>CM044861.1:12982500-13535000 GCA_024500155.1 Chenopodium formosanum | reverse complement strand
TATATATATATATATATATATATATAGGAAGGCTCATGTAAGAACCCTCCTCTATATAAGAACCCAATCTTATATAAGAACCAATCTCAGCCCTTTATTAGTTTTGATATATATATATATATATATATATATATATATATATATATATATATATATATATATATATATATAGAGGAAGGCTCATGTAAGAACCCTCCTCTATATAAGAACCCAATCTTATATAAGAACCAATCTCAGCCCTTTATTAGTTTTGATATATATATATACATATATATATATATATATATATATATATATATATATATATATATATATATATATATATATATATATATTTTAAAAAATAAGGTAGCATGATATTTTTAAAGTATTAACCTTTAATAGTAATGGTAAAAACTACTGCTAAATTAAACAACCATACATCTACACCAATTGCAAACAAATTGTAAACTCATCATTTTATTATGCATATGACTTAAATAGTTCTATGAGATAACTAATTCTCATGGTATTTTCTTTATGGCCTAAAACTTTTTTAGTAAAATGAAATTAAAATTTATTAGATATAATGTATTATTTTTAATTTAACAAATCAGAATTTAGTTGTACTAATAAAGGTAATAACCTTTTCTATTATAGGTCATAATATAAGTTCAATTTTATTTTTATTTTTTGTAATAACCCCCTCATTAAATTTTGTTCTAAAACAAATCCCTTCATTTTCATTTTCCGTTTATAAAAACCCTTCTATGAATTTGAAACTAAAAGCAGTATTTAATTGAAAATTTTTATGCCATTTTTGAATTTTTTTTGAGTTGAAGCCCTTATTGAATTTGTAAAATAAAATACCTAGAATTTCGTTAGTCTTCAGATTTAAACTTCAATATCTTTGACCAACTCCCAACCGGCTCATTTAGTCATTCACTCATCTCAATTTTTAATCTCAATATGCACCATCACAAGATTCTTGTTTAAAAAATTATATACTTTCTTCACATCCAGACTGATACCCATCAGGAATGCTGCGGCTGCTTGTTCCATCATTGTTATTGCCAATATCTTCACCAATTTTAAAACAGTCAGTTTTCATAAAAGTATATGTAGGATATGCAAACATGTACTTTATAGAACAGACAAAAGAAAAATGCAATTGGTAATATACCATAACACACAAGGTCGATTTCAACACTAATCAGGGTTGTAACTGTTGTTCAGAAACATATGACAGCAGGTAATGAGCTTTATAGTAACAGGTTACTCCAAAATAAAACAAAAGGGTTGTAAATCACTACTACATTTTTGACCTATTGCAACCCCCAAATACGTTGCATCAGGCATCAAAATCCGTGGCATTAGGCCTAATGCAACGGCAGCGTACCGTGGCATCTGCTGGCGTTGCAGTAGGTCTAATGCAACGGTATCTGACACCTAATGCCACGGCAGCTATAATCCGTCGCGATAGATCAATAGCTGATACAACGGCATAAATTATTTGTGGCAATAAATTGCTGACTAATAATTATGATGAAATTGCACCTACTGCAACGGTATAATATTTTTTTTTTGTTTTTTTTTTTGAATGGAAGATGTATATATATATATATATATATATATATATATATATATATATATATATATATATATATAAACAACATAGCATTAAATATATGTAGTACTAATAATAAAAACAACATATCATTAAATTTATATATAATAATTATAATGCTAGATACGTACATTACAAAATATTACTTGTTTGTTTTTGGTGTGACATACCCTACTAATAAATAAAAGTTATATAATTAATTTAATTGTTCAAAATACAAATTTAAACATATATATATAAGCCGGATTTTCCATATCTTCACAAACTTAAACTTAATAGAATTAGAGTCACCAACATATATGCACCACTTGTTAGATGACTAGTGATCACCCTCATCTCCATTTAGCTCGCCATGCACCTACATGTATAATAAAATAAAATAATAGAAGTGAATCCAGAAAACTCATTAAGCACAACAAATGTATTAGACAATAACTAACTATTGCTTTTGACAAATTATATAAGACCTTATTCTATACTTTCTTTAAGACAATAATATATAATCGGTAAAGGTCCCAATGCTAGTACATGCACTTAAATTAACTGAATATGTAGTCCAAAGACAACATCATCCAAGTTCTCCAACTGTCAGCCAAATCAACAACGGAACGGAACATACAAAGCAATCAACAAACAGAAATTGGATCCTTTACAACATTTTATCAATAAGTAGCTAACCAAAGGCATAATTCAGTACAAATTCAAAATCTATATTAACAATTTTAAAAAATTGAACAATTAAACAAAAAATGAAAGAAATCAAATGAAGAGAAGTAATCCTATTAAAAGTTAGCAAGGGAAATTATAAATATGGTCAAGGTCCAAATAAACTGTAGTTTTTCCAAGATACACTTAATTTGACCAGCAGTTCCAAGATCTAACTCAAGAATCATGTCCTAATTGATTGATAATTTAGAGATACAGAAGACTATAAAAAGCATGAAAATCAACAACAGCAACATACAACAGTAATTTGATGACTCAGCGGCAACTGTTGGTTGTGTACACCAGGTAGAGGCACCATAACCCACACTCAATAGCAGCAAAGACCAAGGCAGGACAAGAGGATCAGACCTCCATCCAAGGAGAAAACAGGACACCATTTTAAGGAAGTGAACTAGTGTTATAATCCCTATACTACAATTTCAAGTTAGGCTTTGGAAAGGCTCATGAGAAAACAAGGGTCAATTCTCTCTTAAGTTTTTAGATAGGATGTTTTTCTTATTGAATGAATTGCTTGATGTCATCCTTTGTTTTGCCTCATTTCATGTCAGCAATAACAGTCATCCTAAGTAGTTGTTCAGAGTAATTAATTATGCTATACAATACAATCAAACTTTACAGGCAGATTAAAAAGAAAAGCAGAGAACTTACAGACATTGTAAGTAAAATTTGTTTTATGACCATCAATAACAAGGTTGCAAAATTTACAATGCAAGGATACAGGTTTTCACAACTGTTTAACATTTAAACAAGATCACAAACTAGAGAGCCTTACACAGTTACACTTACCCATGAAAAGGCATGCCTTAACCTAAAACTCAAGCTCAACCACAACTAAGGGAATGAATAAATTAAAAGCTTGGTAGAAGGATTAAATAGCATGATAGTACCTACACAAAGACGGCCAACAAGAAAGGAAAAAATATGGTGGCCAAGTGAAATCAACTAAGGACCTAAAGATAGATAAAATAGAAGAATCTCAAATTTCATCAATAAAAGCCGCAGGAAAAACAAACTACTATCCACATTACAGGGATAATCAAAAGGGTAGGACTAACAACACAATATTACAGGCTATCTTATTAAGTTATTAGCAAAATAACTGAATTCAATCCGAATGAATTCATTTCGCACACAAATAGACATAATAACTCTTCAAAACCACACAATCAGGATGATCACATTACAGAGGTCAACAAGAATTGAAATGGCAAACATTTATCATATAGTAACAAACTATATCACATTACAGACGCCTAGACCATGTAACCAAGCTTAAAATGTTTCAGCCAGATGGACTCCATTGACACCCACATTGGACTCCCTTAACACCCACATTCCCTCCTCTCTAAAGAACTAAATAATACAAGACACACGGTTTACAAAGGCTATGTCAAATCACAACAGCACTCAAAAAAACAAGATTCGGAAATATTATTCGTAAATACAAAGAACTAAATAATTGCATTTCTATGAAATTTCCCCCAAAAAACCAACAATATTCAGTACAACTAAGTTTCAATAATTAAAAAAAACAACAAATAAATTCATTACTGCTAATAGAAACCCATTAAATTCGAGCAAAAACACCCCAAATTTCGGGCACAATATACACCAGAAAATTACAGCATTTTTCCCCATTTAATTCGAGTAAAAAACAACTACAATTCGACTAAACATAGCCCAACTAGGTATACATTATCGCAGTAAAATTTAAGGGAAAAAAACCCCTGAAATTCGAACTCAAAGATAAAGTACTTCCATATTCCATGGCCACAAGTACGAATACCCAAAGACAGCAGTAAAAACTTCAAATTTAATTTACCAAAATGCAACAACAAAATATTCAATTAAGAAATTTCAGAAATGTATACCTTGAACTCAAATTTCAGCCACAAGGAAGGGACATGCAAGATGAAGTTCGAGCAACCAGCCACCTCTTGAGTGTCGCTTTCGTCTACTTCGCTAACTTTTACTCTACTTCGTCTAATTTATGGCCTCAAGAAAGGAGATTTGGGGAAAATTGGGAATTTGAAGTTAGATGAAATTGCTTAGTTGAAGTTAGATGAAATTGGGTATGTGATTTGGGGAAAATTGGGAATTTGAGAAAATGGAGAATTGGGGGAAATGGAGAACTGGGTAAATTGGTAGTACAAAATGTGATAAAATGATAGTGTAAGGGTTTTTTTATTTTCTATTTATTTTTCTTTTTTTTTTTTTTTGCCCTTAAAATAGTGTAAGGGTTCAAAATATTTGGGCAAAAAAAGTAGAGGGAATCTAAATTTTCGGCGCGTCTCCTACTTTTTCCATTACATAATCACATGCCGTTGCATAAGCTTTTCTTTATGTGGAAAATCTAGGCTATTGCAACGGTTCGTTACAGCCGTTGTAATAGCTCTACCTCTTACAACATTAAAGTTGAATCCGTCACATTAGCCTACTCTATTGCAAAGACAATTAAAATACCGTTGTAATAGCCTTTATTAGGTCGTGGCATTTGATAAAAAATGTAGTAGTGAATAAATGTAATGACCTAACTACATACAGGTAATTACCTAATTACAAACATATTACAAAAATCGCAAATGAAAATTTTGGATCAAACAGTTCGAAAAAGAAAACAAACTCGAATTCTAAACTGAAGAGCAAACCCTCGTTATCCATTGACGTTAAAAAAACAAGAAATTAAGCATTTCACATCATCATATTACACACGACTAAGGCTTTTTCCATTCTCAAAACTATCAAATAAAGTGATTTTTACATGAATCAAAATCATCAATCAAACCCTAAACGAAATTTATACCCGAAATTGGGTGGGGTTTTGGACGGAATTTTGGTCAGAATTTGGTCGAAATTTAGTCGGCATTGTGGTCGGAGTTGTGGTCGGAATTTTTGTCGGAATTTTGGTCGGAATTGTGGACGGAATGAAGAACAACGAAGAACAATGATGATTTTATTTTTACTAAATTGTAATTCTAATTTAATTTTTGAAAATGAATTAATTAAGTTTAAAATAGATTTTTAAAAACTATAATTACGTATTCTATAAAAAAAATACACGTATTCACAATTATACATACATGTATTGTATATTTAGGTATTTAAAAATGAGTCAAAATTCGCCCAATCATAACATGACACCTCGTCATGTTATGGTGTCATTTTTTTAAGAATGACACCATAGAATCATCCCCAATCTTTATCTTCTTTGACAAGTTTAGCAAGCAAAGCCATAGCATTTCTACCACGATAATCCTCAATGTTTCGCTCTACGTCATCATCAAGGAGTAGTACCTTAGCTAATAGCATATCCTTCCTCAGTATTGCTCGATGCAAAGGCGTTGCACCTTCATGATCAGTAGTATTCTAAAGTTCACTTATGGAAGGCTTCTTCAACAAGTCCATGTATCATTTTGTTCACAACAAATCTTCAAAAGGTCTTCTTGACAACGATAAATGAAGGCAATAATTACAGCCCATGCCTCTTCTTTCTCACATGCTTTTGCCCAATCGAATGGCTCCTTTTTTTATATTGGATTTCTTAAGCAAGTTCCATTGGATGTTTGCTTCATTAGCTTAATCAAGGGCGGTTCTTCCTTTGTTCAGTTTGTTGTCAGACACATTGGTCATCCACCAAAAATTTTTTAGCAAATTTCTTCCAATTTTACCGATGTTCATTCAAAATCAAAACATTATTCATGGAAATGTTGTAAAAAATGATAGGATTATTTGTGAAGAAGGTCCTTTAATTTTTTTCTCAAAAAAAAAAGGTCCTTTAATTTTTTTCTCAAAAAAAAAAAGGTCCTTTAATTTTAAGTAGGTCTTTTTTTTATAAAGGTCTTTTTATAAAAAAAGGTGTCACAAAAGGTCTTTTTATCGCACTTAGGTTGTGGCATGAACTTAAAAACTATTAAATGATGATGTGACGCTATACCGGTGTAAGAAAGGGTACATGTAACAACGTCTTTTTATATACGGTATACGAAGTATATAGATATAGACTTTCCTTATTTTAATTTGGACTTGTCTCACAAAGCTATTGGTGAAGTAAGTTTTATCCAATCTAATATATATATAAAAAGGGGAGTTTTTTCCTGAGTTTATAGAGAGCCACGTACGATTTAATTTTCTTAGCGCGCCACGTAGGATTATAACGTTTAGTTGTAGCCAATTAAATAAGAGATTATTAATTTATTTTACAATTAAATAATTCAAATGTCACGTAAGCAAAATTGACAAATAATATTTTTAAGTTTAAATTAATTAAATATAAACTATTATCTTTTGATACTAAGAATTTTATCTAAATATGCAACAAATTTTAGCACATAAATAAAAAAAAATATATTTTAGAAAATTCAAACAAACTGTGTATCGCACGGGCTTCATCTAGTAATTTATCATACTAAGGGTTCTGGCGCGCTATGGCTAGTTTTTGAAAAGAATTTTACAAATGGCCCTAATGAATTTGCATGTATGGTATATATTTTATTAAAGTTATATACATATGCACGATAAATGTGTTAGATGTTGTAACCGTGCAATATTATTCGAAATCGTAGTAGAAATAATTACTCCCTCCGTTTTAGAATGATGATCCTATTTTGTAAATCGATGCAAATTTTTACCCAACTTTGACTGTAAATTCTTTAATCTCACACTACCAAAAATTATAAAAGTTAGATATTAATAATCTACTCATCAAGATGAATCAAACTAGATCCTACATAACTATATTTATTCTTATAGATTAAGAGAAATTTAGAAAATTCTCTGTTTCTTAAAAAAGTCAAAGATTCCAAACAAGAACATCATTGTGGAACGGGGTTAAGTTCTAGCACATAGCTCCTATATGCAAACATTGCATATAGGATGGCAATGTAGTAATAAAGTTGAAGTTGTAGTGGGAATATAAAGTACCATTTAATAGGTAAATAGTACCATTAAATGTTGTAATGGTAGAAATATTATGCTAATAGTACAAATAAGTATGTAAATGGTACATCAAAATATTATAATACTATGAGATATAATAGTACTACTAAGACATAAATGGTACAATACAAGTATAATAGTATGAAAAATATACTACTGAAACCATAAAAAGTACCATTCTGAATGCGCTTTTCCACTTTTACCCTCCTATATGCAACAAATGCATATAGGGACTATACGACAAGATGCACTCGTGGAACGGAGGGAATAATATTTAGCGAGAAAGTGACAAAAATTATCAAGCTTTAAAAAGGTAAATGTTTATATCTAGAAAATGTAAATATTTTGATATATTAACTTCTTCTTCTTTCTTTTTTATTTTCTTTAGAAATTGTAAATGTTTTGATATACAATCCCGGAATAACCAGCCCGACCCATACCCAACTGGCCAACTCGAACGACCCATTTGTTAGGTCTACACTATACACTTCAATAATAAAATACATTTCTGATATAGAATGATTGAAATCTACGGCAATGACTTTATTGCTTTTATTTATATAGTTTTCCTTGCAAAAAAAATAAATAAATAAATAAATAAATAAATAAAAAATTAAAAAAAATATATACGGCATTGACTTTATTGCTTTTTATTTATATATACTTGTAGTTTACTTTGTAAATCCACGACATTGACTTTACAAAATATGCCAATTTACTTTTAAATCTACAAGTAGTTTTAATTTATGCATTACGCGCAATCAACGCGCAATCAACGCAACATGCTGACTGAAGGCCTGATACTCTGACAGGCACATACGACATAGCCCAAGTTGGCAAACAATTTAGCTAATTGGATAATTTCCATGTATATTTTACTTTTTATTTTTTTTTATCTAGATTTGATTACTACAAATATTGTCCACCGATACATAAAATAGATGGTTAAGTATTGGGTAAAGACTAGAATATACCCGATCTACAATAACTTATTATAGACCCAATCTTCTAGTATACTATACGAATGTGATTATATCATACGAAATGTGATTATATTACTACAAAAGTGATTATATCATCCTGAAACAGTTATGTAAATATATCACTCAAAAAGTGAATTTATCATTATAAAAAGTATCAAATAGTAAATTACATCATTCAAAAGATGATTTTTAAATGTTATCATCCTAAAGATAATTATATAATCTCATTGAATGGTTTAATATGAGATTATATAATTCAAAATATGACTCACAAAAAGATAATTATATCATCTAAAAAAGTGATTATATAATCCAGAATGTGATTATATTATTGAAAGTGTCAAATTTTGGGTCTACAATAATTTATTGTAAACCGGGTCCATACAAAACCTTGGCGCATAAATGTTATTTACATGTCAAGTAAATAGCAGCTATACGATAAAAAGAGTGGTGAATTTCTTTTTCTAGTTGTACAATATTTGTACTACTGATACTTATAATAGCTATAAATAGTACTACTAAAATAGCTTATACTTAAAAAAATAAATAAATAAATAAATATATATATATATATATATATATATAGCTTATACTTTGTTGTACATTAAAAATTCAACTGTAAGTATAATGGTACATTAAAAATACAATTGTAGCAAAAAAAAAAAATCACAAAAACTAAGTGAATTTACCAATTAACCCTCCTATATGCATCCTAAACAAATAGAAAATATGCGCTTAGTTGCACTCCATATAGATCAATTTCGCATGGACAAAATTTTTCGCATATATAATATAATCAATTCAGAAGTAACTACCTTAGCTAAACGACGCACAATAATTAAAATCGGCATCCTTTTTAAGGAGACCAACTAAAAGACATAAAAAAAACTACCTTTTAAACTCCGGATTGGGGGGAAAAGGGGGAATTAAGTCATTTAAGGGTCAAGTGATCCTCATGTGACATGGTCAACGTCGGAAAATAAAAGCTTAATGTGTCATTCCGATGGAAGTTAGTCAATTACAATATTTTATACTTTATAAGGTAGTTAATTACAACATTTTGTTTTTTAGGGTACTTTTTTGCAAAATATAGAGTTTAAAAGATAGTTTTTCACAAAAAAATTCAAAAAAAAAAAAAAAATACAAAGCTAAAATGTTTCCCTAAGCATATATGGTAGGTTCGAGAGAAACGTGACACCTTTTTTTTTGCTAAAGATCTTGTATGTTAGCATCGTAGCAAGTTGATATATTATAGAATCCCTTTTTCCCTTTAATTAAGTATCAACAAAAAAAATTAAGTATTATCGCCACCATGATAATGATTAAGAATTTTATCAAAGACATAATGAAACACGTACTTTAAAATCTAACATTAAAATAAGGCTTTGTGCAGTTCACCTTATTTCCACTTATTTCAGGGTTGATAAATTCAAATAAGGGTTAATAAGTTCAAATAAGGTCATATAAGATAAGTTTAGGAAAAATAAGTTCAAATGATTCTAGATAAGATGTGATAAGAGTTAATTAGGGCTACCCAAGTTTGACTTATAACTAAAATAAGTTTTAATAAGTACTAATAAGTTCAAATATGTTATGATAAGTTCAGATAAATCATATAAGATCAAATAAGTTTAGATAAAAAAAAAAATTAGGTAAATAAAACGCACCCTAAAATATAATTCAAACCAAACAAACTCTGGGATCAAATCCATTGAAAAAACCTAGGAACCATCACTGCTTAGACCAAAATCCAAAACCAATTTTAAAAACCAAAGGAATAGGTAGTACAACATACCAAATAATAAACCTCAAAACAAGTATATATATAAGAAAAGTAATAAAAATAACCTGTAGATTTCTACACATAAATTCATCATGCTTTTAATGTGCCCTTTACCTATCACTTCTCCTTGTTATGTCACTATTGCTCACCAAAATGATCATATATAGCATTAGCGGACCTATCACTTCTCCTTGTTATGTCCTATTGCTCAACAACCTAATTACCACATTCATTCCTTCTTAATTAAAAGTTTATATAAAAAATGAGCAAAATCAATAAGTTGTATATTAAAGCAAAAACAGGTGTACTTTAAATTCGGCCAGATGTATATATATTAAAATCTATTTGTTAATGTGATATTACTCCCTTTAATATGTGTTACAGTATTGACACATAATTTTAGGTAATTTAATTGACTTAACAAAAATAATATTACCTCCGTTTCTTTTTAGTTGACACGTATTCCTTTTTAGGAAGTTTCTTTTTAGTTGACACGTTTCCTTTTTAGGTAAATTTTTTACCTTGCATTTACAAGCTGCCCCACTTGCCTTTTCATTCTCTATCACTCTCTCTCCTCTCCTTAATATATGTGCCTAAATCAAACGTGTCAACTAAATAGAAACGGAGGAAGTAGGTAAGTGGGGCAGTAGGAATATTAAAGAAAGACATTGGAGTTAACAGTTTATTGAAAAAGAATGAATGTAATAATAATAATAAAATGATAGTGAGTTTGAGTGGGGATTAGAAGGATATAATATTCAAATTTAGTTTTTTTTTTTTTCTAAAAACGAAGTGTAACATTACTAAACAACGGCAACATTCGGTTAAAGTAAGGCCCTGTTTGATTCACCTTAATTTTGCTGAACTGAAATTATTTTTACTGAACTGAACTTATTTTTACTGAACTGAACTTAATTTTACTGAAATGGAAATATTTTACTAAATTTAAATTATTTTTACTGAATTGAAATTATTTTTAATGATATTCTATTATAAATCTTCTTTAAGAATACTGAATTTTACTGAAGTGAACTTATATTTACTGAACTGAAATTATTTTTACTGAACTGAAATTAATTTTACTGAACTGAACTTATTTTTACTGAACTGAAATTATTTTTACTTAACATTATTTTATTAAGGTGAAAAGAAGAGGGCCTAGCACTTAAAGTATGCAAAATTAGAGATAAAGGTAGCATTATTATGTAGGGATAAAAGTAATATGGATTAAATCTGTAAAATGAATGAGCTGAATTAACATTTCAATTTAGATTGGTTTGGAACATTACTAAAATATGGATTACAGATCACTTTTTTGTTTTGAGCTTCAAAACATTAAAACTGAAATTTGAAGAAAAAAATTCAAAGACGCCGAATTCCCAATTCGTCTTCCCCTTCATATATTAATCTATAAAATAGGAGGAATGATGGACCGCTACCCGGTATAGGTCGCGTCGCCCAATACCAAGTGACGTCAATTTTTTTTTTTTTTTTTTTTTTTTTTTTTTAAAAAAAAAAATATAATTAGCCTATAGTAAATAACAGTACTTAATAAATAAATAACAGTAGTTGATAAACTAATAACAGTACATTGATTTAAAATAACGATTTACACAGATTATTACTATAATTCAATTTGATAATTTATATGACTTTTATTGGTACTAGTTTTCACTACTTTACTACTTATATCTTAAGCAAATTAGCTTTTACATTTAATAGTCCACCATGCTTCGCAATATAAAATGTTTTACGTAGAGAGTTTTGACCAATACCTGAACTTAGTCGACAATGGAACTTCCGGCGTTCTGAGCTTCCGGCTTTACCAAGGTAGCTAACCCCAACCCCGTCTTCCTTAGATCAGGCACAGCACAGATCTGATTCGTTTCCTACCTAAGATCGTAATCTCTACTTAAACAATCTTTATTGTTTTTGTGATGGTACTTTTTAAACATAAAACTAACTCATTTGTGACATAAGTTTTGAGAGGATAAACGTTTCCTTCTGAAAGGAAAATTTTATTTAATTTGAAAAGATTACAACACTCATTTCTCACAGAAATAAAAACAGAAAGTTTAAACAGACATGACAAGAAATAGAGTTTTTCTCTACTTTAAGAGAGATGGAAAACCAATCTATCTCTTAAGGTGAGGATTTTCTCTAGAGAATTCTTTTGTTTTTAGAAATGCTCTAGCAAACTCACTTCAAGCCTGCCTTCACTTCTTTGCCTAATGCCCTTTATATAGGGGAAGGCTTACAAAGGTCACCGACACTTTCTATGGTTTACAGAAACCATGACTGAGCAAATGAATATCGTTCACTGCTTTCCTAAAGATTCATTAAAACAAATAAAACGTGCTACAACAGTAAAAAGTACTAGAAAACATAATTTCTAGTGTGGGCTCAGGACTCTATCATATTTTGTAGACCACCTTCGTTGTCCTTACTTTCTTCATAATGGACATACATTTGGTTGTCTTCTTCTATTCCGAGATCCATCACACATTTGGCAGCATAGGATTCATCCCATGTGACAAAGATCTCAAATAAGTGCTCTTTTCCCTCTAAGGATAAATATCTTCCAGCTTCAACTTGTTCAAGATAGTCATACACTGATTCACCATGTAATACTCCTTCTTCTAAATAATTCTTTAACCATTCTGGTGCTACTATTGTAGTATTTCCCACATATATTATGATTGGTGGCTCTTCCTTTATTGCCATGAATTGGTTAAGATATTGAGCAATATAGAAAAATCCATATGCTCTAGCCTCCGTGGGATCCCTTACTCGCCTTTGTTGGATACAGATTGGATCTTTGACTTTGCGATGAACATCTTCAAACATGATCAGGAAATGTGGAGAGCTAACTTTTCCTTCCACCATTTCAATGTTTGCACTTTGTACGAGGACTTGTTCAACTCTTCCTTTGTATCTTGTTGCATCATAAATTCTCCTAAACACATACTTCTGAAATTTTGTGAGCTTCTCAATGAAAGTAGTATTGTAATCAGGAAATGGGACAATGCTATGAACCATTCCATAATCCCAAGCTTTATAGTGCTCCGCCACATATGGTGACCTCCATTCCGGAAAATGTGGACGAATTGACACAGTACCCACTCTGAAATTAGTGTTGAACACTATTCTACTCCCCCATAGATCATAAACATCATACAACTTGTATGACCTTGATACAACTAAATTGTACCAGAATTTGAAATCGTTATCTTTTATTTTATTTAGTATTATATCCTGAACATCTGGAATGAGTCGTAAGATAATGACCATTACTTCGTACATTAGGAACCTTCGAACTGCTACATGACAACTCTTAATCAAACCATCACGAGATCTCTTTTTTGATGAAACAATCATGGCCTCCATCAAGGCCCAAGTGGAGGGTGAAACCCGCTCCATTGCTTTATTTGTTTCTTCAATAAGAGTTTTTCTCTCTGCCTCCATCTTTTCTAGTTGATGGGCAGGAGGTTTTTCTGATGTCTTGTGCTTCTTCACCATTGGCTAACTCTCTGGTCATGCTATCTGCCAAAGAATTCTTTGATCCCTGTATATGTTCAACAGTAAAAGAAAATTGGTTAAGCCATAATTGCCAACGCAGGAGTCTCCCTTGCGCTTGCATATTTGACAAATTCTTTTTAACAAAACCAAGTATGCCTTTGCAATCTGTTCTTATTATTAAGAACTGTTTAGGGGCTAAGAAGATTAAGAACTTCTCGATCCCTCTAATAACTGCAAGGATTTCCTTTTGCATGGTAGGATAATTTGACTCAGCTTTATTAAAACTTCCATTGCTATATCTACAGAGTCTTTCTCCTTCTTTGACTTTTAATACAGCACTCCAGTGCTCATTACTAGCATCTGTTTCAAGAATCAAATCATCTTCACTAGTAGGTAGTGTTAGTATAGGAAGATGTTTACACATAGCTTTTAAATTTTGAACAATTTTGGAATTATCTTCTTTCCAGTTCCAAGTGATTTCTTTCTTGAGTTTGTGTTGTAATGGTTTTCTTAATAGAGCAAGATTTTCTATGAAATCAGAAGCATAAGTTAAACATCCTAAAAATCTTTCTAGTTGTTTTCTATCTTCAATTTATCTGGGAATTTTTCAATCTTCTCTAGGATATGTTTTTGCAATATTATTTGTCCTGCTTTAATCTCTAATCTTAGAAACTCAATTTCTTGTTTAGCATAAATACATTTATCTTTTCCAAGGATTATACCATGCTCAGCACATTTTTTACTAGCTCTTAGTGTAGCTTTGACTTCTTCATCTATTCCATCGTACCAATCTTCTACACAGCCATAGAAACTATTTTCAATGTAATTTAGGAAATTTTCAAAAGTCCATTCAGTGTTTAAATTGAGTACACTACTCATGCTCTTTTTCCATTGATCTAAAACATCTTGTCTATCTCTTACACCATCTAACTTAAGCTTATAGCCAGTTTGACTTATAGGTTCAAGGGTCACCTCTTCATATTTAGGAATTTGATTTGGCATAACCTTGACACTAAATCGGGTAGTCTTCCCTGGTATGTATCTTGGTCATGTGCAACTTCCTACTCCTTGATACCTAGGTCTTTGGATAACATTGTTTACATTATTATTTTCATTAATAATTTCTTCTCCAACATCATTACTATCCATTACCCTTTTACCTAGTTTATTTTCAATTTTTTGCTTAACCACTTCTATAGGTAGAAAGTCTAACTCATCTTGTTTCATTAATCCCATTTGTTAATACAGGTCTTCTTCTAAAGTAGCATAGTTATTCTCATTAACTACACCAGCAACAATCACTAGTGGAAAAAAGGCCATCCGTAACGGGCAAAAACGGGCCATCCGTAACGGGCAGCGGCCGTTACGTATGCGGCCGTTACGGATAGCCTTTCTTATTCGTAACGGGCACCGTCCGTTACGAATAATAGGTTATTCGTAACGGGCACCTAAAACGCCCGTTACGAATAACCCATTATTCGTAACGGGCAACATAAATGCCCGTTACGAATAATGGGTTATTCATAACGGGCTTTTCAGGTGCCCGTTACGAATAACCCCGTTATTTGTAACGGGCTTTTTAGGTGCCTGTTACGAATAACGGGGTTATTTGTAATGGGCAGGTTCTGCCCGTTACGAATACTGTGAGATCCAATTAAAAAAAAAATCCAGCACATGCTGGACAGCTAGCTTGCACAATTATTTTATCAATTAATATATATATATATATATTATACAAGTATAGTATACACTTAATAATTAAAGAGTAAAATACAATTAGCAAAAGCTGCTTTAATTATTTCCGAATAACTAAAACAAAGATCTTTTCCAAAATACATATATATATATATATATATATATATATATATATATATATATATATATATATATATATATATATATATATATATATATATATATATATAAAACTATAACAAAGCAAAAGGAAATCTCAATTGTAATAATAATAAAAACAAGTTTACTTAAGACTACCATCAGATGTAAATTATTTTCCTCTAAATTAGCGTGTTGAATAATTTACATCTTCCACCATTTTTCCAGATAGATGCAACTTTGATCTCAATAATCGTGTTGAGTATAATCAGGCATCATACTGCCCAGAAGAGTCCCTGATCGTGTATTGTTGGTGTTTAGATTCAGCTGTAGATATAGTTCGGCACCACTCTGTTCAGTAATCGGTCTCATATACATGGTTGATATTCTGTCAAATACAGCCAGCAGGGCATCATTAATTTGGCGGTACCATAAAATAAATTGCAACTTTAAAGTTCAGACACATATCATTACGCCAGCAGCCCTGCATAACTCAACTGAATCTCTGACTCTAGGGCGACATGGATCCTACAAAATTAACCCATTAGACTACTTTAATTCCGGTGAAGCATTTTAATGACATTCAACTCCATATTACCAGCACAAGTCGACATAAACATGGAAAGCACCAAATCAAGTACCAGCAGTTTCGAAACGAAAGGAAGCAACATAAAGAAAAATAATTATCAGGTTATGAATTTGAAAATATTATATATTTTATTGGCTTCAAATATGTATTCTCAATAATTATTTTGTCACTCAATGTCCTTATATTAATTATTTCTTGTTTGTAGATGTACTAGATTAATGCACCAAATCAGCTGCAAGATCTAACAGAAAGTCATCAAGTATGGGAATTAGTACAATAAAGTGCCCCTGAGACATTAGTTATGGTCTATTTGCAACTAAAATTGGCAGGATGCTTCCTCTACTACAATGTATTAGTAATACGACTTGTAATGTAATCAATTGTTCCAATGAATCAATATGGCGTTTATAATTTTATAAAGGGATTATGTGTTGATTCATGACTTAAGGTAAGGATCAATAGTAGCTTCACACACAGAATTACACTACACAATAATTGTAATAAACCACTTAGGACTTAATCTTACGCTTTCTAGAATATCCCATTCAATCATTCATCTGCAAATAGTTTCCAATGTGGTGAACCAACAATGAAAGACAAATTGCACACTCAGAAATAGGAGGGGACAGCTATGCACTAGGAGACAAATGCAATTAACATTCCACTAGGAGAGGAGGCAACATGAATTAGCAGACCTGAGATACTACAATATAATGGGGCCAAAGTACATTAATGTTAGGGTTATTGTAGTGCTTGAGAATATAAGAGAAATAGGGTAGCATTAGGAAATTAGGCAGAAATTTGAGTGACTTTTTGAATCTCTAAATTAGTAGCCTCAAGCTACCACCGAGAGTTATAGCCTAAGCCCTTATTTATCTTTATAACCCTTTTGCTAGTTCAATCAAAAAGACTCAAGCTTCCTTATTTATTTTACAATCAGTTTACAAAATTAACAGCAGCAACATCAGTCTCACATCTAATTCTATCAATTAAATTAAGCTAACAATCAAGGGCAAAGACTTGTCAGATTGTAACTCAAACAATATACAGATAGATCAATGGCTGAAAATCAATCTATAGATTAACAATTTAGCGTTTGTGTCAGATAAGAAGTTCTATGCATATATTTTCTTTCCTTGCATGATACTATGTCTTAGAGTTCAGTTCAGTTTAACTCAAAGGAGCAGGGCCTTAACTGGTTTTACATATATCATCAGTAACAACATAACAAGATTACAAGAAAACAAATTCCAGTAAGGCAGCAAGTAAACCAAGGCAAAGCTAAATGAGATCAGAAAAACCATATATACCTATTGTGAAATAGAAATCTTGAGTGAACTTCACCTTGAAGCAGAAGTGCATTAATGCGCTCTGCATATATAAAGTGAGTCTCAATGAGTTATGTAATCAGTACTAGTACTTGGTGCTAGCTATATGACTATGTGTGCTCAAATTTCATAAATCACTAATATATGGGACAAGGCAGAGGAGTTCATCAAGTTAGGACTTGGGAGTGTTATATATTTCAGTATTCCAGCACGCAAATTGTAGTTGTATAAACATGATCGATAGAAAACAATAGCAATGAAGAACCTGTCACTTCTATTCCAAGTTTTAAAACCTGCCAATAATTCTAACATGGATATAAGTCTGGGGAAGTCTGTTTAGGAAGTGAACAAGCTATCTAACACCCTATGCATATATTTGCTAGGCCATTTGCATTTTGTAGATTGTTTTCAGTACTCCTCTATAGCACAAATCTGATCTTCCTATTGTCCTAAACTTGTTCATCTCAAATTATAGCAATTCTCAAAGTAAATTTGCAAAAAAAAAAAAAAAAAAGTACATTGTCGTTTCCCACATCACTTGTTCATATCAAATTATAGCAAAATCAAACCAACAATTAAAACCCTTCAATCAGAAAACAGCATAACATCTGAAAACAACCACACTAAAACAACAAAATTAGCTGAAAACAATCACAAAACACAACATTTTAAAATTAGAAAAATTTAGAAATCCAGGAGAGAGAAAGCTGACCATACCATCGGAGCAACGATTCTTAGAGAGAGGAACAGCGCGAGAATCTCTCTGATCAGACGACTGTTTACCATCACCATCAGTAGTACTGATAACTGACTGTGCCGACAATCCATCCATATCTTTACCATTCAATCCTTTCGAAGTTGAAGGCAATGATCTCTCCAAATGTTTATCCAACGCATCATTATTTTAGTCAAGTTTTGAGATCTAAAATTAGATATGACATTAGTTAAACACAATTTATAAATTTCAGAAAGAAAGGAAAGAAAAGAATACCAAATCATAACCCTAACTGTTAGATCTGTAGAAGAACAAGAACCCCTCTTTCCATTATCGTGGCTGCCACCGCATTCTTCTTCTCTGGGTTAAGCAGCGTCGCTTTACTTCATCTCAACCTTCTCAACCTCCTTTACCGCCAGATTTCACCGGAAAATGGCTCTGACTAGTGTCGAAAATTGATTAATATGGGTCGATGTTGCTGAGGAGAGAGAGTTGGAAAGAGATCTAGCCATTTTTTTTAGATTTTGATTGATTTTAGATGGGTTGAGGATTGGATCTTGAATTGGAGGAGAGCCGAAAGTTGAGGGATGAGAGAGAGTATGTGTGAAATAGAGGAAGGCGGCTCATTGTGAAATGAAAAGTTAAGTTAGATACGGGGAACTAGGGTTTTTATTTTCTTCACAAAGTTATTCGTATCGGGCAAAAGGTACCTGTTACAAAAAACAAAGTATTTGTAACGGGCAAACTTTGTCCGTTACAAATACCTTAGTTTTTGTAACGGGCATCATTTTGCCCGTTACAAATAATATTTGTCCTACCCATTATTCTGCTTAATTGTAACGGACTATTAATTTGCCCGTTACGAATGGGTTTATTGTAACGGGCAAATTATTGTCCGTTACAAATAGGGTGTTACAAATGACTTTTTTCCACTAGTGAATCATTTTTTCAGATATTATTTTCATGATATCATTTAGTTTATTAGGGTTTTCTTCTTTATCAAACAAGATTTGCAATTCTTCAATCGTTTTCTCCTGAAGATGATGGCTCATTTTTAGTTTCTTTGTTTTTTTCTTGATTACTAGTAGGTCTTTTAGGGAGTGATCGTTACAGTAAATTTCTTATTTTTATCTAAATTTTGAAAAGGATACTTATATTTATAAGGAATAACCTTATCCTTATTAGGTGATACTTCTTTATTAAACTGATGTCTTACTTCGTTTGTTAAAGCAAGTTGTACTTGTTTAACTTGTTCTTTTTAGCTCACTTATGTTTTTACTAATCTCTGATATCATTGTTGATAGTTTATGTTCACTACTCATGCAACGACAATGTATGCTACCAACTTCTACTTTAAGCTCACCAATTTGATCTACAATATAATTAAGGATTGGGCCAAAATTATTAGTATTTTCAGGAATATGATAGTAGTGTTTAAAATCAGGCTTCTTGCACTCAGTAGATGGTCTAGTATTCTCCAGCTTTACTTATTTATTTAAATTAATTAACTGTTTTACTTAGATTTAACCGTATGACTCTGATACCAAATTCTCCCAGTGGCACTAGTAAAACAGTTTTTAATCCTATAATAACAGTATTGTCTTCCTTAATAACATATTTTTCTTGGGCAATAACTGTATGCAATTGTATGCAAATAAAAGTACTACTGAAAAGAACAAAACGACACTTCGATAGCAATATTAAAGGAACATATAACAGTTTTCAACTTTATTATAACACGCATAGACCTAAAATTACAGTATTAAAATAGCGGATTTTGATTTTCCAACACTTAGCGATTTTTTTTTTTTCAACGTAGGTATGGACATATATTGTCCTTACCTGGTAGTGGGCAATACTTATTGATAAAATAGAACCCTAATCGCTTTTCCTTCTTTTTTATTCCTCATTATTCTTTCTTTAATTTGTGGTTGGTGCACCCGAGTTTGCACCATGCGTGTGGTGCACCCGAAAAAGAGCATTAGATATATTTAAAAGAACATGGGCGAAAAAAGAACGGTATAGACATTTATAATGAACGCGAGTATAATATGTTCTTTGAGTTTGATTATTTTGTTCTTTGAGTGTGAACTATATGTACTTTACATTATAAAATATGTTTTTAATGTATGAAAAAAAGGTTAAAAATTCAACCACTTGAGTAACCTTGAAAAAGACCATGTTCTTAATGTGTTATCACGTTCTTTTTGTAAATATATACTTTATGTTTTTTTTGTCAAACACAAACATGTTCTTTTGTCAAACACAGATTGTTATTTTTTCAAAAACTAATATGTTCTTTTTTTCAAACACTAGTATAATCATTTTTTCGCCTATGTTCTTTAAAATATGCCTAATGTTCTTTTCGGGTCCACTATACGCATGGTGCACCTGGGTGAACTATACTTTTTTCTTTTTTTCAGACACTCAGTTGCGACAACCTTAATTTATTCCTTCTCCCTCTTTTCAGTTTTTCATTCCTCACTTCCTTTGTGACCACCACTCAGGCGCTCATCCACAAAGCACATCAACCATCGCTTAGGCAGCCCTAATCCCTTTCATTCTAAGAGAACGGTTGGTTAGTGTAAGTTTTTGGATTGGAAATAGATTTAATTAAACTAATACCATCCATTACCGAGTGTTTGGTTTGAAAACATAGTACCAATTACTATTACCTAAGGCTAATGGTTACCCCTCATTTGTTACCTCTCAAAAACTTGGGGTAACAAATATCCTTACCCTCCTCTTTATAAATACCCGTTTAATGGTTAAACCAAACAAAAGGAAAGGTCATAGCTAAATGATTTATGTTTGTTGAAATTATAAATAAAGAGATGAGAAAGGAGAAAGAAGAACATAAATTTGTATGTATTCAATCCATCTAATAAAGAGATTACAACTAGCTTTAAATAGATATTGTTGATCAATCCTCCAATCCTGATTAGCCCAAAGGGTGAACCGGGTGGAACACAAAAAAAAAAAAAAACATACAAGTTGAAGCACTAAGTCCCAACACTTTTGTCTTCCCCATCTTATTTGTTTCCTTTCCACTTCGTTTTCATTTTTCGAACCAAACGCTCCATATATTTGTAATCACCGCTCTCCCTCTCAGTCTTCTCTGACGGTCCAGTTGTCCACTACTCCCTTTCTCATTCTTAATTTCACTCCAACTACAATAGTTGCTCTTGAAGGTAATACTTCAATTTTATTTATTTTTAGGATTTTTTTAACGGAGGTTTAGTAATTACCATCTATAATTTTTTTTTATTATTATTTTTTTCTAATACTCACCTATTATTTTTTAAAAATGAAAATTTCCCAATTTGATTGCCTACATGACATTATTGGGCCCCACTGACGGAATTTTTCAATTTTATTTGTTTTCTAACTTTGTTCTTCGATTTTTGAGTTGTAAATCCAAATATATAAACAAACGACTAAATTATATACCTAATTTACAAAATTGGGGCTAAATATAGGATGGTGTTAATCATTTAGGATTTTGAAATGAAATTTGGAGTTTTATATTTAGTGTTTAAGTTTTAAAATTGGGACTATTTTGCATCGATTAAACGTATTATGTCTTCAATTAGTACCAAAATTGATATTAATGTTAAGAAATTATTAGTAATTATTGATTTGAAAAATTAGGGTTCATATGTATTTTAGGGATATTTTAATGTCAAATGCTTTTCTAAATTATGATTTACAATCCTTAATTGAGCATATATATTAGTTCTTTTTTTTTTTTTTTTTGAAACCAGCATATATATTAGTTCCATATAGAGCTAATCAATGTAAATAATGCTTAATTTGAAAAATTATCTCATTTGATAATTTTCCCAAATTTTGAATAAACCATAAATGAAGAACAACAAATTATAATTGACACATATTAGTGACTTAGTTATGTTCATGTGAGCTTGAATTATATTTTAATTGAACAACAAATTCTGTTTGGATTCGATTATGTAAAATCCAAACCGCAAACGAACTTTCACCCTTAAACAACAAGCATTGTGAAAGACACATATTATTATATCACAAACAACAAGCAAATAGTTTTTCAGTTCATATATTGTTTTTTGTAAGACTTGCAAACTTTTCACACCTTTCTTTCTACTCACCAGCACCAACAATACTCTCATTCAATCCCACTTCACTTTTTCTCTCCCCCCCCACCTTTAAATCACCCTTATTTTCTCTCTCCTCAACTTCCTGCTAAATTACTCCATTTTATTTGTTCATAATTCAAGCTTGAATTGAAGATTTGAAGAGGATGGTAAGGATAGTGAAAATAAATATTGTTGATTATATTTGTCCATGATTTATGCTTGAATTGGCTTGATAATTGATTGAGATTTTCGGATTTTTCGAAAATAGCCCATAAAATTTATTTGGGGCTTTCTAGTGTGATGTATAATTGTCGAAATTGATTGTTCTATATGATTGTATATTGAATTGTGAGCATTTTGATAGCAAATGCATGTATTTTGGTTGAGAAATGAGCATGTTATGTTATACCCATGAGTTTAGTACGGGACCTTTAATGGTGATTCCACCATTATTGACCTTTTAATTATTTTTATAAAATAAATTCTATTTTCTTGATTATATTATCTATAATACATTGGGTGATATCCTTTATAAGTTGGATGATATCCTCTATAAGTTGGATAGTATCATCCATTGTTCATATGATATCATGTAATAGTTCCATGATATCCTATATTAGTTCAACGATATCTTGGTTTCATGATATTATCTATAGTTTGGATGATATCATCTATTGGTTCTATGATATATCCTCTAATGGCCTGGCTATATGATATCATTTGTAGGCTGGATGATATCCTCTATTTGTTTGTTGGATGATATCCACCTAATAGAGGATATCATCCAGCCAATAGAGGATATTATATAGCCCAATAAAGGATATCATAAAGCCAATAAAGAATATCATCCAGTTAGTAGAGGATATCATCCAGAGGATATTAACTAGTCAGTAGAAATATCAACCTGTCAATAAAGGATATCATATAGCCAATAAAAGATATCATTTAGTTAGTAGAGGATATCATCTAGTCAAAGGATGATATCATCCAGCCAATAGATGATATTATTCCGCTAATTGAGGATATCAAAAATCCGCATTTTGTCAGTCCGGACTGACACAATACCTTCTTTTATTATATTAACTAAAAAAATGGATGAAGTATATGGTTGAGTACTTGCGTGTGAACTTGAAAAAGAAAGAGTCATAGTATAAATTATTATAACCTACTTGGGAATGTTCTCAGAGCTATCTAGTTATCCTGAAAAAATGAGAAATTGGTGTCATGGTATTATTTTTATAGCATAGTTGGGGATGTTCGTTCTAAGTTCTAACAGCTATCTATTCATCTAAACATATTATTGAATATTTGGGTGAGAAAGAGTCCTCAAATTTTTCTATAAATATGGTATTCTTGCCCTTCCCAAAAAGCACCAAACATTAACCTTCATCATTTACTAAAAAAAAAAAAACAAAGAGATACGGGGTATTTCATTATGGCCTCATCCTCTACAGGAAACTCAATGCTCTTCACAGCATACATTGGAGCAATGTACAAAAACATAAAATTTTCAGACGTACCAATCAACAAAAATGTGCAATTCAACTTCCTTCTTTCATTCGCTATCGATTACACAGAATCCTCTTCTTCTCCAACCCCCACCAATGGCAAATTTAACATCTTTTGGGATCATTACAAACTCACTCCTTCGGAAGTTTCCTCTATCAAAAACAAGCACCCAAATGTAAGGGTAGGCGTAAGCATAGGTGGTGCTACTGTTTCGGACCACCCAGTTAACTTCATGCCCAGTTCAATAGATTCATGGGTCTCAAACGCCGTTTCTTCATTGAAGGATATCATCAATAAGTATCATCTTGATGGCATTGACATCAATTACGAGCACTTTAAAGGAGGAAGTGATACTCAGACGTTTGTTGAGTGCATCGGACGGTTGATAAAGGATCTCAAGGAGAATAATATAGTGAAATTTGTGTCAATAGCTCCATTTGATGATGACGAAGTCCAAAAACGCTACCAGGCTCTGTGGACGAAATATGGGAAGTATATAGACTACGTTAATTTTCAGTTTTATTCATATGAGCAAATCACAAGTAAATCCGAATTCATCACTTATTTTAAGAATGAAAGGGAAAATTACAAAGATGGTAAGATATTGGCAAGTTATATTAGTGATGGAAGCAAAGGGCTAAAACCAGGAAAAAAATTCTTTAAAGCTTGTAAGAAGCTTATGGAAAAGAATTTACTACACGGGATCTTCTTTTGGTGTGCTGATGATTCTAAGGAATTGAAGTTCGAGCATGAAGTTAAAGCTCAAGAATTGCTTGCAGCACCTTGATTTTTCAATCTTTCTGTAATTATTTTGCTTTCTAGGAAAGTTGCATGATTTTACTTGCTCATTAGGGGTAAGGTTTTGCCTGTGACAAAAAATATGTCGTTATATGTACTGTCTTTCAAAGTAAGTTATTATATATGTTGACCTCACATACTTGATTGTTTTGAATCGAGGATTTCCCAGTTTTTCATAATTTTGTTTCTCACGTTGCATTTTCGTAATAAACCAACAACTTTATTCAACTGTGGAGCCTACAATAATGAAAAAGTTGTTGATTTATTCACAAAAATGCCCCCATGAGAAACAAATTTCATTTCTCACCAAGAGAAACAAATTTCATTTCTCACCATGAGAAACAGGGTATTTCCCTTTTTAATCTGTCACAAGTACTGTAACTAATTAACTACATATTTAATGAATTCAATTCCCTCTTCCCAGTTAATTTACAATTCTACTAATTAAGAGTTGGGAGAATTGTTCAAACAACTGTTAAAATGCCTATAGGTGGGAAAAAAAGTTCCTAGGACCTAGTTCACAATAATATTATTATGGACATGAGATTTGTATGCTCGCAACTGACGTTATATTAAACATAGTGTTCGTAATTTTAACCTACTCCCTCCATGTTTTAATAATTATTACACTTTGACCGGCACATAGTTTTAGGCACTATAATTGACTGCATAAATAAAATATGAGATAACTGAGGTAGTTAAAGTATTAAAAATTAAATGGTAAAAAATAAATAATGGGGTTAATAGTTTATTGTAAAGTAATAAATGTGAGAAAAGAAATTATAAAAAAAAAAAATAGTATTAGGGTTTGGAAGGGACCATGAGGAGAGGGATAGTATATTTAAATGCAGCTTTATGCCAAATAAAAGAAAGTGCAACACTTATTAAAAGACATAAGGACTAGGGAGTAGTAAAACATAGTAATTTTGGTGGTGGGTAGTTTTTATATGGGGTAAGGGTTAGGTGGGAATGGGCTAGTTGTTTTGGGTAGCACTACCACAAAATAGGGAATAGAGATCGCCTAAAACAACCAATATAGATCGCCTGTAGGGCGCTCCTCTGAGGGGGTGCCCTATAAAGTCTGTAGAACGCCTCTTTGAGGCGATCTATATCTAACACCATGCAGAGCGCCTGTCTAAGATAGGCGCTTCATATTTTATATAAAAAGTTAATAAAAAAACTAGGAAAATAGAGCGCCCATCTTCGCATAGGCGCTCTCTAGCTACATAAAAACAGAACACCTATCATAGATAGGCGCTCTCTATTCCTCACTTTTTTAATAAAAAAAATTATTATTATTATTGTTATTATTACTATTATTTTAAAAAAATAATAGTAATAATAATAATAATAATAGTAATAATAACAATAATAATAACAATAATAATAATAATAATAATAATAATTCATAGCTAATAACTAAATCACACTAACAATCACATTTTATTTGTACAAAAATTAAAATACAAGTATTTCAATTATAATAACTAAATTCTTTGAGAAAAAAATTATTATACAAGGCTTTTGACATAACTAATTAATTATCAATGTTCTAACAACTACTCTAGAAGTGTACCAACATGAATATGCCTCCAAAATCGAATACCACCGCAATCATCCACTCAGCAGCGCTTTGCTTCCACCAACCTCAACCACCGCATAGCCTCCACCAACCTCAACCACCTTCCATTAAGCGAACAAAAATAGAGAACGTGCACCACACACCTCCAATTCAAAGATGAAAAATCAAAACTTAATCAAAATTATAACATATAAATCATCTGATAAGGAAATATTACATGAAAATCGAGATGAAAATCAAATTTATGACAGGAACATTTCATTTCAACGGTTCAACCAACCCATATCTAACGACGGAGATACAGGTGTTCATATATATATACATCAGATGTCAAAACCCATAAATTTGATCAAACATCTCACTTGATCTAATATAAATAAAATTGTAAAATGAAAATCAGAAATCTTAGATCTTATACAATTGAAATTTAAAACCAAATCTAAAGTGAAAATCAGAAATTTGAGATCTAAAATTAAAATTTGAGAATTAAAAGCACATTTTAATTAAAATTAAAATTTAAATTAGAAATTTAAATTAGAACAAAATCAAAAACTTGAATCGAAATTCTAGCATCATATGAACACCACCTATTACACGAATTGATGAATGACTAGGGCTAGTTTGAGAGGAAAGAGAAGAAACACCACCATTTGCATCCACCGCCCAGCTCGGCAAAGCCTAACACCCATTAACCCGCAACAACTTGCGCCCAAAACAGGGTAAATCATCAGGATTGCGACAATACAACCCAAAAATCATCACGATCGGACTTTCGCGAACCAAACCGCACCGGAGTTAGAGTTTTGAAAGCAGGGGATTGGAGTGATGGTGGTATAATGGGTCGTTGTTGTGTGTATGTACGGTAGGGAGAAAAGTGATTGGTAATTTAGGGATGAAGGAGAGAAGGGTTAGGATTAGAGGAGGGAGTATGAAGTTAGAGGAGAGAAGGGTGAATGAGGTGAGAAATGAGGGAAGTGGCAGCTATGAGGGAATGAATGAAATAGGGTTAGAATGTTAGAGTGCCGTGGAAATGGAATAAACACAATTCTTTTTCTTTTCCTTTTTTTTTCAATAAATTATACCTATAGAACGGTTATCTATAAGGGGCTATCTATATCATATAGTGTTATATTTGAATATATCATATAGAGCTGTTGACTTAGACAGGCGCTCTATAAGTTTTAACCTACAAAACGCTTATCTTACATAGGCGCTCTGTATAATGCTAGAGATCGCCTGTGAAACTTGACCGTTATGTATGGTGTGTTGCTTATTCCCATTTTTGTGGTAGTGTAGATCTAGTTTTGGTGGGGGTTTTTGTGGGTGGGGATGAGGGTCGTGGTGGATGTGAATCTGGTTTTGGTTGGGGTTCTGGTGGGTGGTGAAGTGGGTTACGGCTTTTGGTGGGTGTTGAGGTGGGTTAGTGTGTTTACGGGTTAGGTGGGCTGGTAGGGGTTAGTGTGTTTACGGTTTAGGTTTTGGTGGTCGGGTTGTGGGTGGTGTTGGGCGTGTGATGGGGTGATGGTACGGGTTAGGTGGGCTAGTAATGGTGGTGTGGGGCTAAAAAATTTAAGAATTTTTCGACGTAAATTTCGTCAGAATTTTTTGACGGATTTGTATTCCGTCGGAAATTTATGGGCAGAAATATCTCTTCCGAATTCCGATACATAATTTCCATCGAGAATTCCTTCAGAGAATTGTTTTTGACGAAAGTTCCGTCGGAAAAGGTCGTTCTTCCTTCAAATGCCCTCCCGACGACTGTTTTTGAAGGAATTCCATTCTGTTGGAAACACGTTTTTCGATAGAAAACAAAGTGTTTTTGACATTATTAATCCGTCGGAAAACGCCTGTTTTCTAAAAGTGAATTCAGGGTTATGTAATTAGTGATAGATCGAAAAATCATCTAAGGAAATTCAAAAACATAATTGTCAAAAACCTAGATTTCAATCCACTTTTAATTAAAGCCTTAATTAAAATTAATCAATTGAATTCAATACAAGAGGCTCTAATACCGTTGTTGGATTTTATTCTAATTTAATTATGAGTGTAGAAACAAGCCCTATGTCCGGAGCCATGTATGATTCAAAAGGTTAAGTATAGGTGATCAACATTAGCTAGGCCCGCTAGCTTGGCCCGATTTAGCCTAAAAATAGGATGGGTTTGGGCAAGCCTAAAAATGCAATTTAGTTAACAGCCTAAACCCGGCCAGAATAATCCTGAAAAGCTCGCTTTAGCCCGACAAGCCCGCTACTTTTTAGAGGGTTTGGGCACGACGTATCATGTTAAGGCCTAGTCCGGCCCAATTTTTTGATCACCTCTAGGTTAAACACATTTAATATACTCTAATCCTTTGAAGAGTTCTTGTTTAGTGAATGGGGCCAAGAACAATAAGGGCGTGTGCAATTTATAGAAAGTCCACCTGCACAATTAAACCCGCCTTGAGTGTACTAGCTTAGAATACCATACCAAATCCTTCAAGGTAGAGTGTTTATATGGATATAGGTTCTTACTTTAGAGAAGTAGTAGTCATGAATAATTTTTCAATTTATTGTATGATCATTTAATGAGTCATTGTGTATTTATAATAAATAATAAACCTCCTTAAAGAATAAACCTAGTAGATAAAGTATTAGTTAATTAATTAATTATGAAGTTTATATATTGATAAACCAACGAGCAAGCATTACGTGGACCCCACACGTACACACACTTGCACGCGTGGAACCTCACGCAAATGGATGGTCGACCAATGCCTTTAAGGCTCGACCTTCCTTGTACGGCAAGGCATGGCCAAGGAGCCTTGCGTGCCAAGGTAGGCAAGGCAGCATGCCTTACGTACTAGCCTCACACAGCAACCCGCATGCACATGCCTTGCACATGTAGTTGCAACTTTTGTTGAGCCTTGCTAATGGCGCTGTTGTTGCTTGCGTACGTGCCCTCGGCAAGGCAGCAAGCCATGGCCCTATGCTGAGGCTATTGTTTGCGAGAGCTAGCGAGGCCTAGCCTTAGGCCTTGCGCTTGACCTAAGGTTTCCTAGCCTTGGTTGGGCCGCCTTGCGTCCACCCTTGTGGTGACCAAGGCTTCGTGCGAGGCCCTTTAGCTTAGCTCGCCGCTTGATCTGATTCATTCCTTCGTCTATTGATCCTTTGTATCGACTAGATGTTTCATGCTTGGATTTGACGTAACTAAGCCCAAACACCAACATATTGATTAAAAGTATATTTATAGGTGTATATGGACCTTTTAGCCCAATCCATCTTACGGTTGATTTTGTGTTTAGCTTGTGACCTTATCAAAGGATTAGTCATGAGAAAGTTGTGAGACTATGAGGTCGTTTGGTTCATTAGGAAAGTGTTAATTCCCATGAAATTTCAAGTTGTGGGAAATAAATTTCATCATTAAAATCATGGGAATTCAACAAATTTGTTTGATTAAGCTTAGACCTGGCAATCCTGACCCATACCTGTTGACCCGACCCATGACCCAAAATTGACCCAAAAACATTGACCCGAAACCTGAAATTGACCCGACCCAAAAATGGAGTTGACCTGACACCCGAACTGACCCGACCCAAAATTGACCCAAAGTGTTTGACTCGAATAGACCCGATACCCGAAATTGACCCGAACAGACCCGATATTGACCCGATACTAGAAATGCCCCAAACTAAAATTACCTTATAATTGAACAAAAAATGTCTTTTGCCAAAAATAACTAAAATTGTTCATTTCCATCCATAGCTAAGCTCATAAACTGAAATATACTCTATATAAAATTATTTATTTGAGCTTGACCCATAAATGAAACAACCCGAACGTGACCCGACCAGATTTGACCTGACCCGAATATGACCCGAATATACTTGACGCAAAATTTACCCGACCCGAACATACCTGACCCGGACTCGACCCAATACCTGACCCGAAACCCGAATCGACCCGACCCGACCCGAAAGTGACATGACCTCCCGAATGACCCATTTGCCAGGTCTAGTTAAGCTAATGGAATAAGGAAATTCCCATGGAATTTCAACTTACCAGGGGGGGGATTAAGGTAAGTGAATTCCCATTTTTTGTGGGAAGTCAAATTCCCATGAATTTTCGTTGCCCCCATTTTTTTTTTTTGTGTCAACCAAACAAGAGGTTGAAAATGAAATTCAATTTCATTTGCCAATTTGGACTTCCCACAAAATATTTAGCCAACCAAACAAGCCCTAATAATATTATTCTCGCTTATTGATTTGAAAGCGGCTTCCAGCTACACATTTTAATCACTTGACTTCATTGGATAATTCATCTGAATTAATTTGAACCATGTATTAGTTTAATACACTTAGGAAAATTTGTCTAAAACTACCCGGAAGATAGGCTGTTTTGTTAACAACTACCCATTTTTTTTTAATTTGTTTACAACTACGCGCAAGATTGAAAACGTTAGGGTAGCACTACCCAATAATGTTTTCCGTCCAATTTGAACGTTATATGGGCCCACCACTTACCTTTTCCCACCCAAATTACTTCCCCCAAACTACCTTTTCTCTCTCCTCTTCAAATGCTTCTTAATTTTCCCTCCCTTCTATCCTAAAAAATCAGATCCAAGAATTCAAGCAATTCCAAAAAAAATCAGGTAATCTTTGACTCAGCTTTTCTTTATTTATTGATTTTCGCTATTGTCTACACGTTTTACTTGAATGCAATTTAAAGAGTAAGGGTTTTAATTTGTTCTTGTAATTAGGGTTTCTAGGTTCAATCGAATTTGGGGGTTTTGATTTCTAGGGTTAAGGAATTCAATTGACTCATAGGTTTGATCAATTAGGGGGCCGGGTTTGGAGGCATTTTTGTTAGGTTTTTTAACATATTGACTTTGTTAATTGTTAATTTCTAGGATGTCGAGTTCATTATACCACTCCTCTATGCAATATCACCCCAACAAGTGCAATTGTGGCATTTCACCAAAGCTGGAGACCTCATGGACTACCAAAAACCCTGAGAGAAGATTTTTCGCTTGTAAATTCTATGATGCTGCGTCTGGTAGAAGAGGATGCAAATTTTTCAAATGGATTGATGAAGATATACTTGAGTGGCAGAGGGTTGTTACTAATCAACTGGTGTTGGATAAAAAGCTGATGCAAAATGAGATAGGGTTGCTGAAACAACAAGTTTGCATGCTTCAAGATCAAAAGGCAAGGCTGGAGAGTGAAAAGGAGAGGCTCACCAAGAAATGCAAGGCACTCTCTGCTGCAGTGAAGAAAGCAAAGGCAGGTGACTGTGGTGGGATTTCAGCACTAATGCAGCTGGTTATAGTTGTTGCAATCGGAATGATGTTAGCTTATTTAGGGAAGGCAATGATGTATTAGGCAATTTAGTAATGAATGGTATTACATTTGCAGTGTATGAGTGACAGATGTCACAAATTTTGGAATGTAAGCATAGTGCAAATGTTAATCTTTATCTAAGTAGGTTGTATTGATGCATATAAAATGAAATGAAATGAAATTAAGCTTTGCAAATGTTAAATATGCCATATTTTTTGCACACTTATAAACACAAATCCTTACAATTGAAATTCCAAAATAATTACAAAGGCAAAGTAGATTTGTTCATCATCACTAATTATAGAATTATTGTTCTGAAAAGACACACAACAAGACAAAAGCACAAAGTCCTATTATAGGGCTTCCACACTGGCTGATTCTTCATCTTTGACCTAATAGGTTGCTTGGCTGTTGAAGATGCTGCCTTTGACTTCATTGTGCCACTTGATTTAGGCTGGGATTGGGTTGTCTGGGTTGGTTGACTAGGCTGGGTAGCTGCACTTGGCTGGGTTGATTGAGTTGGATGTGGTGGAGCTACACCCTGTGAGCTTGCTTGAGTAGGAGCAGGTTGGGATGTGGATGCCCTAGTTTCAGGATTAATCTTACCCTGACAGACAAAACAAGAACACAAACCTAATTAGAACATGTCACAATAAGTAACTATACAATGCACAAGCAAACTTGAAGGTTCACATACCTTTTTCAACTCTGTCTCAATTTTTCTTTCTTTGAAGTACATTCCAAGGCTCCATTGATGGAGGTCTGCCACCTTTATCAACCTCTTTGGGTGGTGCTTGGTTTTTGCACTTGTTCTTGTAATGGCCTGGGACTCCACAGTTAGAGCACTTTGGTGCTTTCTTAGGCTTTTGGGATGACTCAGCTCCTTCCTTTTCACCTTGTACTTTGCATGCTCCAAAACACACATACATCTTCTGAAAAATGGGGGATGGGTTTTCAATCCCTTCTAACACCACTATGGCTATAGAACCAGGGTTGTGTTTAAGCAAAGCCAGCCCATAATCACACACCCTTGCATACTCCTCAGCAGAATCTCCATATAAAGTTAACTTAGCCCTTGCCCTAGCAAACCAGGCCTTATAGTATCCAATATGAACCCCTAAATCCCTGGAAACCTTCTCTATGAACACTTTCAGCTTCCAAGTAGGGTTAGATCTCCATTCATCTAGGTATCCATCAGCCAGATACTCAGATGTTACTTTGGAACTCTCATGGTGAAATCCACAAGTGTGATTCAGATTCAAATTTCTGATTTGGAGAGTATGCTCCATTCTTGGCTGCCTAAACAGAATCCTAAAGTTGCACTTGTTCTCCGAGTTACAAGAACAAATTATCTTACCATGCTTCTTGTCCCATGGGCACTCACATTTGTTTCTACAATACACACTCACCGTACTCTTCCCATTATGAAAAAAATAATAATCATAATTGTTTTCAATGCTATGACACCTAATTGCTTTTCTAACAACTTCAACAATAGGGAACTTTAACCCTTTGACAAAGCTTATCTTTCTTTTAAAATCAACCTCAGGATTAAAAGTGGGATGGGGATATACCTCATCATCAGAGCCTTGAAGAGATCTAAGCTCTTCTGAATCATATTCCACCTCAACAGCATCACCAACATTGAATTCTTCCTGTCTAATCTCTGGTTCAGTCTTGTTCTGGTCAGCTTCATCTTCTAAGATGTCTTCTCCTTCAACAGCAAAGTCTGGATCTAAATCTGACCACTCAGATTCATCAGACCACTCTCCTTCTCCACTCCAATCCTCCCCATCAACACCTAGCTCAGTCACTCTTTTTGACTTTGTCTTTCTGTCAACCTTTCCTTTCCCCTTACCCTTACCCTTTCCCTGAGCCTTAACTTGCTTACCCTTTTTTGCTACAGTTTTCTTTGACTTTCCCTGTGAACAAAGTGTTTTCTTCCTAGGGGTAGGTGTTTTACAAGGGGATGAGCTGCTAGGGTTCACTGCAGGAAAAGAAGAAGAACTGGGCATGTGTGTTTCTTTTTGTGGACTAATAGACAAAGTAGGGGGAGAGATTTCTTTGGATACCAATGGGCAATTGTGTAGCTGGCTGACATGGGTTTCAAACTCAGTTTGGGAAATGACAACAGCTTCACCATCATCACCATCATCAATATCCAGTTGGCTTTTTTTGGGAGATAACCTTAAACTCCACCTAACTGGCTTCACTTCTTGTTTGATGGGCTTCAATTTTTTGTTAGGTGGCAACAAAGACCTGTTTGAGGGTGGACTGGGCACAATTTTCTGTTCTGGTTTGTGTGTTAAAGAAGTTACAAAGCTTGGGTTCTTTGTCCTTGGACCTAGCCCATGTTGTAAAGGCTGGACAGGGTTTGGTTTCTCAATTAAGGCCAAAATTATAACTCTATCATTCAGATCCCTACTGTTGACCAAATTGATAATGTCATCAAATGTCTCCACCTTCCTCTTTCCATTTGTTAAGTTCCTGCCATGTAATCTATACTACACACTAAAATGTTGGGTACCCTACTACACACTACATCATAAGCATATATCACCCACTTCCTCAAATTCACAACAGTCAGTTCCTTCAACCAACAACTCAACCTCATAAACATCCCTCCCCCAACATACTCAGTCTTACCCTTGTTGTATTGAAATTCACCCCCAACCCATATATTCATATCAACATAGGGTGGAAGCTCCCTAAAACAGTGAAAAAAGCAAGTGTTCAATATCAACAGCAACATGCACAACTATCTAAGCTCCATACACATTCAATCAAACCTAAAAAACCAACATGCAAAAACAAAACAGGGCAAAGCAACCAACCAAATAATGCACATTTCTCAAAGCCCAACAATATCCTAAATTACAACAATTAGTTTGTTTTTAATTATTTATATATCATAAAGCGTTTGATTTGTTTAATTGTACAGCCAATTTTGTCAATTAAAAAATTAGGGTTCCAATTTTGAGTATAAAAAAATTTAGGGTTTTCACATTTTTTTCATTTTTAATTGAAAAGGACAGAAATTTATGGTCAAACCACCAATGTACCTTGAAGGTCTTCCCTTTGCTGCAGTCAATTGAGTATTTATTGAGCTTTCCCCTTTGTCCATATCTGTAGTTTCACTGAGTAACTTCAGCGTACCCAAAAAAGCATAAAGATGACTTGGAAGAGAGAGAGAATGCAAAGACAGAGATGGTAGGGTTGAGAATTTCAGAAAAAGGGGCAAAGATGATGGAGATTATTCGTTGCTTAGGTCAGAATTGTTGAACCTCAATTGAAGACAGTAAAAGAAGAGAGTGAGTGATAATGGAGGGAGATTTAAGAGGAGAGAGAAAAGGTAGTTGGGGGGAAGTAATTTTGGGTGGGAAAAGGTAAGTGGTGGGCCCATATAACGTTCAAATTGGACGGAAAACGTTATTGGGTAGTGCTACCCTAACGTTTTCAATCTTACGGGTAGTTGTAAGCAAATAAAAAAAAAGGGTAGTTGTTAACAAAATAGCCTATCTTCCGGGTAGTTTTAGACAAATTTTCCATACACTTATTTGAAGGACACTACTCTTTTAACCTTAGCTAAGGGATATTTATTACAGGATGTTGAAAATTACCTTTGACTTATGGATCAGTTAATCTATTTGTTTTTGACAAGACTGAACCTCGACTATTTGGTTCATATTTTCTATTGGTTTAAGAAAATTGGAAGATAGGTACATTAGGGAACAACTTTTCGAGTTGTTAGATATTTGTAGATAATATTTGTAGATAATTCGTAGTCAAGGAATATTTTCACGGTGTGACATTGCTGTACAGCTAGTAGGATGGTGTGATTTCGATGCTCGCTCATTAGACGATCTTTGTGTAGTTGGTTGGTTCATCTTGGTTTCTCTCCGTGTCGAGAAAGACCAAGAAGCAACGTACGGTCTCCCAGTCTTCTACAAAAGGAATATCTTGTGAATTAAAATAGTTAAAGTAACTTTCTAGATACTAGGGAATTCAATATCATAAAGGGTTGCATTTGTATTGTGATTGTCAATCTGCGTTATATATTGTTCAATATCTTGAGTTACAATAGAACGAATTACAATCGGGAAGATTGTCATTTTGTGAAAGATGCAATCACGGATGGGGTCATCACTCCTTTGTATGTGTCTACGTTTGGATTTCTTCTTTGCAAGTTGGGCATGTGAGATCCGTATGATCCAACTTGAAGCGATATGGGAGATATTCTTGTGATATAAATTGGAGATATTGTGAAAAGCTATGTTTAGGTAGATTGGATATACTTTTGGAATGAAGTTATGATTTCTCTAGAAGTTTTGTTAGGGTTTCTGTTAGGAATATAGGAAAATATATTATTGTGATATATTTTCCATATAGGAAGATAGAGTTTTATATCTATATGGAAAATATATCACAATAATATATTTTCCTATATTCCTAACAGTTTCACTTCCTAGTACTAAATAATTCATTCCTGGGTTTTTATTTAGTTATCACGTTTGACAACACACTATTTTAACAACTAATTTATCTATTTCTCAACATTATAAAATTATATAAAGTGAATACTCGTAAGCATTTTTTTTAGAAAATAACACCACAAATTGTCACAAATTATAATAAAGCACCATTAAAAATAATAAAAAAAAAATAAAAAAAAACCACAAAAATTGACTTCACCACCATTTAACTAATTCTTAGATGGAATTTGTTAGTAGCCCACAACTTACACTTGTCATTAGCTTAATGGTTAATAAAATAAATAAATCAAAATAAAAATAAATATTAAATTAAAATAAAACAAATACTTTCCCTAAACCATAACATAGCCAGCTTCATCACCAGCACTACCCGCTCCAACAGCCGCAAACCTTACATCAACCGCCCGCGATCCCTGCTTCCTTTTAAACTCGCGAAACTAGCCCTACTCTATTCACCTTCCCCGAAAACCACCCCAGCTTCGCCTAGCCTCACATCTCCAACACGAATTCGCACTGAGCAACCCCGCAACCACCTCCGCCACTACACACAATCAATTCTCAAACCTTCGAACCACCACAAATATTGATTCGCATCGAGTTGGTTGTGATTGCCGTTGGTATTTGCGGTGTATAAAGGCGCTAGGGTTCAAATTGGTTGAGGTTTTGGCGGTTCGGCGAAGGTGATGTTGTTAAGGTAGATGGTGATTTGCGGTGGCCGGGTAGGTGGTGATTTACAGTGGTTAGGCAGGTTGGGGTGGTTTTCGGGGTGAGGGAAGGGTGGGTTTCGCCGGTTTAGGTAGAGCAGAAGTGCCAACGGCTTGGGTTAGGCTATCGGCAGTGGGGGCAAGTGGTGCCGGTGGTGAGGTTGGGCTAGGTTAGGTTGTTTAGGTTTAATTTTATTTTTCTTTTTTTTTAATACCAATAGGTTAGTCGATTGTGTTTATTATGGGCCCCACTATTCCATCAAAGAATCCGTGAAGTAGTGGTGAAATTAAATTTTAGGGTTTTTCTTTTTTTTTTTTTTTTTTTTTGTGGTATTATAATAAAAGGTTTTTTATTTTTTTTATTTTTTGTGGTGTTCAAATCTATTTTGTGACTTTTTTGTGGTGTTATTTTCTAAAAAAAATCCTATTAATAATATGTACATTGAGATGATTCAAACAAGATCCCACTTAACCATGTTTTATCGTAGTAATAAATCACAAAAGCTAGTCAAAATATAATTTGTGAATAGTATGGTATCAACTAAAAAAACAGAGGAAGTTAAATTGTATTGAGGCTGATTTATATGATTTAGAAATACAAAGAGAATTTATCGATACATATCTTAACACTTTTACACTCTTTCAATATGCACAACACTAATTTCGCTCACATGTGGGTATCGAGTTAACTCATGGCTTAACATTCTCCCTGACATGTGAGTTATCTATAATACTGTAGACAACCAATTGTGTCTCCCCATAACCAAACCTAGTGATGAATACCTTTCACGTCGAAACATAATCAAATGAAGTGAAAGTGTGAAAAGTTAAGTGTTGCGGTTATTTTTATTTAAAAAACATTCTTTCTGTTTTCGAAAACCACCCTGTTTTATAAAAATGTCTAATCCAGTTTAGTTTGGTCCATGATAAGGGTCCAATAATATTTTAGTTGGATGGGGTTTGAAAAGACCTTTCCAACGATATATTATAAGCCCAATTTCGATGAATAATGAGGAAATAATGGCCAAAATACTAAACTGGGCCCAAATCGGATTTTATCTACGGCCCAATGATCATAATGAGGGTCCAAAGGTTTAATCCTATTCCTAAACTAATTAGGATTGATTAGAATCTTCTATAAGATTCTAAAATATCTTAATTATCGTTTTTTGAAAAGATAAGATCATAGAGTTTGAATTTGAATAAAAACTTTCTTTTTTTTAGAGTCCTAATTCTATTCGGATTTAATGATGTTAAAAGAAAGTCATATATTATTTTGGTACCTTATAATTTTTATCCAAATTTTATATGGTTGGATAGATCTTGAAATTCTTTTTCCAATGATATATTATAATATTAATTCTGAGCTATAACGAAAAAGATATGAAAGGAATACGAAACTCTATCCAAAACTAACACTCTTCCACTATTTTGGCCATATCTTTTTATCTACAAAATATTTTAATGTGATTATAATTGCATTAGAAAGTAGACTTCAAGATATTTCCAGCGATATATTATATGCCTTATTTGGACTTCTGGATCAAAAGATATGATAAAAACAAAATCCGCAAAAACTGTCTTTGTCGCCAAACGATAGGCTTGTCGCCTGGCGACAAGATGAATTTCTGGCGACAAGGTCGGTTTGTTGGTGACAGCGTGGAGTTTTATTCCTTATCAAATTCTATAATTTTCCGGACTATTTTTCTTATAAATAGGGTCCTCAACCTCCGTTTTCAATCATCAACAATCATTAATTCTCTCTATTCTCTCTCTAAGCATTAGCTTAATCTTTCTCCCTCTTGATTTCTAAACTAGCTTTTCAAAACATAATACCGCACTCAAAAGATCTAGACACACCTAGCCAAGTTCGAAGTTGCCTTCGCCCTAGACGTGAAAGGTTTGTACTTTTCTGAGGGTTTGGTCCCAAATCCAGTCTAAACTTTTTCACTCTTTCTTTCAATTATTTAATTTAATTCTTAGTTTTATTATTTTCATTGAAGTTTATTAACGCGTGTATTTTGTTATTAGAAAGAGGTACGAGGCTTCAAAGTAAGTAATTAGTTTACTCTCTTTTTAATTTCAATGTAGAAAGCATGTTTAAATTTGTTTAATATTCCTAGTATCATGTTAGGATGTTATTTAATGCTTTCTAGTATCATGCTTAGGGTGCCTCTTATTATTTATAATATCATATAGCATGTTAGTATTATGTTAGGTTTAAAGCTTTGATCTTTATTGCTTAGTGACATGCTAGGGTTTGTTATTAATTTTATTAGTATCATGCCTAGGATCTTGCTATTATTATTAAGCTTTATTATGCCTTATTATGACTATGATGAATATTGTTATTATTATCATTATTATGATTATAATTATGTTGCTTGATATATTTATTGTTATTGCTTGATCACGCCTTGTATGCATGTTAAAGGGAATTTGTACTTGAAATCACGCTTAATAAGATAATCAATAATTTGATTTTAGGCAAATATGATTTTAATTCAAGTGATCGCCAATAATAGATTTGTTTGTGCATTAATATTCAACCAACATAGATAAACAGATTTACGATTAATATAATGTTTGCATGTTAGTCAGAAAGCGCACGTTGTAGGGAATATTTCAAGCATTATGAACCTAAACTTGAACCCCACTGTGATCATACACTAAAGTACGGTGGCGTTCCAAAGGGAAAGAAAAGAGAGCAAAAGAGTTGCCAACAAGTTTTAGGGACTTGTAAACCCAAAAGACAATCCAAAAGGACCATCAACTCCATAAGGTCTTGAACCAAACAGGGTTCGGGGATGAGGTTATGAATCCAATTTACAAAAGAAAGGACCCGCCCTATAAAATAGGCCTATACTTTGTTCTGCTCGTATTCATGCGCGCTTTTCGAATAACATACAAACATTATATGAAACCTAACCTGTTTATCTATGTTGGTTGAATATTAATGCACAAATAAACTATTATTGGCGATCACTTGAGTTAAAATCACATTAGCCTAAACCAAATTATTAATTATCTTATTAAGCGTGATTTCAAGTACAAATTCCCTTTAACAATCATAAAAGGTGTGATCAAGCAATAACAATAAAATAATATCAAGCAACATAATAATAAATAATAATAATAATCATAATATAATAACAATAATAATAGTCAAAATCATGTTAAGGCATAATAAAGCTTAAATATAATTGCAAGATCCTAGGCATGATACTAACAAGATTAATAACAAATCCTAGCATGTCACTAAACAATAAAGATAAAAGCTTTAAACCTAACATGGTACTAACATGACATTAGAAATAGATAAAGGAACCCTAAACATTACACTAGAAAGCATAGAATAACATCCTAACATGATACTAGAAAGCATTAAAAGCATCCTAACATGATACTAGGAATATTAAACAATAATAAGCATGCTTTCTACATTGTTAATAAAATAGGGAGTAAGCTAATCTACTTACTTTGAAGCCTCGTACCTCTTTCTAATAACAAAATACACAAGTTAGTAAACTTCAATGAAAATAATAAAGAATAATTAAAGAATTAAATTAGAATCAAATTAAATAAAGTTTTGACTAGTTTTGGACCAAACCCTCAGAAAATATCAACCTTTCACGTCTAGGGCGAAGGCAACTTCGAACTTGGCTAAGAGATTCTAAATCTTGTTGTTTTGGGTGTTTTTGTCCCTTGGGAGAGTTACAGCTCGAAGGCTGGTCCTGCTGACTATGTACCTGCAAAAACAACGGAGACACCGGTTGGGTGGTGCTCCGCCTCCGACGCTCAAGTTAGTAACTTGAAGGAGAATAAAAAGTGCGGAAATTTAGGTGGGGATCTACTTGGATTCCAAGCTCAGGTGTTCTCTGATGAGAGAGAAAGTAAGATGTAATAAATGATAGTAAATTTCTGAATGTCCCCCATTTTGGGGGAATATCTCCCTATTTATAGGGTCATTGGGAAAAGTGCCCCTCCCTAGGTCATTCTAACCTAGGAATGATAAGCTGCGCCGCAAAATAGCGGATTTTTGGGGAATTGGGCCCTTGAAGGCCGCAATTCTAAGAGAGTATCTAGAGAGGCCACGTGTCAGCTGGAGATTGGCCAAGGATGACCTGCCAGCCTCTGACACGTGGCACCTCCTCATTGGTCCACTTGTCAAGGGTAAAAATACCCCAAACATTTGCCCCTCACAGGTGGCACGTGGCAGGCCACGTGGCGCGTGTGACACGTGTCGGCCCATGAATGGTGAACAGTGAAAACGGTCATTTTTTGACAGTGGTGACGGGGATTCGTGCCGTTTCAACCCCTATAAATAGTGATTTACCCCCCCTCCCCCTCTCTCCTCTTCACTTTTCACAATCTTGACTTTTTAGAGAGAGAAAAAGAGTTTTCTTAGAGAGAGGTGCTCTGATCCCGGTTGCATTTAAGCAAATTCAAGATTTCCGTGTGTTCTTTCGAAGTCACCCGGTCACCGGTTCCTTTTGCCGTTTTCTGATTTTCAGAACTCAAAGTAAGGTAACTATCTGTTTCCTTCTTTAAGTTTTCTTCTTGTTCTTTCCTTTCTCTTGAGCCTGTATACATCGAATTCTGGCTGTATACATTAATTTTTCAAAAAATAAAATGAACTCTCCATTTGCACACACGGCACTGCCTAGGACGCTCAGCCGGTCACCAGGGACGGCTGAGTCTAGAACCGGGGGTGCCTTGTCTGGAGTTTCTGGAGTGTTTTGCTCATCTCCGGCTTCTTCCCTCTCTGTGTCTGTGCAGGACACAATGGCCAGAACTAAACAAACGGCTACAAAGCCTAGCAGGCGGCGCACTAGGGAAGTGCCCGCAAATGAACTTGTTAGGGAGGAGGATTATGAAGCGGCTGAGCAAAGCAATTCAGCTGAGGATACCCCATCTACCTCCAGCAATAGTGACTCAAGGGGAGACGGTGAGGAGACCGCCTCCTCCCCAGACCAACCAAAGGACGCAGCCGAAGAGGCTGCTGATGAACAAGAAGGATCCGGTTCTGAGGGAGAGAACCTTGCTGAGGCTTATCGCCAAACAACAAAGAAAGAAACAAACTCGGATCCTACCAAGACCCGGATGAAACCTGGAGACAGGGCCCTTCTGAAAAGCGGCTTTGAGGCTTTCAAACAACAACATCCCTTTGGGGATGACTGGGATATTATCGTCCCTCCGGCTGATGCTGTTCTAGCCTGGGGGATGACATTGAGAACGCAGACAACTACTTTGTCTGCTATGAGGCGGTAATAGAAGCCGGCCTCCGCTTTCCCCTTCACAGAGGCATCCGGAAGATCCTGAAGGGGTATGACTTGGGAGTGTGGCAATTAACGCCTAACTCTTGGGTCAATATCCTGAGCTACATCGCCGCCTGCGAGCTCCAGGACATTGAGCCTAGCTTCACCGCCTTCGCCCACATGCACTATCTCAAAAGTGCCCCAGGCGGATATGGAGCGTGGTACACTATTTCCACGCTCCCGGAATACCTGATGATCTTGGACAAGGTGTCCAAGTGGGGATGCTGGAAAGACAAGTGGTACTTGGTCTCCTAGCCACAAGTGAGAATAAACAGAATCCTCCGGCGCTACAACAAGGAGCCGGCTTTGGTGGGCCAAAAGTGCATACGCCCAGCTCTCACTGCCAAAGCCCGGGAGCAAATAATAGAGCCGAAATTCTTCAAGACAACAACTGAGCCCTTGGGGGATGGGACTCATATAGTTGTTCCAAGAAACTGGATCCCCCACCCGGATTTCTTTGCGGATGAGAGATTCTTGTCCGCCTGCGGGTTGAGCCCTATGTTTCCAAAGGGTAGATACACTCACCCACCCGGCGGTTTTCCGCCTGTAATTTAAACTTCATTGTTTTGGACTTTTTCTTGTTCTAACACTTTTCATGTTTTTCTGCAAAGGAAGCAAGGAGAATGGTCGATCCGGCTAAGACTCCAGCTAAATCTGCGGCTCAGCTTCGCAAAGAAAACATCATGGCCAAGAAGGCCACCATTGAGGCCAAGGAGGCCAAAAAAGGAGGGGTAAGATAACTCCAACTTTCCTTGAAATTTTCCAAGTTCTTTTGATTCTGGATGACTTATGGTTTCCTTGTGTTTTTTGCAGGCTTCATCTGGCATCCTCCCCCGCTCTATGACAAAGGTCTTAAAAAGACCTGGGGATGAGAACCTTCAGAAACCAGCTGCTAAAACCGGGAGGAGGGCAACCTCAACGGCCTCTGGCGTTAACGCCAAAGGTCACCCAACAACCGGGGGAAAAGGCCCCGAAGCCATGGCAACTCTGAGTGAGAACTCAGATAAGTCAAAGAGAAAGCCGGATGCTACTGAAGCATCGAAGGATGGCGAGCCATCCAAGGCTGCAGGTGGTGCTGCAGCCGCAGGGGAGGAGCCGGCGAGGGTCGACTCCAAAGGTAAGATTGAGATTCCTTGGCCGCTTGACTTTATGCGCGTCAAGACTATGACTGACCCTTCCGGGGGTTCTGTGAGTAGCCGGCAAAGAATGAATGCCAAATATGCTGCTAGTCTCTCACCAAGTCCTTCTTATGCTGCAGATGCTACTTCTGCCCCGGACCTGGCGGGGTTTGGCAAACGGATGGTGACAACCCTCACCCAAACGGAGAAGAACTCCATACCCAACCGCCATGAGGTCGACTTCGACCAGATTCTGGGGCAGCTGGCGGAGGTAAGTGAAACTTGCCCCTTATCTTTTCATTCCATTTCATTTCATTTCATTTCATTTTTCAATTTTGCTAATTGTTTAGTTTCCCGGATGACCTTGCTCAGGTTATGGTCCGGGTGGATGGGCTCCGGTTGCCTTTCCGGAAGAAGCAGGAAGAGGTAACTGATGCCAAGAGAAGGGCTCAAGCCAATCTCAACTCTGCTGAATATGCCTATATTAACTTTGATGTTGAGATTAATGCCCTCGAGTTGAAACAGGAAGAGCTGGTCAGGACCTTGACGGCTGCTAACGATGAAGCTAACAACCGGATTAGCGACCTGGAGCTTCAGCTGAAAACTGCAGGCTCAAACCTCAAAGCCTTGGAGGGGGCTGACCAAGAGAATGTTGACCTACGGGCAGACAAGTCCCGGCTGACTGCTGAGCTTGGCACTCTAAAGGGTAAGCATGCTGAGGAGCTCAAGGCTGAGCAGGCCCGGCTCATCAAGGAGAATGAGCGGGACAATGAGATCCGCCTCCGGTACGCTTGGGGGCTTCTCTATCCTGAGGTAGACTTTGAAGTCTACAAACTGAGGTACAACTACGCCACTGAGGCGTATGATGCCAAGGTTCTTGGGGATCCTGCTCCGCCTCGCTTCAAGGACTGGGCCTTGGAAAATGGTGCTGAGGTTTCGGACACAGAGGAGCCGGACCTGGATGAGATAATAAAGGAACTGGACAACAAGGACAGCCAGCCTGAAGAGGCTGTGGCTCCGAATGATGTTCCTTCAACCACTCCAGCCCAGCCGGAACAGCCACAAGCGTAGCTCCCCTCCTTCTCTGCGGCAGTATGCCAAAATATATTTTTTTTTGTTTTTCAGCAGCAGTATGCCATTCATCTGCTTTTCCGGCCTGCGTGCCGAGTAATTGTGTAAATTTTTTTTTTATGTCTCTGTATACCGGATGTGGATCCGGCTAACAATTATTCCTGGCCTTGAGCCAGTTTATTTATCGAAGTATACCGACTTAGTCGGTTTTTTATACTTGCACAATTTTTCAGTTTTTTCAGTTTTTTCACTTTTGCATATATACTCAATATATACTTGTGAATTTGCCTATCTTATGAAAAGCATGCGGCAGGTACAAAATCCGGCTGTCCTTGCCCCTGGACGGTTGAGTGGTTGGTTTAATCCTATAAAATGAGGATTGATTGCCTTGGAAACTTCTCATACTTAAAGAGTATGAGATGTTTGTAAGGCAATCAATCACAATGGTGACTGCCCCAAACCGAGTACCGACCAATTAACAGGCATGCAATCTCTACCCCAGTCGGTATCAAACCGCCTGGGTATTCAATTTAAGCCATTACGCAATAGAGTTATGCCCCAATAGGAGGAGTGCGCAACTTGAAAGAGAGAAAATCCTAAGTAAAGGTTGTGATCGTTCTCTGGCTGATGCCTGAGAGCATCCGGAGTTTCACAGTCTCAAAACATTCTTAGGAAAGGTTGAAGTCAGATGGCTATGAGTCGGCTAACTTAGCCGTTCAATCTTTGCCGCTTGCAAGGGTACATAGAACGAGCAGTTAGGCTGTTCTCTGCGACGATTGCACCCGGAGGGGTGTCGCCAGACGGCCATATCCATATTGGAATAGACGAATTTGTGAAAAAGGACAACCATCTGGCCCTTGGCCTCAGGTCTAGTTGTAGACCGGCTGCTAGCCACTAGGCGGTTTTGTGCCTAGCTTAAGGATCTGGCCATTGGCCTTCAATTTTAAACACCAAGTATCAAACTTAGCTTTTTATCTGGCCCCTAGCCTCAAGTTATTCATATATTAAATTTGTTACTAAAACTTTTCAAAATTTGTATGGGTAAACCCAGACGGAAATAAAAAAGACAATAAATGAAACAAAAGCATTTCTCATTAATACTTCTTGTTACAAAAAACTTTACAATACTCAGAAGTAGTACTTTTTTAAGTTATCTACATTCCAATTTCTAGGCAGGCGTCTACCGTCTAGGGTTTCCAGGCGGTATGTGCCATCCCTAACTTCTTCATAGATCCGGTAGGGGCCTTCCCAATTAGGAGTTAGCTTTCCAAGCTCATTGGCCCTACCGGTTGCCTCCATTTTCCGTAACACAAAATCGTCCACTTTCAAGGGACGTTTGTGCACTCTTTTGTTGTAGGCTCTCGTCATTCTCAGACGGTATATCTCATGTCGCAGGGCAGCATTGCCCCTGCGTTCCGGGAAGGAGTCCAATGCCAGCCGCATGGCCTCCCAATTTGCCTCTTCATCATAGAGCATCACTCTGAGCGTAGGCTCATAGTGTTCAATGGGTAAAACGACTTCAGCCCCGTATACCATGAGAAATGGGGTTTCTCCGGTTGACCCCTTGGCAGTTGTCCGGATGGCCCAAAGTACATGAATTAACTCTTCAGCCCATAGACCACCGGCTTTTTCAATTTTCTTTTTAATGCCATCTGAGATGAGTTTGTTGAATGCCTCAACCTGACCATTTGCTTGAGGACTGCCGACTGAGGCAAAGTAACTTGAGATACCCTGATCTCCTAACCAAGTCTTGAGCTGAGGCGTCTCAAATTGAGGGCCGTTGTCAAATACCATTGACATAGGTACCCCAAACCGGGTGATAATGTTCTTCCAGATGAAAGAGATGACATCCTTTGTCTTGATATTCTTAACTGCCTCCGCCTCCACCCACTTGGTGAAGTAATCCACAGCCACCAAGATATAGCGCTTTCCGCCTGGAGCAGGCGTATAAGGACCCAATATGTCCATGCCCCACTTAGCAAACGGGACTGGGCTGTGAATTGCCGTCAGATCAGTAGTCGGGCGATGTATTAGCTTGCCAAACCTCTGACATTTATCACATTTCTTCACAAATTCTTTGGCATCTGCCTCAAGGGTAGGCCAAAAATAATGCTGCCTGGCTCTGACGGCTAGGGACTTGCCGCCTATGTGGGAGGCGCAAAATCCCACATGCAGCTCTTCGAGTACCTCTTTCCCCTTTTCTGGGGTAACACATTCCAACAAGGGCTTGAGAAATCCAGCCTCGAAGAGTTCTCCATTTCTCAACTCGAAGTTTGCTGCTCTCTTTTTCATGACGGCTGCCTCCTGAGGTGAATCAGGGAGCGTGCCGTCTGCAAGATACGCCCGGATGCCATCCATCCAAGTAGAACTTCGATCCAGAATTCCAATGGGCTCTTCATAAATACTTCTTTTTTAAGAACTTCCCAAAAGACTGACCGAGGCGTATCATGGCAGGCGGATGATGCCAGTTTTGACCGGGGCACTTGATTCAATCTGAATTCCTCGAGTGTCCCAGCCTCATCTTTGACAGCCTGAAGATATTTGATCATAGCCGGATGGGTCGCTTCGTAAGTGCCCTCATACTGGTCAACAACCAATTGAGAATCAGAATGGGCGTCAATCTTTGTTGCCCCTGCTGCCTTACACATGCGAATTCCGGCTAGCAGGGCTTCATACTCCGCCTCGTTATTAGAGGCCTGAAACTTGAACCGTAGTGCATACTCATATCAATCTCCTTCTGTAGATTCACAAACAATGCCTGCACCACAGCCGTTTTTTGTAGAGCTCCCATCTACATACACCCTCCAAACCTGATCAACATTATCCGGGAGAACCGGACGAGTCATTTCAACAATGAAGTCGGCAAACGCGTGACCTTTCACTGCCTTCCTTGGTTCGTAGGAGATTTCAAGACTTTGCATTTCAATAGCCCATTTCAACATTCTGCCGGATGATTCCGGAGTAGACATTGGCCGCTTGAGGCGCTGATCGGTGTAGATTACAACCGGATGTGCCAGAAAGTATGGCTTCAACTTTTTGAAGGCCATATATAGAGCAAGACCAAATTTTTCCACCATGGGATACCGGAGTTCAGCATTTTTTAACACATGGCTAATGAAGTATACCGGGAGCTGAGTACCATCTCGTTCAGCAAGGAGAACGGCACTGAGAGCATGGTCTGAGACGGCTAGGTACATGTACAACTTCTCTCTAGGCAAAGGACTAACAAGCCTTGGCAAAGAGTGTAAGTGTTCTTTCAATTTTTGGAATGCCGCCTCAACATCATCCCCCCATTCAAATCTAGTCTTCTTCCTGATTGCTTGGAAGAAGTAAAGGCATTTGTCACCTAACCGGCTAAGGAATCTCCCCAAGGCGGCCAGGCAACCGGTGAGTATCTGAACTTCCTTGACAGTGCGGGGTGACTTCATGTCAATTATCGCCTGTATCTTCTCAGGGTTAGCCTCTATCTCCCTTTGATCAATCAGGAATCTGAGAAACTTCCCAGACTCAACACCAAAGACGCATTTCTTAGGATTTAACATAACCTTATGCCGCCTGAGTGTGGTGAAGGTTTCTCGGAGATCAGCAAGGTGATCCGCCTGCTGCTTGGATTTGACTATCATGTCATCAATGTACGCCTCTACGTTCCTCCCAATTTGATTAATGAAGACTGTATTAATCATCCGCTGGAACGTAGCCGGCGCATTCTTCAAGTCAAACGGCATCACAGTATAACAGAATAACCCCTGATCAGTGACGAAGGCCGTCTTTTCTTGATCTTTTTCACACAGAGGTATCTGATGGAAGCCGGAATAGGCATCCATAAAACTCATCAAGGCATGTCTGGCTGTTGAATCGACCAAGCTGTCAATTTTTGGAAGTGGATAACTATCCTTTGGGCATGCCTTGTTGAGATCTGTGTAGTCTACACACATCTTCCAGGTACCATTCGGCTTCTTTACAAGTACAACGTTTGCCACCAAGTCGGGGAAATTACAAGGCCGAATGAACCTGGCGTCCAACAGCTTTTTGACTTCGGCAGCTGCCGCCTGACTTCTTTCCTCACCGTGGTTCCTCTTCTTTTGCCGGATGGGCTTCATTTTTGGAGCCACGGCGAGTTTGTGGACAGCGAGATCCGGGCTGATGCCTGGCATCTCTTCCACTTCAAAGGCAAACACATCTTTGAATTCTTTCAGCAGAAGGTGCAAGTCTGCACCCAGAACGGCATTAGCAACCGTCCCAACCATAACAGTTCGCTCTGGACGGCTGTCGTCCAGAACAAGATCAATACTTTCACCAGCCGGTTGGGGACAGAGCTCCTCTGACCGTTCACCGGTCAGTGATTGCTATTTCTTTTCTTTCTTCACCACCACCAGCTCTGCAGCTTTTCTCTTTTTTCCGGCTGCTGGTGGGGGTGAAGAAGCATCCTTGACATTGTCAAGGTCTATTGGTTCCTTCCCTTGGGCGTCTGCGGCCACAGTATCTTTGACGGCTGAGAGGTAGCACTCCCTGGCCCTCTTCTAATCCCTGTTCAGGGAACCAACAGAACCATCATCCCTCTCATAATTTGATGAGCATGAGAGAAGGGATGATTACCGCCTTGGCTTCGTTGAGGGTTGGCCTCCCAAGAATGATGTTGTAGGCGGTCAGCTCCTCAACGACCAAGAATCTGACGACAATATGTCGTCCCTGGCCCTTCTCACCCAGCCGGATGGGTAAAGTCAATTCTTCTGGCTGGATAGACCATCCCACCCCCAACACCAACCAAGGGGTGGGTGACCGGATTCATGCTGCTGGAGTTGTATTTCAGCTTCTGCAAGCACCGGAGGCTGATGATGTCTGACGAGCTGCCGGTGTCAATAAGGATGCGCCCAACTAACTGGTTGGCGACCTTGCATTCAATAACAACCGGGTCGTCATGCGGGCGGCGGACGCTGCCCCTGTCCTTCTCAGTACTGAGGACATCCGGAAAAGTGGAGCTGGCAGACGCCTGCTCCTCATCATCCTTATCCATCTTTCGAAGATGGCTTTTGGTGCCCCGGATGGTAGGGTCACCATAAGAGAATCCGCCTGCTATGGTGTAGACCGGATCCCTATCGGTTTCCGAACTACTAGTAGGCTGGGGGGTAGCCTTAGAGGACTGACCCTTGTTCTTCTTCTTTGCCCCGGCTGGGGACTTAGAAATATAGGACTTCAGAAGCCCTTTGTCAGCCAGACGGTCCAACGTCCGCTGTAAACTGAAGCAGTCGTTGGTGTCATGGCCAACCTCTTCATGGAACTGACAATATTTATTTTTGTTCCGAGACTAAACGGAACTCTTCATTGGATTCGGCTTCTCAATGGACAGCCGGTCCTTCACCTCCATGAGGATGGAGTTACAGTCTTTGTTAAACTCGTACCGGGGAACGTACGGTTTAAACTCCTTTTTCTTCTTCTAGGACGGCTGCTCAAAATCACTGACCGCCCAGACTTCTTTTCTTTTGTTGCTCTCTTCTTTTTTCTTTGCCGGCTGAGTAGACCGGCTCTCTTTTTGCTTGTCAGACTTCTTAGAGTCCGACTGGCTACCAGGCGTACAGAGGTCGGTTGCTTGTATATAGCTTTCCGCTTCCCTCAGGGCCGCCTGTAGCGTAAATGCCCCTTTTCTTACAAGGTCGAACTTAAAAGTCGACCCGTCTCTCAGACCCTTGAAGAAGTCTATAAATGCTACCTCGTCAGACAGCCCCTGGATCTGAATTCTGACCAGGTTGAACCGTCTGACATATGAGCGTAGCCCTTCTCTCTATCCCTGATTAATGGTGCTCAAGTCTAAACTTGTTTTCTTAGCAGGGATGTTCATTGAGAAGTTGGTGGCAAACAAGAAGGCTAGCTTCTTGAAGCAGTCAACAGATCCGGCTGGCAAGTTGCCAAACCATTGTTGGGCAATGCCCTTCAATGTATCCGGAAAACAGCGGCACCAGGTGGCATCGTCCCAACCTTGTAAACACATCAGGTTGGTGTATGCCATCAGGTGGTCTTCTGGGTTGGTGGTGCCATCATAAGCACCAACCAAAATGTTCTTAACCTTGGCCGGCTGAGTCGCCTCGGTTATATTGGCTGCAAAGGCAGATGGTTGTTCGCCTTGCCTCATCATCCGGAGTTGCTAGTCCAGTGGCTGGACAATTGTATATGCTACCTGACCTCCGAATGGGGGTGGCTGCATGAACTGGAGGCCATATTGCCCATACTGCGCCTGGGGTGCGTATGGCATATACCCTATCATCAGCTGAGGTTTGGTGTTGACGGATTTACCGCCTGTCCGACTCTCATGCAAGGACATAAAGTTCCTTGCAGAAGCTTCCTTGAAGCTGTCCGGAAAGCTTAAAGTAGAAGCTGACTCAGACTGTTGCTGCCTCCTTCGATTGATGACTTCTCTAGCATCGAAGGTAGACGTCTTTTTAGCCTCCGGCTGGGGTCGCCGGGGCATCAGAATCTTAGACCAGGCAAGTTTTGCGGCTGCCTTCTCCTTTGGATGAGGAGTTGGCTGCCTTTCCTTGACCGGCTTCTTCTTCTTCCCATCATTGGGAGTCTTTTTAGCCGGCTGACTCTTGGAAGAGCCTGCCTTGTTGATCATCTCCTTGATTTCACCCTTGAAGGAGTTCAAGAATTTCATGAGCTCATTCTGGGTGACAGGAGCTTCTCCTCTAGTCTTCCGGGTTTCCCCGTCTGACCTCCCAGTGGGCCGGCTGCTTGGGCCCGCCTGACCTAGATTTCGCTCCAGTTGATCTCCGGAACGAATGGATTTAGAGATGAGAGAGCCTTCTTTGGTTATGTAGGTCTCCACATCATTGTCTTCTTCTTCTTCCTCCTCCTCGGTGAATACCTCTGGCTGAGGCTGAGGTGGAGGCTGAGGGATTTCAAATCCTTCCGGCTGAATAACCGGTTGCAGGTCCTCTGGGTTACCCGTCTGAGTACACGGACGTAGAGAGGTAGAATTGAGAATCGGTACAGAATTTGGAATCATCTTGAGGTACTCTCCCCACAGACGGCGCCAAATGTTTTGGGTGTTTTTGTCCCTTGGGAGAGTTACAGCTCGAAGACTGGTCCTGCTGACTCTGTACCTGGAAAAACAACGGAGACACCGGTTGGGTGGTCCTCCGCCTCCGACGCTCAAGTTAGTAACTTGAAGGAGAATAAAAAGTGCGGAAATTTAGGTGGGGATCTGCTTGGATTCCAAGCTCAGGTGTTCTCTGATGAGAGAGAAAGTAAGATGTAATAAATGATAGTAAATTTCTGAATGTCCCTCATTTTGGGGGAATATCTCCCTATTTATAGGGTCATTGGGAAAAGTGCCCCTCCCTAGGTCATTCTAACCTAGGACTGATGGGCTGCACCGCCAAATAGCGGATTTTTGGGGAATTGGGCCCTTGAAGGCCGCAATTCTAAGAGAGTATATGGAGAGGCCACGTGTCAGCTGGAGATTGGCCAAGGATGACCTGCCAGCCTCTGACACGTAGCACCTCCTCATTGGTCCACTTGTCAAGGGTAAAAATACCCCAAACACTTGTGAATGCGGAATTGTGTTTGTAAAAGGTTGGTTTAAAGAGAGAGAGAAAATTAAGCTATATTGCTTAGAGAGAGAATAGAGAGAATTGATGATGAGAGTTGATGATTTGAAAACAGAAGTTTGGGACCCTATTTATAAGGAAAATAGTCCGGAAAAAATACAGAATTTGATAAGGAATAAAACTACACGCTGTCGCCAGGAATCGAATCTGTCGCGACGCGACAATGTCTGTTGCGAGGCGACAGGGTCTGTCGCGAGGCGATAGACTTGTCGTTTGGCGACAACCTGTATTAGCGCGTTTTCTTCACGCGGAGTCCGACCTTTAATCAACTTGATCTACATAATCCGTACAGAAGATAAAATACGTATTTTTAAGATAATAATAATAATAAATTAATGTTTTACTCCAAATAAAAGTCTATTTAAAAATAAATAATTATTAAATCTAATAATAATAGAATTAAAATGAACCTTCTAGAAACTTCTAGAAAATTATAATTAATCCTAATGATTTTAGGAATAATAATTAACATTGGGCCCTCCTCTAGATCATTGGGCCGTATGTAAATAATTAACCGGGCCCAGTTTAGTATTTTGGCCATAACTTCTCAATATTTATCGGAATTGGGCTTATAATATATCGTTGGAAAGGTCTTTTCGAGGCCCATCCAAATACACTATTATTGGACCTTAATTATGGACCAAACTAAACTGGTTTGTCTATTTTCAATTAAATAGAGTTATTTTCAAAAACAGAGAGAAGAGAATTTTAAATAAAACTAAACCGCAACACTTAACTTTCAACCACTTTCACCTCATTCGATTATGGTTCGACGTGAAAGGCATTCATCATTGAGTTTGGTTTTGGAGAGACACAAACAAAAGCCCCCACTTTGACTGAGTTTGGAGAAACTTAAGTTTCGAAAACGAAAGTCAAAGTATCGATAGGGACGGAGAATGATTCAAAACGTTCTGCGATTCCGAATCATTCTTATAAGGCCAATACCTGCAAACTAATCATTAGTTGAAACAGATAAAAGAGTTAAGAAACGCGTATCTTGCACCGTCGAAAACACGTCTCTGAACATAACCATTCTACTGTTGCTTCATTTATTGTTTGTGACAACCTCCACAATATTTCGTGAACGTCATCATTGAAAATAACCATATGTCGTCATCTTCAGTATTCTTGGTGACAATCCTCCACAGTATTTCGGGAACATCGTCGAAAATAACTGTATATCGTCATCTTCTAAGTTGTGGCCGTATGTCGCCACGGCAGTGCATCACCGCTATAGACAATCTCTTCTTTACCTTGAGGGACCGTCGAAGGTGACCTTGCTTCGCCATCTTCAGAATTTGTGACAACTCTCCACATCCTAGGGAACGCTGTCTATTATTGCTGCTACATCTCGAGCTTTTCCTTAAATCATGGTGACAACTTTCACAATCTTAGCGAATGTCGTCGAAGACCGCCTCATCACGAACCGCTCTTCTCAAATATAGGTGACAACTTCCACAATCTTAGTGAATGTCGTCGAAGACTGCCCATCTCATGCTATCTTCTCAAATCTTGATGACAACTTCCACAATCTTAGTGAAGGTCGTCGAAGATTGCCCATCTCGTGCTATCTTCTCAAATCTTGATGACAACTTCCACAATCTTAGCGAAGGTCGTCGAAGACCGCCTCATCATGAACCGCTCTTCTCAAATCTAGGTGACAACTTACACAATCTTAGCGAATGTTGTCGAAGATCGCCTCATCACGAACCGCTCTTCTCAAATATAAGTGACAACCTCCACAATCTTAGTGAAAGCTATTGAAGGTCGCTTCATCTTGAATCGTTCTTCTCAAATCCAAGTAATAGACTCTTTTTAATCTTAAAGCCCCCTGTTGAAGGCTTCGTCATCTCATATCTTCAAATCTTCTTCCATCCTAGGGAATCGTTGTGAACCGTTACTTTGGCGCTTCCGATGTGCCAATACTTAGGCGCTTTAAGCTAAGTGAGACGATCTTTTGTCAGGTCGATCACTTAATGCAATCACAATCAAGCTGATTAAATCATGTCAATTTTGCTTAAAGGGGCTAACTAGCGTACCAAGGAACCCAAACAGCTAAAATAGGCCCACAAAGTCATAATGTGGGACCCAGAATCCTGTCGCCGCTCTAGCGCTGGCCAGAGAAAACTGTCGCGAGCATTTGCATCTGTCGCCTCGCAAAAATTCTGTCGTTTGGCGACAGAATCGGGGTTTTAAAACCCGTCTTCTTCTTCTTTCTCATTTCGTTGCTCTGCTGTTCATTGCTCGGTTTCGCTCCAAACTTTCAATTTGGTCATTTCCTTACGACCAAATCTGCTCAAATCTTTTGGAAATTAAAGCTCTTCATAATTTTGCTCAAACTTCTCTTATCTTGGAAGAATCTCATATATCTATATTCGCGGTTTTTTTTTTCGAAAAATCCGGGAATTTTCTTGCTCGCTGGAATGTACCTGCATCTATATTTTGGACTATAGGACTTTGCTTATTATTAGTATTTGTTTGTTATCTTAGGGTTGACCTAAGGCTTAGTGTTGCTTGACTCATTGGCTTGTCATGACTCGACTCAAAGCGTTTGACACATGTGTTAGACTCCACTCGATGTGATATGACACAACATGACTCAATGTACATGACTCGTGTGTGATGTGCGACTCAAAAATGAAAAATAGCAAAAATTTCCGTCATTTTTGTGGAGGGTACCGACTTTCTCCCGAAAAAAGAAAGACGCGAAAAAGAATCGAAGTGTTTGATGGTGCATGTTGAATGAGCTTAGTCAAGTATATGCATTTGATACTATCTCTCAAGGTGTAAGGATTAATTCCTCCTAAACTATCTTAGTTGACTTGATTATGAAAGTATTTAGGTAACTTAGGCACGGAGGCTAAGTACTTCATATTTTGATACAATGATGATTATTATAAGTGATGAGTGATGTTGATATGACAAAGCATGCTTCAACGTTATATTAAGAAATCATGACAAGGGGTTCCTAATTGGAAGTCTATTTGGTCATGTATCCGTGCAGTGTGTGAAAGTGACACTAAAGTTGAGCTGCAAAGGCTAAGTGTATGGAAAAGTATTATTTGATAAGAGTCAAATAATGATGACTCTTAGGCTAGGTAGGCTAATAATGTAAGGATCAAGCCCCCAAGTCTAGCTCTAAGTGAATAGGGATGAGCATTGGAAATCCCTTGATATGATCATGGTGTAAGTGTGTGAATGTGAAAATGAATGCATTTTTATTACGGCCGCACCTCAATGTGAGGTTGCCTACGTATCCGTTAGAAATCAGGCCAAACGTAGCTCTAGCCGAACCTCGCACAAGTGTGTGTATAGCTCAAAAAGGTCTTTTTATGGGTTGTAACGTGGTTAGGCTAAAGGTTAGAGAAGAAGGGGATAAAGGCTTAAGACCCTAAATAAGCCCCCAAGGTGTGCAACCTTGCTTTTGAATCTTTATATTTTCATGCTTGAGGTTTCTCACTTTTGAGCTTTCTTTCTTTTTTTTTTTATTTATTTTTGCTCTATCTTTTGCTTTTGCATTTTTTTTATTTTTAAAAGTGTGGGCAATCCCGATCATGCGGTCTATCACTCACTTGGCATTCATGTTTCTCAGGCACGGTACCGAGCACTCGATAAGAAACGCAATCTGAGACATGTTCTTATCAAAGATATTTTCATATCAAAGACATTAGAACACTTGCCCTTTTGTACACTTTTATTATTTTTATATTTGCTTATTCTTTTGAGATTACTCAAGCTTTCATATTTAGAATTTGCATAAATTACACACCACCCCATCCCAAGGTTAGGTAGATATGGGTTGAAAAATGAAAGGTCTATCGTTAGACGAGGCTCAAAGTGGTTTATCAAGAAAAGGATTATATATTTGAAGGGTAAGAGATATGATATGGCTACAAGAGGTGCCTCTAATCATGGGTATACCTTGTGCTTAATTCGACATGGATTTTTTTTTTTTTTTTTTTTTTTTTTTTGAGTAATGCAATGCGATGATCATATGCAAGAAAATAAAATGCTCATTTTATTAAAAGGAAAAAAAGTAAATGAAAGTCCTACAAACTAAAAACTAGGGGAAAATGAAAGGTGCCTATGCTAGACTTATTGGAGAAAGGAATAAAAAAAGAAATAGAAAAATGAGGTCACGAAATCTTGTCGTTGAAGCTCGCCTCTTGTCTTGTGCTTTATCATCACCCGGTCTTCTTGCCGACTGGAGGTATAGGAAGTTTGTTATTGTCGATCAAATATTGGATGACCTCCTTTAGCTTCCAACAGCTCTCAGTAGTATGACCCCTACCTTGATGGTACTTACAATGTGCATCTGGATTCCAACTAGTCAATCTCTTTTCAGGTGTGGGATCTTGAATAGGTCCAATGGGAGTAATGAGCCCCTTAGTATGGAGTCGATCGAAGGCAACATCATAGCTCATCCCAATAGGAGTGAATTCTTTCCTTAATTCTTTCTTAGATTCTTTGTTATTCATGGCTAAGACTTCATTGAGGTCAAAGGTACTAACATTGTTACTAGAGTGGGTGCTTTCAGAAGAAGAAGGATTGTCGCTTTTCTTTCCTTTCCAGCCACTGTGGTTACTATTGTTAGTAGCTTTTTGTTTTGCAAGGTCATCTTCAATCTCTATGCCTATGTCGTAGACTACCTTGAAAGTGTTCAAGTTTTGTTGATATCTCAAATGCTTCGAATACTTCTCTTGTAAATTCTTGATAAACAACCTCACTGACTCCTTCTCAGTAGGGACTTCAATCATATTAGCAGAAGTTTCCCTCCACTTGTTGAAAAAGGAAGTGAAACTTTCATTTTCTTTTTGTCTTAGCATCTCAAGCTGTCTATGGTCAGTTTCAACTTGAATGTTACATTTATATCTATTGATGAAAGCATTTTTTATTTCTTCCCAATTGGAGGTCTTCTCTTTGTCAAGAGAAAAGTACCATTGTTGACATATAGCTTCTAAAGACAAAGAAAATACAGAATGAAAGGCTTTCTTGTCTATTCCCTTAATATTCATTATAGTTTCAAATGCTCTTAAATGAAAGTAAGGGTTATCCATAGGCTTAAATTTAGGGATGTCGTTGGGATTGAACTTCTGCGGGAGAAGGTCCTTATCCACCGAGACCCCTTGTGAGCTAATCCCTTGGAATCTAAAGTCGTTGGACAGCTTGCCCAAGCTTTCCTGGATTAGGTCCATTTGTTTCTGTCTTGCAGGGTCACTTATTTGTAGAGATAAATTTTGCAATGTCTCAGCTAAGTTGGCTACCTGTCCCTTGACTTCATTAAGTTCTTCTTGACTAGCCATTGCCTTCTTAGCTTTCCTTTTCCTACTAACCGGTTTGTCAAAAAGTGCTACTTGAATGAAAGTGTTGTCCTTGATTAATCGCCCTTCCTTCCTTGTCCACGTACTGTAAAAAGGAAAATTAGGGATAAGTTTTATACCAATTATTTTGACACAAGCTTTATTCAACATGCAATAGATGGGAAAGATTATGGAAGAGTGAGAGGTATGATATGCATGGGAAAAGAATGTAGTGAGTGGGAAGATGATGTAGATGGAGAAATATGGAAGAATTAGGAATAGAATGGACCCTAACTCAAATGACGGAAAAACGACTCATGCATGAACCTAAGACATGGTCATGATAACATATACAAAGTGTGTGCTAAGACTAATGAGTGTAGGTGACACGTTAGGACTTGTGTCATGACCATGTGGCTAGACTATGTAACTAGACTTAAGCAAAGACTAAATTAAGACTTCACGTATATGCATTAAACTGGACAGGCTGTGGTATTTTAGTCATAACTTTTAATCTGTGACTCTGATCGGGACGAAACCAACGCTAAATTAAAGATAAAATCAGGACTACAGATCCATAGGTTGTACGACTTGTGGTTCTTCCTAGAACTCCGGATATGACCAAAACAAGTTGACGCATGTGCAGTATACGAGAATAAAAATCCGGGTTGACTTAATGGAACTATGACTCGATTTTAGGCTTGTTCATTAGTTCAAATTAATTAATTAATTAATTAAACAAAGTCCTTTAGTCATTGGTCAATTTATTTAGTCTTAATCACAAGTCAAACAAACGGTTAACACATATATAATATGTACAAGCAAGGATGCACAAGTAGTTCACATAGTCACAATATGATGCAATGAGTTTGCAACCTAACCATGGCTCTAGTTCTCTAAAGTTCAAGGATATGGGTTAAGTAAAAAAGGTCCATGGTTATGAATCCGTATGCATTGCACACAAGCCTACCGTGAGGGTTGGTGCGAATGGATGGGACCCCGCGAGTTCGTGATGAAATCAAACTCGACTCCATGGTTTGGTGGATTCACAAACTTTGCACGTACCCAAATTTGAACTTTGCACATGATAGTGGATTATTCCATTGAGCAGGTGAAGCAGGAACCCCCAGAGGGTTATATCCATATGTAGAACACATATGGGTTCAAAAAAGTGAGAAAAGGACTCAATCAATAAGTAAAATCAAGCCAACAATGCTAGAAATGGACAAAGCAAGAAGGCAGACCCCTGGCTCGGTATTAGAAGAACTTGGCGCCAGACTACAGGGACTGTCGCCGCAAAAAAGCTTCTGTCGCCAAGCGACAGGAACTTTTTACGGGAGACATGCCCTGTTTTCTAGACGCTAGTTCCTACATGCCTTGGCAAGTTTCTGTGTTCTTAGGATTATCCAGATTTCGCATCACCTTTTCGATTCTAGTCATGAAAGATATTTCTCAAATTTCCTACGTGTAAAATTCCTAGGTATTGACTCATGGGGCTCTCCCATGAGAACCTTTTAATGCATATGACAATAATGTTAATCAAATCACGCACATGAAATACTTAGAATTTTTCGAGTCTCATCCGCTCATTCTAAATAATTGCCAAAATAAATTTCAGGAATATAAATAGAAATCCTCCCCAGTGGAGTCGCCAAAAAACTGTAGGGAATATTTCAAGCATTATGATCCCAAACTTGAACCCCACTATGATCATACACTAAAGTACGGTGGCGTTCCAAAGGGAAAGAAAAGAGAGCAAAAGAGTCGCCAACAAGTTTTAAGAACTTGTAAACCCAAAAGACAATTCAAAAGGACCATCAACTGCATAAGGTCTTGAACCAAACAGGGTTCGGGGATGAGGTTACGAATCCAATCTACAAAAAAAAGGACCCGCTTTGTTCTGCTCGTATTCATGCGTGCTTTTCGAATAACATACAAACATTATATTAAACCTAACCTGTTTATCTATGTTGGTTGAATATTAATGCACAAATAAACTATTATTGGCGATCACTTGAGTTAAAATCACATTAGCCTAAACCAAATTATTAATTATCTTATTAAGCGTGATTTCAAGCACAAATTCCCTTTAACAATCATAAAAGGTGTGATCAAGCAATAACAATAAAATAATATCTAGCAACATAATAAATAATAATAATAATAATCATAATATAATAACAATAATAATAGTCAAAATCATGTTAAGGCATAATAAAGCTTAAATATAATTGCAAGATCCTAGGCATGATACTAACAAGATTAATAACAAATCCTAGCATGCCACTAAACAATAAAGATCAAAGCTTTAAACCTAACATGGTACTAACATGACATTAGAAATAGATAAAGGCACCCTAAACATGACACTAGAAAGCATAGAATAACATCCTAACATAATACTAGAAAGCATTAAAAGCATCCTAACATGATACTAGGAATATTAAACAATAATAAGCATGCCTTCTACATTGTTAATAAAATAGGGAGTAAGCTAATCTACTTACTTTGAAGCCTCGTACCTCTTTCTAATAACAAAATACACAAGTTAGTAAACTTCAATGAATATAATAAAGAATAATTAAAGAATTAAATTAGAATCAAATTAAATAAAGTTTTGACTAGTTTTGGACCAAACCCTCAGAAAATATCAACCTTTCACGTCTAGGGCGAAGGCAACTTCAAACTTGGCTAAGAGATTCTAAATCTTGTGAATGCGGAATTGTGTTTGTAAAAGGTTGGTTTAGAAAGAGAGAGAGAAAATTAAGCTATATTGCTTAGAGAGAGAATAGAGAGAATTGATGATGAGAGTTGATGATTTGAAAACAGAAGTTCGGGACCCTATTTATAAGGAAAATAGTCCGGAAAAAATACAGAATTTGATAAGGAATAAAACTACACGCTGTCGCCAGGAATCGACTCTGTCGCGAGGCGACAGGGTCTGTCGTATGGCGACAGACTTGTCGTTTGGCGACAACCTGTATTAGCGCGTTTTCTTCACGCGGAATCCGATCTTTAATCAACTTGATCTACAGAATCCATACAGAAGATAAAATACGTATTTTTAAGATAATAATAATAATAAAATAATGTGTTACTCCAAATAAAAGTCTATTTAAAAATAAATAATTATTAAATCTAATAATATTAGAATTAAAAAGAGCATTCTAGAAAATTATAATAAATCCTAATGATTTTAGGAATAATAATTAACATTGGGCCCTCCTCTAGATCATTGGGCCGTATGTAAATAATTAACCAGGCCCAGATTAGTATTTTGGCCATAACTTCCTCAATATTCATCGGAATTGGGTTTATAATATATCGTTGGAAAGGTCTTTTCGATCCCCATCCAACTACACTATTAATGGACCTTAGTTATGGACCAAACTAAAGTGGTTTGGCTATTTTCAAATAAATAGAGTTATTTTCAAAAACAGAGAAAAGAGAATTTTGAATAAAACTAAACCGCAACACTTAACTTTCAACCACTTTCACCTCGTTCGATTATGGTTCGACGTGAAAGGCATTCATCACTGGGTTTGGTTTTGGAGAGACACAAATGGGTGTCTACACACGTGAATACGAGTAGAATAAAGTAGAGGCCTATTTTATAGGGCGAGTTTTTTCTTTTGTAGATTGAATTCGTACCCTCATCCCCGAACCCTATTTGGTTCAAGACCTTTTGGAGTAGATGATCTCATGGATCGTTAAGGGGTGTAACCTTCACCTCATGAATAGTTTACAAGTTCCTAAAACTTGTTGGCGGCTCTTTTGCTCCAACTTCTTTCCCTTTGGACGCCACCATACTTAAGTGTATGATCACAGTGGGGGTTCAAACTTGGGGTTATAATGCTTGAAATATTACCTATAGTTTTTTGAGACTCCACTAGGGAGGATTTCTATTCTAATTCCTGAAATTTATTTTGGCAATGATTTAGAATAAGCGGATGAGACTCGAAAAGTTCTTAGTTTTCATGTACGTAATTTTGATTAGCATTATTGTCATATGCATAAAAAAAGGTCCTCATTGGATAGACCATCCGAAATCAGTCAAAAACATAGGATTTTTACACGTAGGAAATTTGAGAAATATCTTTCACAACTAGAATCGAAACAATACTGCGAAATTTGGAAAATTCTAAGAACACAGATACCTGCAAAGGCATGTAGGAACTAGCGTCTAGAAATCAGGAATTGTCGCCTGTAAAGAGTTTCTGTCGCCTAGCCACAGTTCTGTCGCTTGGCGACAAGGGTACTTTTGCGGCTACAGTCCCTACAGTCTGTCAGTCTGGCGCCAAGTTCTTTTAATATCGAGCAAGAACTCTGCCTTCTTGTTTTGACCATTTCTAGTATTGTTGGCTCGATTCCACTTCCTGATTGAGTTTTTCTCACTTTTCTAAAACCCATATGTGTTCTACATATGGCCATAACCCTCTGGGGGTTCACGCTCCATCTACCCAATCGCACGCTCCTGGAAACGACGGGTACTTCCAAGTTTTTGAATCCACCAAACCGTGGAAGCAAGTTTTTAACTTGCGAAGTCCCACCCAAACGCGCCAACCCTTCCAAATTAAAGGTAAGGCTTCCGCGCAATGCATCCGGACTCATAACCATGGACCTTCTTTGACTAACCTATATCCTTGAACTTTAGAGAACTAGAGCCATGGTTAGGTTGCAAACTCATTGCATCATATTGTGACTACTTGACTACTTGTGCATCTCTTACTTCTGCATAGCTTACATGTGACTAAACTAACCGTTTGGTTTGACTTGTGTTTGTAAATAAGTCTTTATAAACTAACCAATGACCAAAGACTTTGTTTAATTAATTAATTAATTAATTTGAACTAATAAAACTCCCTTAAGTCGAGTAATAGTTTCATTAAGTCAACCCGGATTTTTATTCCCGTATACTGCATATGCGTCAACTTGTTTTGGTCATATCCGGAGTTCTAGGAAGAACTACAAGTCGTATAACCTATGGATCTGTAGCCCCGAGTTTTATCTTTAATTTGGCGTTGGTTTTGTTCCAATCAGAGTCACTGATCAAAATTGAAGACTAAAATACCACAGCCTGTCCAGTTTAATGCATATACGTGAGGTCCTAACTTAGTGATCTTTGCTCAACTCTAGTCACAAAGTCTAGCCACATGGTCATCACACAAGTCGTAACATGTCATCTACACTCATTAGTCTTAGCACACACTTTGCATATGTCACCATGACCATGTCTTAGGTTCATGTATGAGTCGTTTCTCCGTCATTTGAGTTGGGGGTCCATCCTATTCCTAATTTTTCCATCTACATCATCTTCCCACTCACTACATTCTTTCCCCATGCATATCATTCTTCTCAATTTTCCATGATCTCTTCCCATCTATTGCATGTTGAATAGAGCTTGAGTCAAAATAATTAGTATAAAACTTACCCCTAATTTCCCTTTCCACAGTACTTGGTCAAGGAAAGAAGGACGATTAATCAAGGATAACACTTTCGTTCAAGTCTTATTTTTTGATAAGCAAGTCGGTAAGAAAAGAAAATATAAGAAGATAATGGCAAGTCAAGAAGAACTCAATGAGGTTAAGGGACAAGTGGCTAACCTGGCTGAGATGTTGAAGGGTTTAACTCTTCAAATTAATGACCCTGCAAGACAGCAACAAATGGACCTCATCCAGGAATGTTTGAGCAAACTCTCTAATGATTATAGATTCCAGGGAATTAGTTCACAAGGGGTTTCGGTGGACAAGGAACTTCTTTCGCATAAGTTCAATGCCAATGACATCCCTAAGTTTAAACCAATTGGCAATCCTTACCTTCACTTAAGGGCCTTTGAAACTATAATGAATATTAAGAGGATTGATAGGAAGAGTTTTCATTTTTTTTTCTCATTGTCTTTAGAAACCGTTTGTCAACAGTGGTTCTTTTCTCTTGGAAAAGAGAAAATTTCTTCTTGGGATTCAATAACAAACACTTTCATAGATAGATATAAGTGCAATATTCAAGATGAAACAGACCACAGACAACTTGAGATGTTAAAACAAAAAGAAAACGAAGGGTTCACTTCTTTGTTCAACAAATGGAGGGAAACTTTTGCTAATATGGTTAAGGTTCCTACCGAAAATGAGTCTGTAAGGATGTTCATCAAGAACCTTCAAGAAAAATATGCAAAGCACTTAAAATACCAACACACCTTGAATTCTTTCCAGGCTGTGTATAATATAGGTATTGACATGGAAGATGACAATCTGAAAAATAATAGTGCGGGAGGAAAGAAGAACGACCATCCTTCTTCTTCCTCTCCCATTAATGAAGTACATGCTACGAACACCTCTAAGCAGCGAATCCAAAGGTCAAAAAGAGTGTTCACTCCACTTGGTATGAGTTATGAAATAGCTTTCGAAAAACTACACCACAAAGGACTATTCATGCCCATAGGACCTATCAAAGACCCAATTCCAGAAGCTAGGCCACCTAAGTGGGATCCTAGTAAACACTACAAATATCATCAAGGAAAGGGTCAGGACACTGAGGAGTGTTGGAAACTCAAAGAAGCTATTCAAGACCTGATTGATGACAATAAAACTTCCGAGATTCTAGCCATCACAGAAGATCAAACATCCTTTGATCCTTCATTCCTTAAAACACCAGTAGGTGAGCCCATGATCAATAAACCTTATATAACTTGTATTGATGAAGTGGCCATGATTGACGAAGATGAAGGGGTTTTCTTAGATAACACCGGGGAAAATTTGTCAACTCTAAAAGAAGACGTTCGAAAACTACAACCCTTAGCCTAACCCCGTTACAACCCTTAAAAAGACCCTTTTGAGGTATACACACACTTGTGCGAGGTTCGGCTAGAGCTACGTTTGGCCTGATTCCTAACGGATACGTAGGCAATTAACCTCACAAAGAGGTGCGGCCGTAATAAAAATGCATTCATATCAAGGGATCTCCAATGCTCTTCCGTATTCACTTAGAGCTAGACTTGGGGGCTTGATCCTTACATCATTAGCCTACCTAGCCTAAGAGTCATCATTATTTGACTCTTATCAAATAATACTTTTCCATACACTTACCCTTTGCAGCCTAACTTTAGTGTCACTTTCACACACATCATAGATACATGAACAAATAGTCTTTCCCATTAAGAACCCTATGTCATGAAGTCTTAACATAACGTTAAAGCATGCTTTGTCATATCAACATCACTCATCACTCATAATCATCATTGTATCAGGAAGTATGAAGTACTTAGCCTTCGCGCCTAGGTGGCAGGTCAAAGTCGTATCACCTAATCAAAAGTAATTACATAAGTCCTTTAACTTATGCAGATAGGGAAGTAGGGTCGAATCCACAGGGAAACTAGTCCTTCTACCTCTAATTAATTATTATAATCTGAATTATCTAAGTAACCAATATTTTTGTGATTTAAAATCTATGCTAGGAAGAATATGAGTAAGAAGAAATAATCAGGAAGGAATTAAATATTAATAAAAGCCTAGGACATAGGGTCACTAATAAACAATATTCCAGGGTAAAACATAATAATCAATCATCAATGCTTTAATTAATCAGATCATAAAGGGCTTTCGCTATGTATTACAATCACAGAGTTAATTTACCGATATTAAATCTCATCTCTCGAATCTCGACCTAATCATTTATAAATTAATCTGCCTATTGAAACTAAGCCTAAACATCAATTCTCATCTTTCGAATCTCGAATCAATATTGCTAAACTCATACAATTAAACCTGGCCAAATCTAATTGCATAGCATTAAAAAAATCAATAGGAAATTAATTAAGCATTAACAATCAACGACCATAAATTACCCCTTCATATTATTTATTAGATCCCCATAAACCCTAGAAAGAGAACTACTCAGACATGATTAAAGCTAAACACATCAAAGTAATTAAACAAGGCATAAGGAATTTAAAGAATACAGATACTGAAATAAATAAAAGAGAAATCGTACCGAATCGACGGAATTACAAATGGAGTTTGGGAACAAGAGAAAAGTAAAAGTTTTGAGAGAGAAAATCTAAGTAGAGAGAGAAATGTAATAATAGAGTGTAAAGAAGTGTCCTAAACTTGCCTAATAAAATTACATTAATACTAAGCAAGAGTACTACGCTAAACGAACTAATCAGAGGATAATTAACATCTTCAAACATACGCGCCCGGTCGGGCTAGGGGCTGCCCGATCGGGCGCGTCTTCATTGCTGCTGAACCCTTTCTCGCGCCCGGCCGGGCGCGAGCTCTTCTGGAGTGCTGCCTCGCCCCACCCGGCCGGGCGCGCCTTCGGGCGACCCTTAATGGCCCGGTCGAGGCTCTTGGGCTCTATTTGGACATCGATTGGGCCTTAAACCTTCAGCCCAATCGGATTTCCTCTTCGGGTCTTGAATATACTCGGTCCAAAACGCCTCAGAATCTCAAGTATCGAGCCCTTAATCACCGATTTGCTTCTTCCAACCGGTCTTAGGCTTCAATGAGTGGTCGTGTTCCTCCAATGCTCGTAGTCGCTCCTCAAAAATCCGGGAAAATGCTCCAAATGTGCAATTTCTTACAAAACTCAAACAAAACTACGAAAACACTAGAAAACACCAATTAGTAATAAAAGTGTCTTGAAAGAGCCAAAAACACTACTAATTACGACCAAGGGACGGGGGTAAATCACTATATAAAATGGATATATCACTAGGTTACCTAAATACTTTCAACTAAGATTGTCTAGGATGGATTAATCCTTGCACTATAAGAGACAACGTTGACGCATTAAGCTTATTCAACATGCACCATCAAACACTTCGATTCTTTTTCGCCTCTTTCTTTTTCGGGAGAGAGTCGGTACCCTCCACAAAAATGACAGAAATTTTTTGCTATTTTGCATTTTTGAGTCATGTCGTGTCATATCACATCGAGTTGAGTCTAACACATGTGTCAAAACACATTAAGTCACACGTGTCATGAGTTACACGTGTCAGTCACCTTGGGTTAACCTTAAGTTAGTCAGTCACATTGAGTCAACCTCAAGTCAGTCAATAAGCCTTAGGTCAACCCTAAACAAAGAAAAACACCAGCAAAGTCTTTTGGCAATGTTTTGATTTTTACAGGATACAACCATTCAGCAAAGCTCTTGTTCGCAGCCAACCGAACGATCGCAACAAACATTCAAGTATCAAGCTCTATTGTTTAGAGACGTGTGGACATATCATCAAAGCTCTTTTGTTCAGAGATGCATGGACATATCATCAAAGCTCTTTGTTCAGAGACGCGTGGACATATCATCAAGCTCTTTTGATCAGAGACGCGTGGACATATCATCAAGCTCTTTTGCTCAAAGACGCGTGGACATATCATCAAAGCTCTTTGTTCAGAGATGCGTGGACATATCATCAAGCTCTTTTGCTCAGAGACGCGTGGGCATCCTTTCAAAGCTCTTTTGTTCAGAGACGCGTGGACATATCATCAAGCTCTTTTGCTAAGAGATGCGTGGGCATCCTATCAAGCTCCATTCTTCAGAGACGAGTGAACAATCCTCAAGAAAGCTCCCTTGTTCAGAGACGAGTAAACGATCCTATCAATAAATCTCCATTATTTAGTGACGAGTGAACAATCCTCAATAAAGCTCCCTTGTTCAGCGACGAGTGAACATAAACAACAGCAAAATGGTGTTCCCTAGCTTGTGGAAAGTTGTCACAACAACAAAGATGCAGCAACAAAAACGGTTACTCCAGAGACGTGTGCTCGACGGTGCAAGATACGCGTTTCTTAACTCTCTTTATCTGTTTAACTAACGCTAGTTTGCCGGTATCGGCGTTATAAGAATGATTTAGGATCGCAGAACGTTCTGAATCATTCTCCGTCCCTATCGCTACTTTGACTTTTGTTTTCGAAACATGCGTTTCTCCAAACTCAGTCAAAGTGGGGGCTTCTGTAGACACCCAATTGTGTCTTCCCAAAACCAAACCCAGTGATGAATACCTTTCACGTCAAAACATAATCAAATGAAGTGAGAGTGTGAAAAGTTAAGTGTTGCGGTTATTTTTATTTAAAAATCTTTCTTTCTGTTTTCGAAAACCCACCCTATTTTATAAAAATGTCCAATCCAGTTTAGTTTGGTCCATTATAAGGGTCCAATAATAGTTTAGTTGGATGGGTCTTGAAAAAACCTTTCCAAAAATTTATTATAAGCCCAATTCCGATGAATAATGAGGAAGTTATGGCCAAAATACTAAACTGGGCCTAAATCGGATTATACCTACGGCCCAATGATCATAAGGAGGGTCCAAAGGTTTAATCCTATTCCTATTTAATTAGGATTAATTAGAATCTTCTATAAGATTCTATAATATCTTAATTATCCTTTTTTGAAAACATAAGATCATAGAGTTTGAATTTGAATAAAAATTTCCTTTTTTTAGAGTCTTAATTCTATTCGGATTTAATGATGTTCAAAGACAGTCATATATTATTTTTGTACCTCATATTTTTTTTTTCCAAATTCTATATATTTGGATAGATATCTAAATTATCTTTCCAATTATATATTATAATATTAATTCCAAGATATAACGAAAAAGATATGAAAGGAATACGAAACTTTATCCAAAACTGACACCCTTCTACTATTTCGGCCATATCGTTTTATCTACAAAATATTTTAATGTTATTCTAATTGCATTGGAAAGTAGACTTCAAGAGCTTTCCAAAGATATATTATAAGCTTTATTTAGACTTCTTGATCAAAAGATATGATAAAAACAAAATCCGCAAAACTGTCTTTGTCGCCAAACGATAAGCTTGTCGCCACGCGACAAGATGAATTTCTGACGACAAGGTCGGTTTGTTAGCGATAGCGTGGAGTTTTATTCCTTATCATATTCTATAATTTTCCGGACTATTTTTCTTAGAAATAGGGTCCTCGGCCTCCGTTTTCAATCATTAATTCTCTCTATTCTCTCTCTAAGCATTAGCTTATTCTTTCTCCCTCTTGATTTCTAAACTAGCTTTTCAAAACACGACACCGCACTCACAAGATCTAGACACACCTAGCCAAGTTCGAAGTTGCCTTCGCCCTAGACGTGAAAGGTTTATACTTTTCTGAGGGTTTGGTCCCAAATTTAGTCTAAACTTTTTAACTCTTTCTTTCAATTATTTAATTTAATTCTTAGTTTTATTATTTTCATTAAAGTTTACTAACGTGTGTATTTTTTTATTAGAAAGAGGTACGAGGCTTCAAAGTAAGTAATTAATTTACTCTCTTTTTAATTTCAATGTAGAAAGTATGTTTAAATTTGTTTAATATTCCTGGTATCATGTTAGGATGTTTTTTAATGCTTTCTAGCTAGTATCATGCTTAGGGTGCCTCTTATTATTTATAATATCATATAGCATGTTAGTATTATGTTAGGTTTTAAGCTTTGATCTTTATTGCTTAGTGACATGCTAGGGTTTGCTATTAATTTTGTTAGTATCAAGCCTAGAATCTTGCTATTATTATTAAGAGCTTTATTATGCCTTATTATGATTATGATGATTATTGTTATTATTATCATTATTATGGTTATTATTATGTTGCTTGATATATCTATTGTTGTTGCTTGCTCACGCCTTTTATGCATGTTAAAGGGAATTTGTACTTGAAATCACGCTTAATAAGATAATCAATAATTTGATTTTAGGCAAATATGATTTTAATTCAAGTTATCGCCAATAATAGATTTGTTTGTGCATTAATATTCAACCAACATAGATAAACAGGTTTAGGATTAATATAATGTTTGCATATTACTCAGAAAGCGCACATGAATACGAGTAGAATAAAGTGGAGGCCTATTTTATAGGGCGAGTTCTTTCTTTTGTACATTGGATTCGTACCCTCATCCCCGAACCCTATTTGGTTCAAGACCTTTTGGAGTTGACGATCTCATGGATCATTAAGGGGTGTAGCCTTCACCTCGTGAACGGTTTACAAGTTCCTAAAACTTGTTGACGACTCTTTTGCTCTAACTTCTTTCCTTTTGGACACCAACATACTTAAGTGTATGATCACAGTGGGGTTCAAGCTTGGGGTTATAATGCTTAAAATAATCCCTAGAAATGCTGGTATAGATCACAACAAAACCCATGGGCTCTCTTATAGTCATATCATGTTAGATATGAAAGATAAAACTAAAAAAAAAAAAAGATAAAAAAAGATAAAAAAATAAATGTTGAATATTGTTCCCTTGATAAAATGAGATATATCCATAACATTATTAAATGAGTGTCATACGGTGTGACCACATTGATTTATGAGTAATATCATTTTTTCATAAGACTAACCACATGTTATTCCTAAAAGTAACTCAAATTCATTATACGAGTAAAATCTAGTTATTTAATTAAAAATAAGTACTCTCATTGTTGAATCGAGTAACCTCTATTCTTTTGTTTTAAAAAGGAAAGAATAATCCCACTTATTTAAGAGAGTGACACCCCTTTGTCTGATTTAAGTAACCTACATATGTTAAGGTAACCCCATTTGCTCATCACCGTGACCCCTATTTCTTAATTAATTGCCTTTAATGTGATTATGCGTAGTAACCATACCATGTGAGTATGTGACTAGCCATATATAAGAGTTTTTTTTTTTATTTATTTATTTATTTTTATTCAAAAGAGGAGCAAGCCAAAGATAAGAAAAAACAACAAGAAACTACTCGGAGGAATAAATCGTGGCAAAGCCACGCCCCTAGCAACCTCCTCTAAAATTCTCCCAAGCTCTAACGTAACATCATTAAAATCAACTAATTAAGAGCCTTGAACAACTCCGCGGTTGGCCAACCAATCCGCCGCTCGATTTCCTTTAGATAAACATGAGCCACCCTTGTTTCCCAACTAGAATAGCTTAGCAAGTTCCTACAATACCCTATGTCGTGCACATTTTTTCCTATAGGAACCTCCAGCCTATGTAAGGCTTGTACACATGCCAACTTATCCATTTCCACCTCTAGATTTGTAATCTGCAGGTTCTTAGCCAACTCCAAGCCTCTGGTTTGTGCTATTGCCTTTTCTTGAAAGGCAAAACAATACCCAAAGTTGCTAGCAAAAGGCGAAATACACCTACCATTGTAGTCCCTGATAATTGCTCCTCCACCAGCAGGTCCTGGGCAAACTTTTGCCGTATCATCACAATTCAAAGAATACCAACCATAATCTGAAGCATGCCAAGATGTGTTTGGTTCCACTTTGCAACTCGCAGCAGTGTTGTCCTCCCCTATTTCACATCTCAAAGCCCTCCTTGATTCTTCATATCTCACTTGAAGAAAAGCAACAAAATCAATTGGCATTTCATCCTTTTTATAACACAAAGTCATTTCTCCAACGCCATATCCACCACACTTCCACTCCAAAGTAAATCACCCAGCTTTCATCATCAAATGCATCTGGGTCCTTAAATTCATTGCAATCCACTCCTTGATATCCCTTTTGAAAAAATTTATTGAAGATTGCTCGGAGTGAGAGTTTTGCGCCAAACTACTTTGGCAGCAGGGCAGTCACGCAGAATATGGAGAGTGCTCTTTTTCCGTTCTCCACAAATATAACATTTAGGATGATCAGTGAGGTTGCTCTTGAAACGATTAAGGTTACCCATGATTTGATAATGGCAAGCTAGCCATAAGAACGCTCTACTTCTTAGTTGTACCAGCGCTTTCCACACCAAGTCCCAACACTCTTCATCCAATACTTAAGTGTCATGCTTCATTATTCGTACAACAGAATGAATAGTGAATTTCCCTTTGGTTCCATCTTGCCAATAAACAAGGTCTCCCACACTAGGACACTACTAAAATTAAGGTTTTTGCGACCACCTCTAACGGTCGCAGAAAATAGCAAAAGCGGTCTTGCAACCGTCAACGGTTGTAAAGGGGTGGTTGTTATTTACTTGGTCGCAAAAACAAATTATTACAACTCAGTGACGGTCGCAATATATTTTCAATGACCGCAAGGGAAACGGTCGCAAATGTTAATAATTGTGACCAGTAAAAGAAGTGGTCGCAATTTTGGAAATTAGCGACCGCTTTTTGCCATCACTAAAAGTTGAAAAAAAAACAAAAAAAAAAAGAAATTACGCACCCACCCCTGCTCTTCACAGCCACGCCCCCCTACCACTTCTCACACCCAAGCCAACTCCACCCAATGCCCCTTCCCAGCCAACCACCTTTACCCACCGCACTGCACACCTTAAAACACCACCCAATCACCACGAAAACCCCAACCAGCCAAAAACGAGAAATTCTAAGAAATTATTACGCAAAAATTAGATCCAAAAAACATGTTTCACAAAAAAAAAATTCACATAATTCACAATAAATAGACCCTAAAAAACTCACAAAGTTCACAGAAATTCTAAGAAAATAAACGAGAACTCATAATCAGACAAAAAATCTATTAAATTCAAACTAGAAATGAATAAATTCGAACAAAATCAACGAAAACTCAAAATAAAACCAAAATTTAATAAATTCGAACAAAATTATACAAATTCGACCACGAAAACAAAAATCGATAAAAAAAAAATCAAACAAAACTAAAATTCGAAAAATAAATGAAAAAACCACCAAAATCGAAAATAAACAAAAAGAAACAATATTTTCAGAAAACTCAACATACGTTTCCCAATATATCTTCCTCTTTGGGTTTTTATGGTCAAATTCGACCATGAAAACTCCAGATCTGGAATATTAATGGTTGAACTTGACCATAAACACCAAACTTCGTGTACTTGCTTGAGGAGAGAGTGGGCTTGCTTGAACGAGCAACGATTTTCCGGCAGCTGCTGATTCTTTTATTTCGAAGTGCTTTTACTTTGTCTGAGTTTTCGGAAATGAAAGTTTGATAATTAGAAGATAAGGAATGAGAGGAGATAAAGAAAGATAGAGGAGAATCAAGGTGGAAGTAAAGAGAGGAGGGGCGTGAGAACGAAGAGAAGGAAAGAGAGGAGTTAAGGAAAGATGGAGGAAGTGTGGCGTGAGAAGAGAGAGAGAGAGGGAGAGAGAAAGAGAGTAAGAGAAGAGAGAGAGAGGAAAAGAAGAGACAGCGACTAAGTGAGGAAAAATTAGGGTTAGGGTGAGTTGTGAACATCTTTCATACCAGAATTTAATTTAAAAAAAATAATTACGACCGCTAAACATGGTCGCAAGTAACGAATCTGCAACCGCTTTTGACGGTTGCAACTATTTTATTTACTTTTGAATTAATTTTTCACAATTTTTTTAAAAAACTATTCAAATACCCTTTGCGACGGGTTAATTGGTTAAAAACAGTCGTGAAATTGCGACCACTTTTAAACCTGTCGCAAAAGTGCGACTGCAAAAAAAAAAACGGTGGCAAATTTAATAATTTGCGACTGTTTTTGAGACGGTCATAGAAAAACGGTCGCAATTTAACCGAATTTTAGTAGTGGGATCAACCCGAAGCTCATGATTTTGAATCAATTTCAAAGTTTCAGAATTGAGAAAATGCGAGAAAGTGCTCCATCTCCACCCTACTTCTTCCTCCCACATTTCAGCCACCGTCGCACAAAGAATGTCTTCTGGAATAGTGGCCATTGCTAGCTCGCTTAGTGTTTTGTTTGAGCACCATTTGTGATCCCAAAATAGTGTGCTTTCACCATTGCCTATAGTTGTATGAACACCCTCCCCGATGACCTTGGCATTCTCCGTAATTCCATTCCAAACATTCGAAGCCCCTGCCTTGTGTTCAAACATCTCCACATCACAACGAACTTTGCAATACTTCGCTCTAAGGACCCTAGCCCAAAGAGCATTAGGTTCGGAGAGGACCCTCCAACCAAGCTTTGTTAAAAAGGCCGCATTGGCTTGTTTTGCAAACGTAATGCCGATTCCACCTTGACTTATTGCCGCTTGCAATTTCTCCCAAGAAAGGAGATGAACTCTACGATGCTCATCGTTCCCTCCCCAAATAAATCACCTTGTCTTCTTATCTATTTCTTCGCAAGTAGCCTTGGGAATATTTGCCGTTTGCATAGAATAATTAGCCATTGTTGATATCGTGGACTTAGCTAATGTAATTCTTCCAGCCAAAGATAGGTTTACGGTCGATTTTCTCACACAAGTACTATAGGTCTCTTTGGTAACTCTGCTAGTCAACGTTGGCATACCCAAGTACATTCCCAAGTCTTATGTTTTCTCCATTTGCAGAGCAGCATTGATTTCTTCTTGCATGGACTCACACATATTGCTTGAGAAGTATACTCTTGATTTGGCCAAACTCACTTTTTGCCCCGAAGCTTTACAAAAGCGATCCAAGCAATCTTGAATTACTTGTGCTTGATCCACACTTGCCTCCACAAAAAGACTTATATCATAGGCAAAGAATAAGTTTGAGAGTAAAGGATCACATATAAGAGTTTGTGTTACTAAATAAGCTAATGATAAAACACCAAAGCAACATATTAGGAAACCAATAGAACACTACTAACCCACTTACCATCTAACTAGTAACAATCAACGTAAACAATAACAAGATTTTGACTAAGTAAAACCCACTAGGCCACTACGTCACTTTTTATTTTTGACAGGCACTACGTAACATTACTTCTAATGATTAAACTAAAATCCTAAAATTAAGGTAACAATAACCATCCTCAACTAGTTGACTTATCGAGAAGATTATTGTTGCTTCCCAATAATAGTAGTATGACTGATTCTACGGCTAAAGCTAGTTGACTTATCAAAATATTCCGATTTAGGGCCCGTTCATATTTACTTAATTTCAGTTCAGTTCAGCTCCAATCAGTTCAGTTCAGTTCAGTTTCAATCAGTTCAGTTCAGTTCCAATTAGTTCAGTTCAGTTCAGCTCTTAATTTCCCTCTCACATAAAATATTCATTTCAGCTTAATTCAATTCAGTTCAGTTCAGTTCCAATCAGTTCAGTTCAGTTCAGTTCAGTTCCAATCAGTTCAGTTCAGCTCAATTCAGTAAATATGAACAGGCCCTTAGTTTAATATCAACAAGTAGTTTTAATAAATCCATTACATGGGGGCTGACATGACCCAAGTTGGCCTATAGGCCAAACACCCTATTAATATTTGTCTAATTTATTATATTACACAAATTAAAGTCGTCATTCCATAATAATAATAATAATTTATTATTATTATTATTAGGGGTGACAACAATTTTTATTTAACAAGAGGGGTGGTGACAACATTGTATTTGATAAATTTGATCTTCGCATCCAAAAACACAAAAAGTCGCACAACAATTCATTACACGATACCCACACGTTAATCTTCATTGTCAAAAAACGATATAAACTCGTAACACTTGTTCTTGGTGTTTATTACAATTCAGAATTTTATTATATTTTTTCTATACAAAAACATAACATCTGAAATACACCCAAAAAAAAAAAAAAAAAAAAACTGAAATACAATGGATCTAGAGTTGAAAGAAGCCGCATGCTCGGGAAACGTAGATTTCCTGAGAAGTGTTGTTGGCTTAAAACCAATTGATGAGTACTTCTTTACTAAACTTTCACCAATGGATGAAAATATTTTCCACCTCGCGACACGGTGTGAGCAATCGGAATTTCTCGAAGTAGCTACGGAAATATTACCGGAACAGGTTCAACAAAAACTCCACTCTCAGAGAGACAAGAATGGTTGTACACCTCTTCATACGGCCGCTGGGCTGAAGCAATCGAGGCAAATCAGCCTTAAAATTGTGAAGCTCATCCTTGGGTTTTACAAATCAGGGGTGCCGGTTACTAATAAACCATGGTTAGAGCATAATCAGAATGGTTATACGCCGTTACACTTGGCTATTGAGGTTGTTAATGAAGAGAGTGCAATGGATATACTGTCGATGGATATGGAGCCGCTTTGCAAGATGGAAGACAGCGAGAAAAACAGCCCACTTTTCCTTGCTGTTAAAAATGGGTGCAATAAGGTTGCTCAGAAGATATTGATGTCCTCCTACTCTTATAGTCTTAGTGGGAAAGATGGTTCCACTCCCCTTCATTTTGCACCTAATTCTTCAGGTATGTCTGTATTTCTTGGCCTTTAGTTCTCGCTTGTTTGATTGATTGTTTGACTCTCTTTCATCTTTAACTAAGGTCTAAAAAAAATATAGGAAAACTGTAGTGTAACTAATGAACATCGGACAAAGAGACACAAATTGGATGTAGTAAGTTATCATAAATTAATGATTTTCTACCAATCTTCTTAAAGTTCCGATCCATATTCGGTGAAGTAAACATTTATATATCTAAATACGGTGGGATTAGTAAGGAAGAAAAAATTTAGTGCAGACATAAGTCTAGACGGGTCCAACGTCCAACTGAGTGAGGAAACTTTTGTTTCAGGTCAAACCGAGTCCAGTCCATTTTGTTTGGTAGAAAGCTGAGAGCTGAACTAATTGTGTTATAGCTTATTTTGACTAGAGACATGTATTAACTTTTGATAAGCTTATTTTATTAGCTGGTTGTATAAAAGTTTTTGATAAATAGTTGATTGGTTAGAGTTGTTTGATTACGTGAATTGACCAATAATTCAATTGTTGGGATAGATAGTTAAGGTAGAATTCAAAATTAAATTGGAGTATATGTGTCATTTCACCACAACATATTGAATAAGCAAATTGAAAAAGCTGCACTCCTTTTTTTCGACGGGGTTATTGAAAAAGAATTTATTATTGGAACAAACTTTTTAAATAAGAATTCTACCAAACACATTAACTTAACTTATTTCATAAGCTAATTATACATAAATAAATAATTTACCAAATACTGTAAAAAAAATTATTACCGAATATAACCTTTTATTTATTTCAATCATTTGTAGTTTGTTGGGATCGGTGCAACTGAAATGACCACTTTCATAGTTTCATTCCAGGTTAGTTACCTGTCTACCAAATTTTTGTATAGCTTAACTCTAGCTAGTTTATCATTTTCATCAAACTATACTCCCAAATTTCATGTTTGATAGATCTTACAACAATACACACTACAAGAAATAAGCTATTTTTTGTCTTTAAAAAAAAAACTATTGGAAAAATACACTTTAATAATCCCAACAATAGGCGATTTACCTACGTACAATAATCCAAACTATCGATTATTCTATAATAATCCTAACTATTAGGTCAGTTTTCCTCCAGGAGTCCCAAGTCGGTCAACAACCTATTATTGTAGGTTGTTTGACACGTGTCTGTGTGTGAGTGGTTCAAAAAAAAATTAAAAAAACAAAAAAAAAAAAAAACGAAAAAAATTCTAGTAGCCACCATTCCAGCCCTAATCACCACCTCCACCTCCTGTCGCAACCCTAAAACACCACCTTCTCTAGCCACCAAGCCGGAAACAACTCCCACGACCAGCCGCACCCCCGAAACCGGGGCAAAACACCTAACCCTTGCCCGTGAAACCACTAGCAGCCTCAAATCGCACCAAAATAACCAACATAAATGCTTGAGAAAGTCCCCCAAATTCTTCTGAAATCGAAGCATTTTGCTGGAAACCGCCATCAACCCTTCACCGAACCTATTAGCTAGAGAAGGTGGTGTTTTAGGGTTTGAGGCTAGAGGTGGAGGTGGGGTTTGGGGTTGGAGAAGGTGGCTATTGAGGTCGGTTTTGGTGGCGGAGGATAACGTAGTGGTTTTGTAGGCGGTGGATTTGGTTGCGATTGGTGATTGGGTTTGTGCGGTTGTAGTTGCGGCAAGCTGGCGGTGATCTGGCAGCAAGCAGGCGGTGAGGAGGGGTCGTGGTTGTGTAGGTGTCGTTGGCCGTGCGGGAGGAGTAATTGGAGTTGGGGTGGAACGTGGCTGGTGCTCTTGGGGATTGGGATGGCCTGTCGGTTATTTTCCGGTGGTCTGCGGGTTCACCGACCATTTTCTGGTGGTCTGGAGGTTGGCCGGTCAGATTCCCAGTTGGCTAGGGGTGGCTGGGATGGTTTTTTTTTTTTTTTTTTTAAGAAAAACTTTTATTGTAATATTAGGCCACTCATGTACTAACATGTGTCATTTAAAAAACAAAAAAAAAAAAAAAAAAAGTTTACCCTTTTAGTAGATAACCAGTTTTTTGGACTGTTGGAGAAAAACTCACTTAATAGTTAGGATTATTAAAAAAATAAACCTTAGTTGGGATTTTTATAGGTAAATAGGCAATAGCTGAGGTTATTAAAGTGTATTTTTCCTAAGCAATTTTGCGATAGCCAAAATCTGTCGCATAAATAGTAAAAACTGTCGCAAAAAATAGTTGCGACAGTTAACTTTCATAAACCGTTTTTCGCAATCACATTTGTCATAAAATTTTATTTTTGTGACATTACTGTTGTAAACATTTTTTCCGACAGTTTTGCAAATTTCAGCGATAGTTTCATTTTTTGTCGCTATAATTAATTTGCGACAGCTTAAAACCATCGCAAAAGTACGACAACCATGAAAACTGCCGCAAAAACCAACATTAACGACAGCTAGCCGTCGCAAAAAGCCGTTGCAAGAAATAAAAAGAAATAAAAAAACAAAACCCAAATCTAGCCACAACATCCCTCCTTTAACCCTTTCATCCAAAGTAGCCTAGTCGCATAACCCGTAACCACCACCAACCGCCATCACAAACCACCTAGCGCCGCCATACTATCCACCGCCACCCAAAACCACCAAATTAAACTCAGAAAACACATAAACCCACAAACAACCCTAGATCTGAAATTAAACCCAAAAAATCTAAAATCCAACAATTCCCTCTTACCAGTTAGCGCCACCACCGACAACCCCCTAACCTTGCCCAGATTCTAGTAGTGACATGTACTGAACAAGTTTTGTGTGCAACTGGCTACACAATGTATCCCTTTGTAAAGATCAAAGTAGCTATTATAACACTAACCGATTAACACCTATTACATTGACCAAGTAATCCGTATAACATTTATTGGATGGTGATTTTATTTAACTAAGGATGGATATTGGAATTTAATATGAACCGGGTCAGATGTAAGTTAACTTACAGATAGACAGCAAAGAATAAGAAATATTATTAAGAGGAAAACTCCTTAAGCCTATACAAAGGATTGTACTCTGCATAACTTGAGATAATCTTTTTAATTATGTATACTTTTATTGTTTTTTATTGTTTGTTTTTATTATATTAATATATCTATACTATATATTTAAGACGTTCTAACAAAATAATTTATTCTTTGAGCTAGATTCAAACCCGTAACCTCTGACACATAAAAGGCATACGTTTACCATCTCAACTAACTTTTATTAATGCTTAAAATTTTACATACTAGTTTAGTTTCCGTGCCATGCACAGTAATTATTTTTTTTTAAATATTGACTTTTAAATATAATTGGTTATTTTACAAAAAATTTTAAAAATCTAAAAAAAATTAATAAATGTACACACTACTTTGATGTGAATTCTAATCAATAGATGAACAGCTATTTTTATTAGGGAAAAAAATATGAATATTCCCTTGAAGTAAATTAAAATATATCCCAAATTATTATAATATTTTCTACTATAATATTTTTTTATTTATAGTAATATCTTCGTTATTAACTTATGTACGGAATTGTTTTTGTATAAGATTTTATATTATAATTAAATTTTTCAAAAAAAATGAAAATAAGGACACACTAGGAGATGACACGTGTCATTGCTGGTGTGTCTTTTAATATACAATTATTGATATAAATTAACGGTTGGGTGTCACATGGGCCACACACTAGTTTATCTTTAATACTCTTACTTGTATTAAGCTAGATAGTTTAACGGTGTGTTTGGATTGAAGGAAATGGAGGGAAAGGAAGGGTAGGGAAATGGAGAGATGGAATATCTTTCATTTGAATAACAAATGAGGAAGGAAGGGAATTGGAAGGGAGAGAAATGGAGGGATTAAATTGTTGGAAATTGATCCCTCCAACAATGGAGGGGATTTGGAAGGAAAATTCAACATTCTTTCCTCCCCTCCCCTCCCTTTCCCTCCCCTCCTCTTCTCCTCCCTCCCCTTCTTTTCCTTCCTCCTTTTTTATCCAAACACAATGTAAAAGATATTCTCCAATTAATTGGATTAATAATTTGTGCATTTGTAATATCTTGTAGGTATATAAGTTTTAATTTTTAACAAAAAACGCATTGAGACGGATTCCAATTGATCCATGGCAATATTTTTATACAAAGTATCAATTCTATGTAACAATCAAGAAATGTATTGTGAGGAATGAGGAGATGGAGGGACCATCCCCCCAAGTAATAGGGGTTTGATTCCTCATAGCCCCCATTCCTGTGATAGGGTAAGAATCCCTCCCCGTAGTTTATCATTAAAAAAAAAACACTAAATGTAATTGATTAACAGGATTGCATTATTTTGTACTTACATGTGCCCAACTGCCCATAGAGATACATTAGACAAATCGTTTAAATAACACAATATAATATTAAAGTAATACACAAATATTATCTAATAAAATCTAAATTTTGGGATGCAGAAAATGTATTAAGATTGCTACTAGAGAAACATCCTGAGCTAATGGATGCCGTGGATCACAGTAATGGTTACAATATGCTTCACCAATGGGCAGAATTGAATCAAGTTTGGCCATTTGATTTCCTTTTAAGGGGAGAATTTCCGGCTGCGAGGACCAAAGTCTTCACTGATTTAATCACAAAGAAGACGAAAAAAAAGAATTGGCATGATACTCCTTTACATACGGCTGCAAGAACACATAAGAATGTCGAAATTACGAAATCAATTATAAATGGTTACAAACTAGAACGGGAAATGAGGGCAGGAAGTATGGTTGAGTCAAGTGATACCTCTCCACCTTGGAGAATAGGGAATAGATACAAACATACGCCATTGCTCTTTGTGCAAACGTTGTTGAAGAAATTTTGAACAATCAGGAAGTTAGTTTCAACATGTTGCGTAAAACCAAGGGAAATACTGTGCTTCATAGCTTATGGAAAATGCCAGGTACTTTCTTTGTTCTTTTTTATCTTTTGTTTTTGGCGCAAGTAATTAATTAACTAATTCTGCATCTATTTATTTATTTTTTTTACCGTAAATTGTTGTCTTTTTTGCACTATTTATCTAATTTATTTGGACTAATATTAGTCATATGGACAAGTAGTTAAGAAAACATTTATTATGAGTCTGCATTGAGATATATATATATATATGTGCCCACAAATCGTGTCAATGAATAGTTTGCTAATATTTTATTGTTATAAATTTTACTTATTGATAATTAAATGTCATTTATCAAATTTTTTAAAAATACTCTTTAATAAAACAGGAGCCTTGTTTGTAACATTGTAAGATGTGAGAGGGGTATTATAAAATCATGAGAAAAGATATACTTGAAAATAGTTATTAAAAACCAAGGAATGTAAAAAACGTATTGGGTATATGTGAATTTTTTTTTTTTTTTTTTTTTTTTTTTTTTTTTGACAAAGTTTTTATTTTTTTATAGCAAAGGGTATATGTGAATAAAGAAAAATAGTATTCAAATTTAATACTTTACGGTTGTATTAGGCAAGTGTAACATTTAAAAACTACAGAGGGGGTGATCCATTAGACTAACCTAAATTCACAATAAAAATGATCTTTCCACTATTTTTTGCATGTTTTTCATCATTATATCAAAACTTTTGATTTGTTTTCAAAAACAATTTAAAATCGATCCAAATTGGTTTGGAAGGATTATTCTGGTCCGATCTAAATCTGTCTTTAACTTAACTAGTACAATATGGTGGAACCGGTGAAAACCCTACAAATAATTATTGCGATAATTAAAATTACTTTTACGTAAAAGTTTTGTGTAGAACGGACTCACGTGAGTCCGGTTATACAAACAGAAAAAAAAATTGAGGATAAAAAAATCTCAATGGTCAGAAATTAGAAAATAATAATCAGAAATTATATTATTATGGTCAGAAATTAGATTATTATGGTCAGAAATTAAATTATAAATATCAGATACTATATTATAATTGTCAGAAAATAGATTAATTATATCAGAAAATAGATTATAATGGTCAGATATTAAACCCATCATTTCTTCCTCTCTTTTGCTCTCCTCAACAACCCACCATCTCTCTCCTCTTTTTCTGCAACTCATATTTCTCTCTCCTCCGTAAAAATGGCGAGAACACAATTTGCACCACCAACAATGTCGGCCTTCTCGATTTTTCGATGGTTCTCTGGTGGACCACAGCCGTAGTCCTCGTCGCGGGTTCGAAAGCCGTCCTCGAAAATTACCCCCTTTTGGTTCTTCACATTTGGCTTTACAACTACCTTCCTTCCTCTATTAATCCAACAATCCCACTTCAGAAAAATAACAGAAAAAAAAACAATTAATTTAGGGTAGTATTAATAAGTGAGAAATTCTTACATGACGAAATCGACCTGCAACATTAGTCTCGCCCTTTTCAACCATCAAAAAGCGAATGCCCTCTTTGAAGGGATTGTGACAGAAAATAAAACTTCTTCATGCGCAGCTAAGCCCCGGTTGAGGCTTGAATGGAGATGGCAGGACTACCCATTGTAATTCTTAATTGTTTTCCTGTAACCAAATAAGCAAATTCTAGCAACAATTTAGTCAATTAATTTATATGAATATTATAGTCAGGTATAAGCATATTACTGTCATGTATTAGAATATTATTGTCAAATATTAAAATATTACTGTCATGTATTAGAATATTATTGTCAGATATTAAAATATTAGTGTCATGTATAAGAATATTATTGTCAGATATTAGAATATTACTGTCACGTATTAGAATATTATAGTCAGATATTAAAATATTAGTGTCATGTATAAGAATATTATTGTCAGGTATTTGAATATTACTGTCATGTATTTGGTGTTGCGAGCCTCGCAATCGGGTTTAGTTAGCCCGCGCCTTTTTTTGGAGTTTTGTTATTGAGCCCGGTCTTACGTGAGTCTGGTCTCACACAAAACCTTTTGCACTTTTATAAGTGTACCTTTGTTGTTATTTCATCGAGCTTCTCTGTATCATCAATCACATAAAAATCAATATTTCCTTTGCCACAAGTTAGTGAAGTGTTGTTATTTGGTAATAAAAAATAAAAAAAAATAAAAAACAAAAACAAAAACAAAAACCAAAAAAAACAAAAAACACAAAAAAACAAAAAAACAAAAACAAAAACAAAAAAACAAAAACAAAAACAAAAAACAAGATGATCTTCTCTCTTTCATATACTCTGTAACATGATAAATGTTAAAGCTTGGTTCGTGGAGGCGGATGCACTATCCGCATGGTGCATCTGCTCCAAAATACAAAAATGCGGAATGAACATTCAGTTATATAGTAATGAATATGGTCATATAAAAGAATATAGTAGCCATTTATAATGTACATGGACATATACATAAAAGAACATAGTGTTTATTTATAATGTACATCAGTTTTTATGCAACGATTTTGTATATATATTTTTTTAACAGAAATTTTGTATAATGAAATAGATAAATAGTACTATAATTATTTTTTTCCATACATTAATTACAAATCATTTCAATTTTTTTTACCAAAAGTTCACTTTCCCTCTCCAAACAAAACTTCAAACCCATTTAAATTCCTCAAACCTCAAACAAAATTTCAAAAAATTCGAAATTTTGAGCCCAAAATTGTTCAAGATGACAAATAAAAACGAAAGGTATGACCAAATTCGACATTTATACTTGTTAATTTGATATTCATATTTGTTTATTTTGAGTTTGAGTGTTTGTTTTTTATAAATTTGATTGAAAATTGTAATATTTGATTTTATTGGGAATTAATTGCGATTTTGATATAATTTTTTTGTTGAAATAAGAAATAAAATGAAATTCTTGAAGAAGATCAATTGATTAATATATTTTGGAAGAAAAAAGCAAGCAAATAGACAAATTTAGAAAAAGTTGTAGATCCAAATAATACAATGTGTCGGTACCTTATAGGTCAAAAAATAAAATAAAATTAAATAAAATTTTAAATAAAAAAAAAACAAGTTAGATGACACGTGTCGGTACCTTATAGGTCAAAAAATAAAATAAAAAAAAAATTTAAAAAGTTATTTTTTTTAAAAAAATATTAATTAAAAACTAATTAAGAAAATCAACCTACCAGCCCCAACTACCTTCTCCGCCGGCCATCCTGCCACCCGACCCCTGCCTCCAGCTCTGGCAGCGCGCATACCCCCTCCACCCACATCAGCACTACGCTGCCCCTCTCCTTCTTAACCACCAACCCTCTCCCCCACGAAACCCTTTAAACCCAACAGCCCACCATCGTTTTCTCCACTCCCTCGACCCTCGCTTTCCTCTCATTGCCGCCGCTATTCGTCTCCACTCTATCGAACTGCCGCAGTTCTTCTCCATTCCATTGAGCCGCCGCTATATCTCGGTCCGAAGAGATCGCTGATAATGTTGTGGTTCGTGTAATTGGGCTTTTGCGATGGACACATCTTGGTTTGGGCGCCGATAATTGGTCGTGTTTTGGTTACGGTGGTTGTGGTAGATGTAGGTGTTGGGCTGTGAAGGTAGGGTGGTGGAGGTGGTTGGGTTGGTGTTGGTGGCTCAAGAGAGGTAAGGTGGTGGACTGGTAGAGGTGGCTAGGTCGTTTGGTGTACGTGGCTGGCTTAGTTTGCAAAATTAATTTGTTTTGTTTAATTATTTAGTTTTCAATTAGTTAATTAATATTAATTTTGTTTAGTAAAATTAAGTATTAATTGGTAGCAAAAAAAATATGTTTTTAAAATAAAATTAAAATTAAAATTAATTCATATTTTTGACCAATCACGTGGTGGCACGTGTAAATTAATTTTTTTTACAAAATAATTACCTACTCAACAGGTTACCGGTTACTTGGGACTATTTACAGTGGATTCATATCAAAGTTCGGATTATTAAAAAATAATACAACGTTGGGATTATTTTGAGCGAATGAGACAAAGTTGGGATTATTCTTGTCAATGTTTTCAAATTTTTTTTTTGGCGACTAGAAACCAATTTGTAAAATTTTTTGTCGAGGACAACCTGAGATCTCCAATCACTCAATTAACCTCTAATTTCCCATTAATAGTTCTAATTACTCATAAATAGCTCGCAATTAACTATATACGAAGTAATAACTAAGTTAATTTATATAAACAAAATAATAAAAACCACCCTCACCACCACTACCCGGCCACCCTCTCCTTCTCCCCCTCCCGTGGTAACAACCCCTTCCCCCATACCCAGCCGCCGCCTTCCCCCACCCCCCACCAACCAACCTCCACCGCCGAACCGACCCCCTCCATTTCCACTTTCACCTTGCCGCAAGCACCCTCGTAAACCCTAAACAAAAAATTCCACCAAATAGAGTGGTTGTTAGGCTGTGGCTACGACCAAAGTTGATGCGGTGAGACATGGGATGTGTTAGCGTTTATTGTTAACGGTTTGAAGCGGTACTGTGATGTAATTGTGGTTGCTAATCTTTGGCGAAGGAAGTAGTTTGTGATGATGTGTGTGATGTGATTGGGTCGCCGAGATTATAGGCGCGGCTCGGATAAGGAGGGTGAAGGGGAAGGGGTGGCTGGCTAAGGGTGGGGTGGTGGTGGTTTTTGTTTTTTTTTTTTTAATTTATATATTAATTTGACTACTTTATGATTATAGTAATTATCTAGTCTATGGAATGCTTTCCCTTAATAATGCTCTTAAAAATTGAAATTCCATTAATACAATCGTTTTTTTTATCAATTCCAAATATACTGTCCACGTTAATAGTTCAATTGATTATTATTTTTTGTTCAGTTTTATCACAAAACCACTACTTCAAATAGCGAGTTAGATAGGAAAACCACTACTTCAAACAAAGCCCAACATCTCTTTCTCTCTCCTTATAATAATTATACCAGTACATTTTTTTTAAAAAAATCCCAACATCTGTTTCTCTCTCCGGTGTTCAAACAAAAGTTTCATCATTCTCCGATCCATTGCTAATTCTTGCTCAAACTTTGGCCTTGTTTGGAAAATGGCTATTGGCGGTTGGTTTTTGGCTGGTTCACTTGTCTTGTTTACCAGCTGGAATGTTTGGCTTATAATGGCTTTTGAAATTGGTTGTTTAAGCTGGCTGTTTATAAAAGTGTTTGGTAAATTTATTGTTGGTTGTTCGCTGTTTATTAGATAATTTGTTGGCCGACAAGCCAACAAGCCAATAAAAAAGCTACTCAAAGCAGCTTTTTCATTTTGGCTTAAAAGTCAGCTTTTTTGCTGACTAAAAAGCCAGTACCCAAACACATTATTTGGCTGTTTGACCACATAAAAAAGCCAAAAGCTAACCAAAAAGCCACCAAAAAGCCATTTACCAAACATGGCCTTTGTCTTTCAATTTCATTATTTATTGCTTCTTATCATCCTCAAAACCTGTAGATTTGTGGGTTTTTGAATTAATTTGGGCATAGATAAATTAAGTTTGGGAAATTAATTATCTTGCAATTCTCTCTCTGAACCCTAAAATTTTAATCACTGCTATGGGCTATAAACTGTAGCCACCACCGCCATCATCACTGTAGCTGAATCGCTGCCTCATTGTCACAATCTTTTCCACCACTAGGTTAATATTGTATAATGTAATTTTTTTTAATTTTTTTTATAATTACAGTATTTAAGATCTAACAAAAATAAGATTGGATTTAATTTAGAGTATTATCAATCATATCTCAAATTTGATTTGTCTTTTAGTTTTTTTTTTTTTTTTTTTTTTTTTTTTTTTTTTACTTTGATTTAATTTGGAGTATTATCAATCATATAGCTATTTTCAGCATGCTCTTCTGAATCGTCCCTTGAATATACTAGTACTCCCTCCGTCCCTAAATTACATTCCTCTTTGAAAATTTACACGGGAATTAAAGAGGGAAGAATAAGACAAATAGCAATAATAAGATAATGCAATGGGAAGTAAAAAGATAGATTAGTTATTACTCATGACAAGTCATCAATCATTTGCAAAAAGAAAAAAAGACCAATCACATGCTCCTATTTAAAAATTTTTAACCAATCATATTCATTGTAATTTGGCACACGGATTATGAGTGAGATTAGGTAAGGATGAGTAAGAAAGCATTAAATATAAAACAGAAAAAGAAAGTTGATTTACTAAAAAAAAATTTACCAAAAATAGAAAGGAGGAATGTAATTTTGAAATACCAAAGATAGAAAGGAGGAATGTAATTTAGGGACGGAGGGAGTAGTAGATTTGATAGCTTATTTCAATTATTTTTTGTTTTTTACGTAAAATGGAATTTAGAGCCATAGGGAAACACCTTTACCGTCCCTCCAAGGTGCCAAAACCTAGCTAGGGACCAAACGCTGAACCAGGGCATTCGAAAATTTAAGAACATCCCAGAATTTACCTATGACACTAGTCTGCCAATTAACATCACTTTCTTGAAAAGTTGGAGGAGGATACTCCTCACTACTTCCTCTGTCTTTTTTACTTGACCTGTTTCTTTTATCACGCTTGCCTATGCAAAACTTTAACGATCAATAATTTTAATTCTCCATAAGTAAAAATTGTAAAATTTACATATTATGATACTACTTATTGAGACGAATTCAAAAAGGTTTGAATATATTTTTTCATGCATATTATTTACAAAAGACGGTCAAAGGAGGGGTGATGAATAGTATAAAAGTCAAAGCGGGTCAAGTGAAAAAGAACGGAGGAAGTAGTAAACTACTTAAAATATGAGGGTACACAAAAGTTCTAGGGAAGATTCTATCAGACATGGTTAGAAGAAAGAGGAAAAGTTAGGGAAACAGAAGAGTAAGAACAGAGGTAGAGAGATTCTCTCATGGGCTTTCTCTCAATAGAGTTTAGTTAAACTATGTATTTTGATGATAAGTTTGTTTGATAAATCAAATCATAGATGCATGGATTGTGTTTAATGACAATATTTAAAAGTTTAAAGTAAATATATGACATGCAATTTGGATAACTTATTAAAAATTACAAAAAGTTGAACATTAAAACTACCTATGTTTTTTATTAGTTGACACGTTTTGACTTTGACACTATTTACACACTCCCTTTTGACTGAGATTTGTGCTTTAATTTATACGAAATGAAAATATAGCATGTGGATCTTGTTAGTTGTCACAATATATATTTTTAAAATATCAACTTTTCATAATGTTTGTATATGTCGATAATTAAAGATATGAATGGTTGAATTTGTGCATTGACAAACGTGACTAAAGAAATGTGTCAACTAAAAAGAAACGAATGACGTAAATGACATGCGATTAAAAGATATATAGAAAGATTGGTGAATAAAAAATTTTGTGGATACATTATTTTTTAATGTAAACAAAAAATAAAGTTATACACTAAAATATAGAGTATGCAGTGTTAATTAAAAGAAGAAATTTTTTTTTTAAAAAAATAAATTAATTCATTAATAAAAAGCCATCCGGCATCTACAAATGAAATCTAAATTAACAAATACACAAAATTGAATCAAATTAGGGTATCCTTCATCAAAGCTACGATCATTTAAAAGATCTTGCACTGTGGTACATCTCTCGCACACATCGCTGGAATATACAACCTTTTCGGAGAGACAGTCTAACGATTTCTTATAGCCATAAGGATGATTGTCATCTGATTCGCCTGAACGCATTCGAAAATTTGACAACCGTTACGATCCCGAACAAAACTTTACCAAAGAACTGACAATAGGGTAAAACATATTACCTTTTTTATAAACCCTAACACACAAACAAACCCTAAACGAACATAAAAAAAACAACTAAACTAACAATAACTAACGACACCACCATAGGGAGACACTCCACCATAGGTAGACGGACGAATATCTATACTAGTTTTGTAGATTTATTAAAACCTAAATAGCAAAACTAAATATTTTTTTGAGGGAAATAGCAAAACTAAATAAAATTAAGGAAAAATGGTCTAAAAAAGTCCAATTTCCGAAGAATTTAGACTATTTCTAGCTTAAACAACCAAGGTTTTGGAGAAACCCTAGATGAAAGGAGAAAAGAAGAGGAGAGGAGAGGCGAGAGATTTTCTTCGGTTTGATGAAAGATCTATTTGAGGTAAGTAATACTTAATTAACAGAAGAAAAGTTGGAAAAAAGAAAAATGATAAATAATTTAAAAAGTAACTTTTTGTGAGAAACTATCTAATAAAAATAAAATATTGTACTACCCAATAAAATAAGGTAAAATATTGTAAAAAACAATGTATGACTTGATTTCCACCGTTAACCTAATTTTCTGGCGTTGACTCACCTCAAAACACCACCAGAATTATCATATCGTAGCTCGAAACTACCCCCACTATATGAGAATATCCCTAAACCACTTTGAAAATAGCCTTACCACCTTGAAAATGAACCATCGCGCTGGTTTCAAGGGTTTAAAAGGTGGGTCAGCGCCGAAAAGTTTGGTCAACAAATTAAAGAAAATCCGGCCATATGTACTTCGTAGTATTTTGCAACATTTTATCTTTTATTAGATAGCTTTATCAACATTTTCTTTATTAGGTACTATCTCATAAAATATGGGTTTTATATTAGGTAGAAATATGGGTGGGTTTTTGCAGATTATCGAAGCAGATTTGAATAGCCACTCCCAAGTTGAGGCGTCTCATTTACTTTTTTCTACTAGTGTTATTATGTAATTTCTCACAAAATATCCTTTAAAAAATACCCTTTCGTTTTTAAATTCTTGTGCCACTTTCATTTTCCGATCGTTTTTAAATACTTGCTCCATTTCCTTATTTGGAAAGTTTTTACAACATTTAATTCATTTCTCTCAACCAATGGACCCAACATAAATCATATTTTATTAATTTCATATTCTCTTTCCTCCAATTCTCTTAACTACTTTTGCTTTTTACAATTTTTTTATTTTTCCACCTATCCAACTACCATTACATTTTATTAATTTCTCAAATTTCTCCTGTGTATGGAGAAATAATTTCTCCTAAAACTTCGTGTATGGAGAAATAATTTCTCCTAAAACTCTGTGTATGGAGAAATATAGCAAGAATTTAAAAAACAGATGGAGTGTATGAAAAGGATTTTTGAAGGGAAATTATCAAAAAATAAATTATAAAGATGAAGAGAATTTAATGATATACAATCAATGTTAATTGTTGAAGAATCTTTCAAAAAATGTTTCAAAAAAAAAAAGAATCTTTCAAAAAATAATAAAAGTTCATTATTGAAAAAAAATTTGAATCTATTAACTAATACTAAAATAAAACAAGCTCATGTCATCAATTCCTAAAATGTCTTATGTGTCAAGTTCTCATTAAAAAATTTCCCTCCAAATTCACATATGATGTCATTATTTTTTTTTTTTTTTTTTTTTTGCCTTTTCATTTTACTTGCTAGAAATTAGGATCAAGTAGGTATGAAATTAAAAATCTAAAGCTTGACTTTCACATTTCCTGTATAAACGTATAAGTTAATTAGATAATGCAATGTTAAATATATTTTGTCTAACAATCATTTTAGTATATTTTCAATAACATAAAAAATATTATGATGTATCATTATATTATAACCATTAAATGTTAAAAAAAAAAAAATTAACCATCAAAAAAGGATTTGTATTTATAAAAAATCTTTTAAAAAAAAAAATGAATCGAGACATGTTAAAAAGTTATTAACAATAAAAGATATAAAATAAATATAAAAAATTTACGTATCACCACCGTGTAACGCGCGGGTACCTATCTAGTAAAAAAAATAAAACAGAGTGTTTTGGGTGTTTTTGTCCATCGGGAGAGTTACAGCTCGAAGACTGGTCCGACTGGATCCGTACCTGCAAAAATAACGGAGAATCCGGATGGGTGGAGCACCGCCTCCAACAATCAAGTTAGTAAATTTAGGTGGGGATCTGCTTGGACTTCAAGCTCAGATATTCTCTGATGTGAGAGAAATGGGGTGTAATAAATGATTGTGAATGTCCCCAAAATGGGGAAATATCTCCCTATTTATAGTTTCATTGGGAAAAGTGCCCTACCCTAGGTCATTCTGACCTACGACAGATGGGCTGCCCCGCAAAAGAGCGAATTTGGGAAATTGGGCCCTTGAAGGCTGCAATTCTGAGGAAATATTTGGGATTGCCACGTGTCAGCTGGAGATTGGTCAGAGGTGGCTTGCCAGCCTCTGGCATGTGGCATGCCCTCATTGGTCCAAGTGTTAGGGGTAAAAATACCCCAAACATTTTCCCCTCACAGGGGTCACATGGCAGGCCACGTGGCGCCTGTGACCCCTGTTCGCCCATGAGAGGTGAACAGTAAAAATGGCTAGTTTTTACGGAGTAGTGACGGGGATGCCCCCGTTTCACCCTTCTATAAATAGGGATTTACCCCACCTTCTCTCCTCTCACTATTTTCAGTTCTTTAACCTTCTAGAGAGAGAAAGAGATTTTAAGAGAGAGGTGCTCTGATCCCGGCTGCGTACTTCCGTTCTCCAGATTTCCGTGTGCACTTTTCAACGTCACCCAGTCACCGGTTGTTGCTGTTATTAGATTTTCAAAACTCAAAGTAAGTTAACCACCTATTCCCTTCTTTCAGTTTTTTCTTAATTTAGCTTGTATACATTCATTTCCTGCTGTATACATTAGTTTTCAAAAAATAAAATGGATACTCCATCCGCACACACGGCACTGCCTAGGACATTCAGCCGGTCTCCTAGTACGGCTGAGTATAGAACCGGGGGTGCCTTGTCTGGAGAATCGGAACTGCTTTGCTCATCTTCGGCTTCCTCCCTCTCTGTGTCTGTGCAGGACACAATGGCTAGATTGAAACAAACAACTACTAGACCCAGACGGCGGCGCGTTAGGGAAGTGCCCGCTGACGAGGTAGTAAGAGATGAGGACTATGAGGGTCCGGATGAGCAGAGCAATTCTCAAGAGGATGCCCCCTCCACTTCAAGCAGTAATGAGAGGGAAGAGGGAGATAGTGAGGAAGCCGCCTCCTCTCCCGAGCAGCAAAATAACTCAGGCGGAGAAGCCGTTGAGAGGTCAGAAGCCGAGGCATCCGGCTCTGACCACGAAGATGTTGCCGAGGCGTATCGTCGTCCGACTAAAGCTATTGATCACCCCAATCCTAAAAGGACGAGGATGCGGCCGGGTGATATCGCACTGCTGAAGAGTGGCTTCAAAGCCTTTTAACAACAACATCCCTTTGGAGAGGGATTGGAAATCATCGCCCCGCCTACTAACGCGGTGATGGCTTGGGACGATACAATTGACAATGCAGACAACTACTTTGTCTGCTTCGAGGCGGTAAAAGAAGCTGGCCTCCGGTTCCCCCTTCACAGAGGAATAAGAAAAATATTGAAGGGGTATGACTTGGGGATTTGGCAATTGACCCCAAACTCTTGGGTCAACATCTTGAGTTATATCGCTGCCTGCAAGCTTCAGGATATTGAACCCAGCTTCACCGCCTTCGCTCATATGCACTATTTGAATAGTGCCCCAGGTGAATACGGGGCGTGGTATACTTTATCCACGCTCTTGGAATATTTGATGAGTTTGGACAAAGTGTCCAAGTGGGGAGGATGGAAGGAGAAGTTTTACTTAATCTCCTCCCCCTCCTTAAGGCAGAACAAGATACTCCGCTGGTACAACCAGGAGCCGACACTGGTGGGCCGGAAATGTGAACGCCCTGGGCTGTCTACTAAGGCCAGGGAGCAAATCATGGAGCCGGAGTTCTTCAAAACCACAAATGAGCTCTTGGGGGATGGGTCTCATATAGTTGTGCCAAAAAACTGGATCCCCCATCCAGATTTTTTCAAGGACGAGAGATTCTTGTCCGCCTGTGCGTTAAGCACCATGTTTCCCAAGGGTAGACTTACTAATCTATTCGGCGATTGCCGTCTGCATTTTGTACTTCAATGTTTTCAATTATTCTGTTCTAACCTTCTTTTTGCTCTTTGTAGACGAAGCAAGGAGAATGTTGGATCCTGCGAAGACCCGGCTAAGTCTGCCGCCCAGCTCCGCAAGGAGGCGGTCTTAGCCAAGAAGGCAATCGTTGAGGCTAAAGACGCCAAGAAAGACGGGGTAAGACCGTCTGTTTTTTCTTTTTCAATTTTCTTTAAGTTCTCTCAATGCCGGATGACTTACTTTTCATTTTCTTTGCAAACTTCTGCCAACATCCTTCCATGCTCCCTTACAAAGGTCTTAAAGAGGCATGGAGATGAGCAACTTAAAACCCCGGCTGCCAAAGCCGTGAAGAAGAGCTCTTCTGTCTCCGGCTCCTCTACTACGGAGCGCCCCACAACCAGGGGAAAAACCCCCTCCGTTCTGAAGGCTCTGAGTGAAAGCTCAGAACTTAGTGGGAAGAAAAAGTCGGATTGCTTCTGAGGCATCGAAGAGTGGTGAGCCACTCAGGGCTACAGGTGGTGCTGCAGCGGGTGGGGAGGAGACGGCGAAACCAGATGCCAAAGGTAAGATTGAGATTCCTTGGCCGCTTGACTTCATGAGAGTTAAGACAATGGTCGACCCTTCCGGGGGGTCAGTCAGCAGCCGACAAAGAATGAACGCCAAATATGCTGCTAGTCTCTAACCAAGTACTTCTTTTGGTGCAGATACTACTTCTGGGCCCCCTGACATGGCGGGTTTTGCCAAACGGATGGTGAGAACTCTCACCCAGACGGAGAAGATTTCTGACCTCGGCCGGCATGAGGTGGATTTTGACCAAATCCTGGGTCAGCTGGTAGAGGTAGGTTGAATCTTAACTTGTCACTTAGCTTCTTTTCTTTTCTGTGATTTTTGCTAAGTGTTTGACTTTTCCGGTTGATCCTATACAGGTTATGGTGCGGGTGGATGGGCTCCGAGTACCCTTCAGAAAGAAGCAGGATGAGGTAAATGATGTCAAGAAGAGGGGAAATGGTGCGGGTGGATGGGCTCTAGGTACCCCTCAACTTTGCTGAATATGCCTATTATATGTCTGATCTTGTAATTAAAGAGTGGATTTGAAACAGGAGGAGCTGAGAAATAATTTGACGACTGCCAACGACGCTGCTAACAACCGGGTTAACGACCTTGAGCTGCAGTTGAAAAATATTGAGTCAGATCTCAAGGCCTTGGAGGAAGCCGATAAGGAGAATATAGGTCTTCGGGCGGAGAATTCCTGACTAGTAACAAAACTGGCCACTCTAAAGGCTAAGAATAAGGAAGAGATCGATGCTGAGCAGAGCCGGTTTATTAATGAAAATGAGCGGGACGACGAAGCCCGCCTGAGAATAGGCTGGAGGCTCCTCTACCCGGAAGTTGACTATGAGGTATACAAGCTTAGGTATGATTACGCCACTACGGTGTATGATACCTAAGTCCTTAAGGACCCAGCTCCGCCTCGCTTCAAGGCTTGGGTTGCTGAGCAAGGGTGCGAGGTCTCTGACGATGAGGATGAGGCGGAAGATCAGGAGGGGCAACAGGGAAACAAGGATAGCCAGCCTTCAGTGGCTGCTGATCCGGAAGGAGTTCCCCCTAAAGGCCAAGATCAATCAGACTAGCCGGAGCAGCCTCCTAGTAGCAGCTTTCAGCTTCTTCTTTCTTTCTGCGGCAATGTGCCAACTTTCCTTTCTTTCCAGCTTGTATGCCGAGTATTTGTTGTATTTTTACCGACTATGGAGTCGGGTAACATTAGTTTTTGTCTTTTCACCGGATGTGATTCCGGTTAACAATCATTTTGGCCTTTGTGCCAATTTTAATGTATGAAGTATGTCGACTCAGTCGGTTTTTAATACTTGCACAATTCTTGAATTTTTTCAATTTTGCATATATACTTGATATATACTTGGTATTTTGCCTAACTTATGACAAGCATGCGGCAAGTACAAATCCGGTTGTCCTTGCCCCTGGACGGCTATGTGGTTGGCCATGGTTTCATCTGAAACTAATTGATTGGCTTGAAAACTTCTTATACTTTAAAGAGTATGAGATATTTGTAAGACAATCAATCACAATAGTTATTGCCCCAAACCAAGTGCACAACCGGCCAAAAAAACGGGCGTACCAACCTTTGCCCCGGCGGTAAATGACCGTATGGGTAATAAACATTGCCATTACGCGAAATGTTTTGCCCAAATAGGGGAGTACGTAATTTAAGAGTGAAAAAAGCCTAAGTAAGAACTGGGATGGTACTCCGACTGATGTCTTGGGACATCCGGAGTTTCGCAATCTTGATCGTTCTTAAGGGATGTTCAAGTCACACGGCTATGTGTTGGCCATTTTGGCCGTTCAAGCTTTGTCGTCTGCATGGGTACGTAGAACAAGCAGGTAGGCTGCCCTCTGCGATGATTGCACCCGGTGGGGTGTCGCTGGATGCGTTTATCCATGTCGGGATAGGCGAATTTGTGGGAAAGACAACCATCCGGTCATTGGCCTCTGGTCTAGTTGGAGACCGGCAGCGTAGCCATTAGGCGATTTTGTGCTTAGCTTTAAGATCTGGCCATAAGCCGCGTGTCGCTTTGGACATTTGAATTTGATACTAAGTTTAAAACTAAGTTTGTTATCTGGCCATTGGCCTCATGTCACTCAGACGTTAGGTTAGCTACTATAACTTAGACTTGGTGTCTTTTAGCAAATGACCCGTATGGGGAGAACCCTGACGGAATTAAGAAAAAACATAATTGAAAACAAAAACCACTTCTCATTAATACTCTTTGTTACAAAAATTACAATACTCAGAAGTAGTACCTTTTCAAGTTGTCTACATTTCAAGTTCTAGGCAGGCGTCTACCGTCTGGGGTTTTCAGGAGATATGTGCCATCCCTAACTTCTTCATAGATCCGGTAGGGGCCTTCCCAGTTTGGAGTTAGCTTCACAAGCTCATTCGCCCTACCGGTTGCCTCCATTTTTCATAACACAACATCGTCCACTTTCAAAAGGCGCTTGTGTACTTTCTTATTGTAGGCTCTGGTCATTCTCAGACGGTATATCTCATGACGCAAGCAGTATTGCCCCTGCGTTCCGGGATGGAGTCCAATGCCAGCCGCATGGCCTCCCAATTTGCCTCTTCATTATAAAGCATCACTCTGAGCGTCGGCTCATAGTGTTCAATGGGCAAGACGGCTTCAGCCGCCATATACCATGAGAAATGGAGTTTCTCCGGTTGACCCTTTAGCAGTTGTCAAGATGGCCCGCAGGACATGAATCAATTCTTCTGCCCATAAGCCACCGGCTCTTTCAATTTTCTTTTTAATGCCGTCTGAGATAAGTTTGTTGAAAGCTTCTACTTGGCCGTTTGCTTGGGGTCGGCCGACTGATGCAAAATAATTTGAGATCTCTTGATCTCCCAACAAAGTTTTTAGCTGAGGCGTCTCAAAATGAGGACCATTATCGAACACCATAGACATTGGTACCCCAAACCGGGTGATGATATTCTTCTAGATGAAAAAGATGACATCCTTTGTCTTGATGTTTTTAACAGCTTCCGCCTCCACCCACTTGGTGAAGTAATCCACAGCCATCAAAATATAGCATTTTCCACTTGGAGCAGACGTATAAGGACCCAAAATGTCCATGCCCCACTTAGCAAATGGGAGTGGGCTATGGATGGCCTTCAGATCAATAACTGGGCGGTGGATAAGTCTGCTAAATTTCTGGCATTTATCACACTTCTTCACCAACTCCTTGGCGTCTGCCTCAAGAGTGGGAAAAAAGTAATGTCGCATGTCTCTAACGGCTAGGGACTTGCTGCCTATGTGGGAGGCGCAGTATCCCGCATGCAGTTCTTCAAGAACTTCTTTCCCCTTCTTTGGGGTGACACACTTCAACAACGGCTTAAGGAAACTAGCCTTGAAGGGTTCTCCGTTTCTCATCTTGAAGTTTGCTGTTCTTTTTTTTTTCAATACGGTTGCTTCCTGTGGTGAATCAGGGAACGTGATGTCTCTTAAATACGCCCAAATGCCATCCATCTAGGTAGAGGTTCGGTCCAGAACTCCAATGGGCTCTTTATATATACTTCTTTTTTCCAGAACTTCCTAAAAGACTGACCGAGGCGTATCATGGCAGGTGGAGGATGCCAGTTTTGACAATGCATCCGCCTGGTTGTTATCTGACCTGGGCACTTGACTCAGACGAAATTCTTCAAGTGACCCAACTTCTTCTTTAACAACCTAAAGATATTTGATCATAGCCCGATGAGTTGCTTCATATTTACCCTCATACTGACTAACGACCAACTGTGAATCAGAGAAGGCGTCAATTTTAGTTGCTCCTGCTGCCTTACACATGCGGATTATGGCTAGCAGGGCTTCATAATCTGCCTCATTGTTTGAGGCTTGGAACTTGAACCGTAGTGCATACACAAATTTGTCTCCTTTAGGAGATTCATAGATAATGCCTGCACCACAGCCATTCTTTGTAGAGCTCCCATCTACATACACCTTACAAACCTGATCAACATTATCCGGAGCAACTGGACGAGTCATTTCAACAATGAAGTCGGCAAACGCCTGACCTTTCACTGCCTTTCTTGGTTCATAGGTGCTTTCAAGACTTAACATTTCAATAGCCCACTTTAACATTCTGCTGGATGACTCCAGGGTAGACATTGGCCGCTTGAGGGGCTGATCGGTGTAGATAACAACCGGGGTGTGCCAAAAAGTATGGCTTCAGCTTCTTGAATGCCATAGACAGAGCAAGGCCAAATTTTTCAACCATAGGGTACCGGAGTTCAGTATTTTTTAACAGTACACATGGCTAGATGTCGTCTCGTTCAGCAAGGAGAATAGCACTGAGAGCACGATCTGAGACGGCTAGGTACATGTACAACTTTTCTATAGGCAAAGGACTAACAAGCCTTGGCAAAGAGTGCAAGTATTCTTTCAATTTCTTGAAGGCCGCCTCAGCATCATCCCCCCATTCAAATCTAGTCTTCTTCCTGATTGCTTAGAAGAAGTAAAGGCATTTGTTACCTGACCGGCCGAGGAACCTCCCCAATGCGGCCAGGCAACCGGTGAGTCTCTAAACTTCCTTGACAGTGCGGGGTGACTTCATATCAATCACCGCCTGTATCTTCTCAAGGTTAGCCTCTATCCCCCTTTGATCAATCAGGAATCCGAGAAACTTCCCAGACTCAACACCAAAGACGCATTTCTTAGGGTTTAACATTGTCGTATGCCACCTGAGTGTGGCGAATGTTTCTCGGAGGTCAATAAGGTGATGCGACTACTGCTTGGATTTGACTATCATGTCATCAATGTACGCCTCCACATTCCTTCCAATCTGATTAATGAAGACTGTGTTAATCATCCGTTGGAACGTAGCCGGCGCGTTCTTCAAGCCAAACGGCATCACAGTATAGCAGAATAACCCCTGATCAGTGACGAAGGCCGTCTTCTCTTGATCTTTTTTCCACAGGGTATTTGATGGAAGCCGGAATAAGCATCCATGAAGCTCATCAAGGCATGTTCGGCTGTAGAATCGACTAGGCTGTCAATCTTTGGAAGTGGATAACTATCCATTGGGTATGCCTTGTTGAGGTCTGTGTAATCAACACACATACGCCAGGTACCATTCGGCTTCTTTACAAGCACAACATTGGCCACCCAATCGGGGAAATTACATGGCCGAATGAACCTGGCATCCAACAGCTTTTTTACTTCGGCTGCTGCCGCCTGACTTCTTTCCTCACCGTGATTTCTCTTCTTTTGTAGGATGGGCTTCACTTTTGGATCCACGGCGAGTTTGTGGACAGCGAGATGCGGGCTAGTGCTTGGCATCTTTTCCACTTCAAAGGCAAATATGTCTTTGAATTCTTTCAGCAAGGTGCAAGTCTGCACCCAAACTAGCATAAGCAACCGTCCCAAACTATACAGTTTGCTCAGCCGGTTGGGGACGGAGCTCCTCTGACCTTTTAACGGTCAGTGATTGCTATTTCTTTTCTTTCTTCATCTCCAACAGCTGTGCAGCTTTTCTTTTCTTTCCGGCTGCTAGTGGGGCTGGACTGGCATCCTTGACATCGTCAAGGTCTACTGGTTCCTTCCCTTGGCCGTTGCGGCCACAATATCTTTGACGCCTGAGAAATAGCACTCCCGGGCGTCTTTTGATCCCCGTTCTGGGAACCAACAGAGCCATCATCCCGCTCATACTTGATGAGCATGAGAGACGGGATGATTACAGCCTTGGCTTCGTTGAGGGTTGGCCGGCGAGGAATAATGTTGTAGGCGGTCAGCTCCTCAACGACCAAGAATCTAGGCAACCGGTCCTTTATCTCCATGAGGATGGAGTTGTAGTCTTTGTTAAACTCGTACCAGGGAACGTACGGTTTAAACTCTTTTTTCTTTTTCTGGGACGGCTGCTCAAAATCACTTACCGCCTACACTTCTTTTCACTTCTTGCTCTCTTCTTTTTTCTTCGCCGGCTGAGCAGACCGGCTCTCTTTTTGTTTGTCGGACTTTTTGGAGTCCGACTGGCTGCCAGGCGTGTAGAGGTCGATTGCTTGAATATAACTTTCCGCCTCCCTCAGGGCCGCTTGCAGCGTAAATGCCCCTTTTCTGACAAGGTCGAACTTGAAGTTCGATCCATATCTCAGACCATTGAAGAACTATGTAAATGCTACCTCGTCAGACAGTCCCTGGATCTGAATTCTGACCAGGTTGAACCGCCTGAGATACGAGTGTAGCCCTTCTCTCTCACCCTACTTAATGGTGCTCAAGTCTAAACTTGTTTTCTTAGCAGGGATGTTCATTGAGAAGTTGGTGGCAAACAAGAAGACTAACTTCTTGAAGCAGTCAATAGATCTGGCTGGCAAGTTGCCAAACCATTGTTGGGCGATGCCCTTTAATGTAGCCGGAAAACATCGGCATCAGGTGGCATCGTCCCAACCCTACAAGCACATGAGGTTGGTGTATGCCATCAAGTAGTCTTCTGGGTTGGAGGTACCATTATGAGTACCCATTAACACATTCTTAACCTTGGCCGACTGGGCCGCCTCGGTTATATTCTTGGCACACGTAGAGGGTTGTTCACCAAGCTTCAGCAGCCGAAGCTGCCAGTCCAAAGGCTGGACGTTGTTGTATGCCGCCTGACCTCCTAATGGGGGTGGCTGCATGAATTGGAGGCCATATTGTCCATAAAGCGCTTGGGGTGCATATGGCATAAACCCTATCATTAGTTGAGGTTCGGTGCTGACAGCCTTGCCGCCTGTCTGACTCTTATGCAAGGACAGCGAGTGCCTTACAAAAGTATCTTTGAAGATGTCCGGAAAGCTCGAAGTAGAGGCTGACTCAGATAACTGCTGGTGTCTCCATCGCTCAATGATGTGTCGAGCGTCAAAGACAGATTTTTTGCTGGCCTCCGGCTGTTCTTGCCGGGGCTGCCTCTTGGGCAACATAATCTTGCTCCAGTCAAGTTTTGCGGCTGCCTTCTCCTTCTCCTTAGGATGGTGAGTTGGCTGCCTGTCCTTGACTGGCTTTTTCCTCCCAATGGGGGGACTCTTTCTAGCCGGCTGACCCTTGCTAGAGCCAGCCTTGTTTTTGTTGATCATCTCCTTGATTTCACCCTTGAAAGAGTTCATGAATTTCATAAGCTCATCCCGGGTGACTGGAGCTTCTCCTCTGGCCTTCCGGATTTCCCCTTCTAGCAGCCTAGGGGGCCGCCTGCTCGGACCCGCCTGGTCTACATTGCGTTCCAGTTGGTCCTTGGAACGTCTATACTTGGAGATGAAGGAGCCATCATTGGTTACATAGGTCTCCACATCGTCATCATCATTATCTTCCTCAGTAAAGACCTCCAGCTAAGGCTGAGAAGACAACTGAGGAATTCCAGAATTACCCGGTTGATTAACCGGTTGAAGATTATCTTTGTTACCCGGTTGGATAACCGGTTGCAGAGTAGTAGGATCAGGAATCGGTACAGACTCTTGAACCATCTTTTAGGTACTCTCCGCACAGACGGCACCAAATGTTTTGGGTGTTTTTGTCCCTCGGAAGAGTTACAGCTCGAAGACTGGTCAGACTGGATCTATACCTGCATAAATAACGGAGACTCCGGATGGGTGGAGCTCCGACTCCAACGATCAAGTTAGTAACTTGAGGAAAGGTAAAAAGTGTGGAAATTTAGGTGGGGATTTTCTTGGATTCCAACCTCAGATATTCTCTAATGTGAGAGAAATGGGGTGTAATAAATGATTGTGAATATCCCCAAAATGGGGGAATATCTCCCTATTTATAGGGTCATTGGGAAAAGTGTCATCCCCTAGGTCATTATGACTTAAGACAGATGGACTGCGCCGCAAAAGAGCGGATTTGCGAAATTGGGCCCTTGAAGGCCGCAATTCTGAGAAAATATCTGGGATTGCCACGTGTGAGCTGGAGATTGGTCAGAGTGACTTGCCAGCCTCTGACACGTGGCATGCCTCATTGGTCCAAGTGTCAGGGGTAAAAATACCCCAAACACAGAGTATGTTGTAATTTTTTTTTTACATCAGAGTATGCTGTAATTAAAGATGTAGAATAATATTTTAAGTTGATTGATCTGTGGTAAAATACAAGTGGCTTTAATAGTTGTAGTTTTTTTTTTTTTTTTTTTTTTTTTTTTGACGTCAGAGTATGTTGTAATTTCTATGAATATTCTCTATTACATATCAAAATTTAAAATTACCATAAAATAGTTGACAAGTTACTAAAGTATACTTCTTCGACTTTTATTTAGTTGCAACACAACCCTTTAGCACACATTTTAAGGAAGATATTAAAGTAGGTAAACGGATAAATTAATTTACAAAATTTTACTACCTATAAGAACAAATGGATAAGTTGCTACGGTTTATATTTCATAGCTTTATTCATTCGTTTACCTAATTTAATCACCTCGTTAAAAACCGTGATAAAAGGTGTGTTGCAAGTATAAAAAAAAAGAAAGAGGAATTAAATTTTATTAAGTTACCTCAATCGTTTGATCTACACTTATATTAGTGTACACAAAAGTTTTCGACATATCTTGTATGCGGCTGGCCACAACATATTGCTGGTTGTAAAAATAACCCTATAAAGTTGACTAAGTAACTCATATAACACTAATCGATTAACCCCTTATACCACTGATGAAGTAATCTTTGTAATAACACTTTTCGAGTAACGCCTAATCCCCCACAAAGTAACCCTCCTTATAGTAGCCACGCGGTTTGACCGCCTTTGCATGCTTTTACATGTACGTCACACAACTCTATCTTAAAACGTTAATGATGAGAAATATCTCTTTATCAATTGTTTTGTTTATAGAAAATACTGGAACAAAGTTATTTCAAAGATATTGGTGGATGATCAACTTGCGTGATGCCGATGGAAAAACTGCCCGTGAAACTGCCCTTCAAGTAGCCATAAAAGATCACAAACAGTGGCTTATAAGTTTGATAAAGAATTATGATCACTCAAAAAATTTAGAACCTTTCGATTGGGTAAAAGCCTGTGAGAAAGATGAGACGACATGGGCTGTACTAGCCTTCATTGATAGTTGTCCAAATCTTCGGAAGATTTGCCTTGAAAAAAATGATACTCCTTTACACCACATTAAATTGAACAATTACCAAGATTGTGTGTACTTGTTGAACAATCAATCTATAGCGGAACTAAAAAATACACGTGATTCCAAGGGCGCAACACCTTTGCATCGAGCACTAGAAAGGAAGGATATTCATCTAGCTACAGCACTACTCCGTGATGAGGGGGTAGAGAGAAACATTAAGGATTGTGATGGCAATACTGCCATGGCTTTGCTTGCCAAACTATGCAAAGCTGATCACGATTGGGTATGTTCCTCCAAGCTTTTATTTTTTAAAATTGTTGTTTTTAATTCAATGAGTTCTATTAAGTTTATCAGCCTGTATTGTGTGTGACCACCTATAAAAGAACAAATTAAATCCTGTAAAACTGACCAAAGAACTTTTGTAATGCTGACCAAGTAACTCCTTTAATACTGACTGTTTTGGCCAAAATCTTCTCGCTAGATTCGACCAGGTTGTATAGGACAACAGCTAGATTAGAAGGTATATAAATGATAGCGTAGGTTCAAAGAATGGGGGTGAATAACCTACGAAAGATGAACAAAGGGGAAGGGAAGAAGAGACACAAGATGATGACGCTGAAAACCCCAAGAATAAGGGTAAAAACTGCGGGTGTCGTTGAGTCCACCAATCTACTAGTTTGAGAATGAATTACAGGTACAATACAAGTTGTTTTGTGACTAAGAATGAAGCTGTAATTTAGTACTAATTGCTAATGACTATAAAATATGATGCCTAGGGCTCATATCTTCCCATTTTACAATGGTCTTCCATCCTATTTATAATAGGGGAGTCTTTTGAAGTCTTGTAACCGCTTCCTTGATGATTCCTTGAATGTAGGAGTTAGCTGCTAGGTTCAGCTACGAGATTCATGCCATGTTCTCTTTGCGTTTATCCTTTGCCTTTTAAGTTTTTCTTTGTTGCTGGTTAGTTGGAGGATAGTGGGAGTGTCCCCATGAAAATAGGAGAAGTAGTTTGACTCCTTGATTTGGTCTTCAACAAATGTGGACTTGTTTGTGGTGCAGATACATTTAACATTTCCAATTAACTTAGTCCTGATGGGAAATATCTCCTCCTTGATTGTAGGAAAGCTTAGCTTGTAACAACTTTGACTTCGTTTAAACTTATGGATTTCCTTAGAATATTCCTTGGAAATATCTTTGTTTAATTTCATATAATACATGGAACCAGGTAGCTAATCACGTAGCAATCTGTAACCTGTAATCTAACAACCTGTGACCTGCGACCTAGCAACCTGCGGAAATCTGAACCTGTAGTAAAAATTTAGGCACAACAATTTGCCCCCAGCTTGTCTCTTGGATGCACCTGTTGCATCTATGAGGCAAGCTTAATGATTTCGAAAGATAAACTTTGACATAAGTAACGGAAAGATAAAAATTTTCCCAAGATGATTCTTTAGATTTGAAAAGTTAAAATAACTTCTTGGTATTAAAACGTTGATCTTAGATTTTGAACTTATGCTTTACTTTGCTCATGGGGGTAAAGGTTTTCATTCCCCATTTTTCTATAGACTTTGAACATTCGATGCTAGGTTCTTTGGAATTAAATAGACTTTGATTTTACTTTCGTTGTTCTGCGATTGTGCTTTTTCTTTGAATATCTTTGGTATCTGGCGCATTGGCCCTTAGTTCGTTCGTAGATTTGGATGTCATTGATATCTGGCGCATTGGCCCTTGGTTCATTCGTAGCTTAGGATGTCTTTGAATTAGTATCTGGCGCATTGGACCTTAGTGCATCTGTAGCTTTGAATGTCTTTGATACCTTGCGCATCGACCCTTAGTGCGTTTGTAGCTTTGGCAGGTTGTATCTGTACCTGCATCACAAGGGTTAGGAGTGGCTTTTGGCATAGCTTATGGTGCTCCGATGCCTAAAGTCATTACAAGCTTTGGTAGATTGATAAAAAAAGAAAATTGACAAAGTTTGAAGTTACTGCGTTGATTCTTTATCTTTGTTCCTCTAGGCTTTCTGATTGTACCTGGAACTCAGATTGTATTTGGGATTTAGGTTTTCCATTCGAATACGAAATTCAGATTGTATCTGGGATTGTCCATTTGAATTTGCAAGGAAATAGGTTAGAGATGACCATTGGCGTTCCGCTAATGGCCCTCCGACACTTAGACTAGTACTGATTTGACGGAGGTAATAAAACCAAATTAAAGCAATAAAAATAAATATAAATAATATTTTTCTTTATTAGAAACGAACTAACTTAGAAAGAAATGTAGGTAACATGTGGGTAACTTAGAAATAGTAGATAGGTTAATTAGAAATAATGCGTGGACAATCTGGAAACAGCTTAGAAGTAATTTAGAGAAAACTTAAAAGAAACCTGGAGAAAGCTTAGAAAGTTCATAGAAATGGTAAGGTTTTAGATGTGATGCATTCTATCTTCTAGGCACTAGCTTACCTTTAACCTACAGGTTCTTTTACTAGTTACCTTTTCAATCTGGTATGGACCATCCCAGGTTGCCAGGTTGCCCTCAACCTACCTACGGTTACTCCAAACGAGAACTCAAATGGATTATTATTCAGCTTCCTTTGCACGAACTTCATCCACGGTGGGATCTTGACTAGAGTCTTAACCATGATGAAATGACAAATCGAATAAAACAATTAGGATGATCTAACTGTTTCCCCACAGACGGCGCCAAACTGTTTTGGCCAAAATCTGCTCGCTAGATTCGAACAGGTTCTATAGGACAACAGCTAGATTAGAAGGTATAAATGATAGCGTAGGTTCAAAGAATGGGGGTGAATAACCTACGAAAGATGAACAAAGGGGAAAGGGAAGAAGAGGCACAAGATGATGACGCTGAAAACCCCACTAATAAGGGTAAAAACTGCGGGTGGCGTTGAGTCCACCAATCTACTAGTTTGAGAATGAATTACAGGTACAATACAGGTTGTTTTGTGACTAAGAATGAACCTTTAATTTAGTACTAATTGTTAATGACTATAAAATATGATGCCTAGGGCTCCTATGTTCCCTTTTTACAATGGTCTTCCATCCTATTTATAATAGGGGAGTATTTTGAAGTCTTGTAACAACTTCCTTGATGATTTCTTGAATGTAGGAGTTAGCTGTTAGGTACAGCTACGAGATTCATGCCATGTTCTCTTTGCGTTTATCCTTTTCCTTTTGACTTGTTCTTTGTTGTTGGTTAGTTGGAGGGTAGTGGGAGTGTCCCCATGAAAATAGAAGAAGTAGTTTGACTCCTTGATTTGGTCTTCAACGAATGTGGATTTGTTTGTGGTGCAGATACATTTAACATTTCCAATTAACTTAGTGTCCTGGTGGGAAATATCTCCTCCTTGATTGTAGGACAGCTTATAACAACTTTGACTTCGTTTAAACTTATGGATTTCCTTAGAATATTCCTTGAAAATATCTTTGTTTAATTTCATATAATACATGGAACCAGGTAGCTAATCACGTAGCAATCTGTAACCTGTAATCTAACAACCTGTGACCTGCGACCTAGCAATCTGCGGAAATCTGAACCTATAGTAAAAATTTAGGCACAACACTGACCAAGTAACCCTATAACACTGACAATAGTAATAAAAGAATAACCATGGGAAGAATGAAAAAGAAAGTGGGTAGAGAAAGAGTGGGGAAGTTTTTTTTTTTTGTTTTATGCCCATTTATGAGAATGCTTTAGCATATGTGCAATATCATAGAGCTAATTACAATGAACCGTGGGACTTGCAGGAATTGATGTGCTTTGATTTAAATATAAATCCCCACTTAAGATTATCATTTGTTCATCACGATATGAATTTGGATCAAATGCGAAGCGCACTATTTATTGTAGCAGCACTCTTGGCAACAATTACATTTGCTGCTGGATTTACGCTTCCTGGTGGTGTGGATGACAAAACGGGCATTGCAAATCTGGCAACCAAGGCACCATTTATAGTGTTTTTACTAGCAGACGCATATGCTTTGTGCTCGTCCATGTTGGTCTTATTTGGTTTAATATGGTCTATGGCTTCAAACCGTGCTATGGCATATTTGTTGGTTGATCGCAGTATATTTATACTGATAACTTCCCTATATGGTACGATACTGGCTTTTATGACCGGTATCTACACTGTATTGCCGAAAAAGTCCTTGTGGGTGGCCATAATTATCATCATCATCTGCTCTTTCCTTGTTATTTTCGCAATACGGACGTTACTGGATCGCGTTCTGTCCAAGCTTGTCCCTGCCGCTGCAAATCAATATCAAGTTGATCGAATCCGATGGATTGAAGAGGTAAGATGCTAGCTTATCACTCTTCGCCTAAACATTCATTAATAGTTCTACTTCGATCTATTACTTTTACTTGTTAATGGTTTATCGTGTATGTAAAATTTTGTTCCAGGGAAAACCTTCTCTGTCAAGAACGCGTAGTGCCATCCCTCAATATTCAACCTCTTCACTAGCTAAAGAACATATAACAAATGCTGAAAATCGAGAAATGGTTCCATTGCTCATAGAGGTAATGCAGTCACTGATAATACACTCTATATATCCGTGTTTTTTTAATGTTAAAATTTGACTAAAACAGCTTTCGATAGTTTAATTGACTTCATAAAATAAGATATAAATGGGTAATTTTGGCATCAAAAAAGATTCAAAAAAACACATTGGAGTTGATCAATATTTCAATATTACGATATAAAAGAGGATAGTCCATCTATTTTATTAAAATGCAACAATTTAACCGCACTAAACTTTTTATAGTTGAGTTTAATTTGTTAAAATATTGTATTAGTAAGCTAGATTTGTTGGGAAACAAAAAAAGATAAAAGGTATGAGTAAACATGAATGACGACTATGAAAGAAGAGAGATACACTTTTACATATTAGTTTTGCAATTTGCTATTAGCATTATCACCTTTTGTACTATATGTACAAAACAATTCGCCAGTCACCAAAAAAACATCGCGACGACTGTTTCGTCTATATTTGTTATTAATTTTTTTTTCTTTTCAAAATACATATTATGTTGAAAATTTCCTTTACATTACAATCCAAATTAATAATGCGTCACTCCTTTGTTAGGCCTTTTTTTAAAATAAATTCATAAGGAACAGTAAACTTGGGAGCAGTAAATGAACTTGTGGCTTTTATATAGGTTATAGAATTGTTTATATGTATTTAAATTTTTTTTTTAAAATACATGTAGTAATTTCTACTACCGCACAATAAAAGGGTATTTAAATGCTTTATTATTTTGATATAATTAGTTTTAAATTTTTTTTTAGATATTCTAAAATTCTCCCACATTTTTTTGTTGGTGAATGTGGGGAAATTTTGGATTTTTAAAACTAATTATATCAACATAATAATGCATTTAAATACCATTTACTATTGTATGGATAAAGAAATTACTTCATGTATTTTTTAAAAAAGATATTTAAATATATTGAAAAAAAGCAGAAAATTAATAAAAGTAAAAAAAAAATAATAATAATAAATATAGACAGAATATTCCTCAAAATACTTTTTCGGTAAGCGGCGTACTATTTTGCACATATAGTTTAAAAGGTGGTACCGCTAATAGAAAATAATTGAGTTTATATTATTTTGAACACACCAATAATAATTGGTATTATTCTAAGCCAATTAAATAATATACAATTTTTAAAATTAATCAATAACGTAATTTTATCACTGAAAATCTTTCTATTTATTACTCCCTTCGTTTTTAAATACTTGCTCCATATCTCCATACGCGGAGTTTTAGGAGAAATTGGAGAAAGTAATAAAATATGGAGGTGGTGGGGTAGGAGGAAGAATGAAAAAATTGTAAAAAGCAAAAGTACTTGACAGAATTGGAGGAGAGAGAATATGAAATTCATAAAATATGATTTATATTGGGTCCATTAAATGAGAGAAATAAATTAAATATTGTAAAAGCTTTCCAAAAAAGAAAATAGAGCAAGTATTTAAAAACGGCCACAAAAGGAAAGTGTAGCAAAAATTTAAAAATGGAGGGAGTAGCATACAATCACTTTTTCAATAGGATAAAAAAAAATCTATATTATATACAAAAAGTGATCACCAGATATAATACTTTGGCATAATTTTGTAAGAAAATTTCCCTCCAAAATACTATTTAATTGTCTATAAAAGAAATTCTATTAAAATAAAAATGCAAAATTCGTTTTGTGAAATATTTTATATGTATACTTCATACATAACACATAAGAATTTTAAAGGCGGACATTACATAAATTCAAATTTCATAATAATTTTGTTACGAATTTAAGTCATTTAATTTCAATTAACTTCATTTCGATTGACTATCATTATTAATAAATCTTATTATTATGAATAGTGTATTGCACGGGGCAAAAACTAGTTAAAAGATAGGAAAAATTGCCCAGAATAATTCCACCTTTAGGCCGTCCGCTAAAAATAATCCCACCTTTGGATTATTTTTAAATAATCCCACCTTTACCCGCCGATCTTTTTTAATGGTCCCAATCGGTCACTTAACTTGTTATAGCAAGTTACTTGACACGTGTCAGCACCTGATTGGTCGAATAATAAATTAAAAAAAGTTACAAAATTTAATTAATTGATTTTAACAACCACCCACCAGCCAAACCACCTAACCGCTGCGCCGACCTCTTTTGCCACCAATCCCGGGCTGCACCGACCTCCTTGACCCATGAATTCGGCCACGGCGAACCCCTTGACCCACGACTCCGTCCACGGCGAACCCCTTGACCCATGACCCCGGCCACGGCGAACCCCTTGACCCATAAATCCGGCCTCAACTCGCTGACCTCCCCCACCCCGATTCTGGCGTTGCTAACCTCCCCTATCCCCCAATTTCGGCTTCAATTCGCTAACTCTCGCCGTCCCCCGATTCCGGCCCCACTGTACTCCCCTTTCCCTGATTCCACCACGTCGAACTCCACTGCCCCATTCAACCCATTTTCAAGGATTTGGTATGGTGGGTTTGGTGGATTTTCGAATGGTTGAGTTCATGAGGTTTGGGGTTGGGTTGGCTAGGTGGGATTCCGGTCTCCATGACGGTGGTTGCGGGTCTGGGATGGTGGTTCTAGGGTTTGGCTTTGGGTGGTGGTAGTGGGATGGTGGTGGCTTAATTAGGAGGTGCTGGTGGTTTTTTTAATTTTTTTTTACTAGTTTTTTTTTTCAATTTTTATTTTTAAATTTTGACCAATCAAGTAGCTACACTTGTCAATTAATTTTTTTTTTTTAAAAAAAAAACCTACACAACCGGTTCCAGGCAAAATGAGACCATTAAAAAAGATCGGGGGGTAAAGATGGGATTATTTAAAAATAATCCAAAGGTGGGATTATTTTTAGCGGACGACCTAAAAGTGGGATTATTCCGGGCAATTTTTCCTAAAAGATAAATAAATCTGAACAATAATCCCAATTTTACTTTATAAAAAATAAATATTAGGATCTATAACTAGGAAATCCTAACTAACTAGTCCTTATAATAGAAACAAACACTAATTTTAATAATCACTAGTTTTTGTCACATGCAATGCACAGATTCATAATAATAAGACATGAAAGTAATAAAAGTCAATTAAAATAACATTAGTTTACATGAACTGACTTATATAACATAAAAAAATAGAAAAAATTGAATTTATTTAAGCCAAATTTGTGAAAAACTACCTTATAAAACACTTTTTTTGCGAGAAACTACTTAATAAAAAAATGTTGTAAAAAACTACCTTATAAAAGGGTAAATGTTGTAAGAGACTACCATTGATCGGAAAGTCATCATCGACTTTCACTTTCCGGCGTTGACCACATCACGTGCCAATCACGTGACTTTTAATTCACCCTTTCCCTGCTTTTTTCTTAAGTGGCACGTGACATGATCAACGCCGAAAATTAAAAGTTAACGATGATTTTTCGACCAAGGGTAGTCTCTTACAACATTTATCGTTTTATTAGGTATCTTCTTACAAAATTTTTTTATTAGGTAGTTTCTCGCAATAAAAATGTTTTATAAAGTAGTTTTTCACAAAATGTCCTTTAGTTAATGTCTATTGTCTACCGTTAAAAATCACTTGTTAGATGTGTTAGTTTTCTCATAACTTTTTAAAATGCTATTTTATAAGAAAAAAAATAAAAAGTTTAGTAGTTTAGTAATTACTTTAATGTATAGTATAAATGCATAATTTTTGGATTATGACAGTCAATCTCCACAAGTTCACAACTTAGTAGACGACTCAAATAAAAATGAACGAAAGAAAGCAATGACAATTTTAATCTTGTTTTCTTCAATCCGCATCATAGTATATGTTAAGAAATATTATGAAATGATGGTATGTAAAGAAACATTATGAAATGATGGTATTTCCTCCATTTTTTTTTAATTGCATCACTACTTTTTTTTTTTTTTTTTTTAATGCATCACGTCTATATATTTGGTAACTGTATATTATATTTTATCATTTCTCTTTCTTACTTTACTCTACTCAAATTATTTTATCACTTTTTCTCTCTTTCATGGTCCCTCACTTAAATAATAAAAATAACAGAAATACTTGCGTGGTCCACAATAATATTATTGTGGACCCGAGGTTTATACACACGCCACTGACATTATATTGAACATAGTGACCCTTATTTTTAACATAGTAACCTTATTTTTAACATAATAACCTTTATTAAAAGCTATATAACATTTAATACTATTGTGAACTTGAAGTACGACGTTATGACCCTAATTTTAACATAGTGACCTTTATTATTTATATTGACCTTATAAAATATTTCATTAAAAAAATTAACTTCTTATACCCTATATATTACCAAAATGACTTTTATTTTCAACATAGTGACCTTCATTTTATTATAGTGATTTTTTTTATTAATAAAATAACCATAGTTTCTCTAAGGTTAGTGGTCCACAATGAATTAGTGTGAACCAGGTCCATTTAAGAATTTGTATAAAATAAATATCTTCTCTCACATATCTTTTCTTTCATGGTCACCATCTTACTTTTAATATAAAAATTTATTTACACACTCACAATATTCTATTATCAATCAATCAATAACTATATACTAAAAGACACACAAGCAATGACACGTATAACTTTCTGGTGTGTTCTTAGTATTTTTTTTTTATATAATATATTTAATTAGAAAATTTTATGTAAGGAAGTTATTCTAAAAAAAAAGTTCATTTTTGTCAGCCAAATAAACAAGCAATAATATTTACTTTTTGTTTTATGTTTTTACGCAATAATGTACAGAGTAATAAGGAAATAAATAATAATTTTACTAAAAATGTAATTCAAGTGGAATATAATATCTCTACAAAGGTATCAATAACTATCAATCAATCAATCAATAACAATATACTAAAAGACACACCAGCAATGACATGTGTCATTTTCTGGTGTGTCCTAAGTATATTTTTTTAAAAAAAAAAAATTAAAACTTTGTAAAAATTGATTGGAAAATATACACAAAATATTTACATTCAAACTTTAGGAAAACAAAATCGTAGAATAATAAATTTATAAACTTAAATATCTAACCATATCTTTGTTTAAATAAATTCCTATATTAGTAATTACTTTTTAATGTATAATGATTATTTATAGTAAAAAAAAATCATGAATATATATATATTTCAACTTAACATAGTTGTTGAATAAAAAATTATCATATTTGAAATAAAAAAATGTCATAATGGTTCAAAATAGAAGAAAGGAATATAATATGTATTCAAAAAAGGAAAAAAAAATATATATATTATTTTAAGTAGCCAGATTTGAGATAAAATTAAAAAATAATAGATTTTAAATTGATACTCTGTGACAAAAATTGAAAAATCGTGCATGGCACGGGATCTAACCTAGTATATACTAAAAGACACACCAGCAATGACATGTGTAAATTTCTGGTGTGTCCTTAGTATTTTTTTTATACATAAAATATTTAATTAGAAAATTTTATGTAAGGAAGTTATTCTAAAAAAAACAGTTTCTTTTTGTCAACCAAATAAACAAGCAATGATATTTACTTTTTTTTTTTTATGTTTTTACGCAATTAAGTACAGAGAAATAAGGAAATAAAAAATGTTTTTACAGAAGATGTAATTCTAGTAGAATATAATATCTCTACAAAGATATTAACTTTCTACTTTGTATGCCAAAAATTAATATATAAAAAGAAAATATGGAGTAATTAAAATAACCGTGCATGGAACGGGACCTAACCTACTTAGGGCCTGTTCTCTTACGTTGAAATTTAGTTCAGTTCTATTCAATTTAGTTCAGCTCAGCTCAGCTCAGTTCAGTTCAGCTCAGCTCAGCTCAGTGCAGTTCAGTTCAGCTCCTAATTTCCTTCTCTTGTAAAATATTCAGTTCAGGTCAGTTCAGTTTAGCTCAGTTTAGTTTAGCTGAGTTCAGTCAATGTGAACAGGCCCTTACTCTCCTTTGTGCATTCTCAAGTGATGCAAATTAAAAAAAACGGAGGGAGTATTATTAACCTGTATTTGATTACATATTCATATCTGTAAGCTTTTGTTCTATGATACTTGTATAATATAGCATATATAGAAAGTAAAATCCTTAAGCTAAGTATGAATAAATGCTATTTCAGGGGCAAGCATCTACATCTGGAAAAGATAATATGAAGGATCCTCATAGTCCATCATACAAGAATAAGGGCATATCAATTGCATAAGGTGTCAAAAAAAATGTCAAATGTTTAAAGGAAAGCAGAAAAGTGTGAAGCATCCCGAAAAGTTTAATTGCTCTTCCTTAAAAAAAAAAAAAAAAAAAAAAAAAAAGAAGTGTTGTTTTAAATTGTTTTTTTGAGAGATCTAAGCCGGCTTCGAGGTCGAATTATCAGTTGCATGTGTTTGAAAGTATCTTCTTCATCAATTCTAAACATATTTTCTATGCAGAATTTTCAGTAAGTTTACAATCTTGAATGGTAGGTGTAAACTTTTGTCTGGGATTAGAACACTAGGAATATAGTATAGTAGCTTGTACGTTGCTTGGTACAAACAAAAAAAACACGAAAAGAACATGTAGCTGTTTTGTAAAGAGCATACAACGGTTTTGTAAAGAGCATATAGCTGTTTTGTAAAAAAATTAATATATATATATATATATATATATATATATATATATATATATATATATATATATATATATATATATATATATATATATATATATATATATAACAAAACTATTTGCATATAGACGATAAATGTACTGGATGTTGTGTAGTTGTGCAATATTTCAAACTTTAGTTAAGCTATTCTAAAATAACGCCTACATAAAGCATCAATCTTTCATTTTCCAATAACTAATGTTGTCATGAAATTAAAGCATAACCCCTAACTTTATTATTACATCCTCCATTTAATTTTTAATTGATTGATGGGTCTTAAGAAATATTACAAAATTACACATGGGGGTAACAAGTTAAACAAATATTTTGAGGGGTATAATGGTCTGTGCACTATTCATAAGAGCAATCTCCTACTTTTTATAAGGTAGAGATCTATCTCTAAAGAGCATCTTTAATATTAATTAATAACATGATAATATTATGTAATGAATAAAATTTATATTATATATACGCACTTTAATTTTAAGATAAAATTCAAATAACATTTCACAATAAGCAATGAATATTATTATATTACAAATAAAAATACATTACGTTGACAATCAAAGAACATGGATATAGGTTCTTTTAACTCTTCTTTGGGGCAAATATGTTCTTTTAATTTTACTTTAAGTATATGTTCATTTCATTTATATAATATGTTCATTTCACTACAATTGTATGTTCTTTACGTTTGTGAAATATGTTCTTAATAGGCCGTCGTCGATCATACCAATGATAAATCCTATCTTGGTCTCACTAACTAATAGCAAGGATAAGAAAGGGTCGAACCCAAGAGAGGCGTTGAATTAACCACCAAGATAATACCGTAATAAGCTAAATGAAGTCGAAATTGGTTTGGTTTTAGGTAACTTCTACTAGTCCAACCCAACTAAAGCTAAAAGGCGATTAACAATCAATCACTATATACTAAACGACACACCAGCAATGACACGTGTCAATTTCTGATGTGTCCTTAGTAATTTTTTTTACATAAAATATTTAATTAGAAAATTTTATTTAAGGAAGCTAATCCAAAACAAAAAAAATTTCTTTTTGTCAACCAAATAAAAAAGAAATAATATTTAGTTTTATATGTTGTTACACAATTAAGTTCAAAGTAATAAGGAAATAAATAATTGTAGGGAATATTTCAAGCATTAACCCCAAGCTTGAACCCCACTGTGATCATACACTTAAGTATGGTGGCGTCCAAAGGGAAAGAAAGGAGAGCAAAAGAGCCGCCAACAAGTTTTAGGAACTTGTAAACCGTTCACGAGGTGAAGGCTACACCCCTTAACGATCCATGAGATCGTCAACTCGAAAAGGTCTTGAACCAAATAGGGTTCAGGGATGAGGGTATAAATCCAATCTAAAAGCGAGAGAACCCGCCTAATAAATAGGCCTCTACTTTATTCTACTCGTATTAATGTGCGCTTTCTGACTAACATGCAATCATTAGGTTAACCATAAACTTGTTTAATCTATGTTGGTTGAATATTAATGCACAAATAAATCTATTATTGGCGATCACTTGAATTAAAATCATATTAGCCTAAACCAAATTATTAATTATCTTATTAAGCGTGATTTCAAGTACAAATTCCCTTTAAACATGCATAAAAAGCGTGATTGATATATCTATTTTATATAGTGATTTACCCCCGTCCCTTGGTCATAATTAGTAGTGTTTTTGGCTCTTTCGAGCAACTTTTATTACTAATTAGTGTTTTCTAGTGTTTTCGTAGTTTTGGTTGAGTTTTGCAGGAAATTGCACTTTTGGAGCATTTTCCCGGATTTTCGAGGAGCGATTACGAGCATTAAGGAGCACGACCACTAATTAAAGCCCAAGGCCGGTTAGAGTAATCAAATCGGTGATTAAAGCACTAGTAGAAAAAAGCAAAAAAGCACCGCTCAATGGCCACCTGTTTTCGAAAACCGGTGGCAAAAAATAGGGGGAAAATGGGCGGGGTTTTAAGGGATTAGTATTGCCACCGGTTCAAACCGAACCGGTGGGGAAAATATTAATCCCACCGGTTACACCCCCCCTCTTTATAAACCCCTAACCCTAACAGTTTCTTCTCTCTCGCAGCCTCTCCTCCTTCTCTCTCCCCTCTCCTCCTTCTCTCTCCTGTCTCTTTCTCTCTCCTCTCTGCGATTTTCCTCCTCCTCTCCTCTCCTCGTTCTCTATCTCTCCTCCTACTCTATTTCTCTATCTCTCTTCTCTGCGATCCTCCTCTTCTCTCTCCTGTCTCGTTCTCTTTCTCTCTCCTCTCTGCGAACTCACACTCTTCTGATCTCTCTCATCGCCCTCCTCCTCTTTCCCCTCAAAGGCTACTACCACCACCGCCACTGAACACCGCAGCCACCAAGCCGATCATCAACAACAAGTCATTAAACTGGTCATATTCTCGCACTTTATCTCTCCTCGTGATGAAACCATAGGTTTTCAGGTCAAATTCGACCATGAAAACTCTAGATCTAGAGTTTTTATGGTCGAATTTGGCCTCGTAAACCTAATTCAAGGTATGGAGAGTCGTCGAATGAAGATTTGTGTGTTTTTTTCAATTTTTTTTTTCATTTTTTCTGTTTTTGGGTGGTGGCTGATTAGATGGTTTATTGTGGGTGGTTTTTGGTGGGTGATTGGGTGGTTTTCGTGGGTGTTTGGGTGGTGTTTCGTGGCTGGTTTGTGGTTTTGGTTAATCGGTGGTGGGTTGTGGGTCGTGGGTTGTGGGTTGTTAGTGGTGGGTTATGGGTCGTGGGTTGTGGATTGTAGGTGGGGCGTTGGGTAGAGTTTTAGTTAGGTTATGGGTTCAGTCAGGGTTTGGGTGGGTTTGGGTGATGATTTTACGGTGGGTGGATCTGGGTTCTGGTGGCGTGAGGTGAGGGATGGGGTTGGAGATGGTGGTGTGGGGTGACGGTTGGTGGTGGTAGGAGATGGTGGGTCGTGTGGGGTGACGGTTGGTGGTGGTAGGAGATGGTGGGTCGTGTGGGGTGACGGTTGGTGGTGGTAGGAGGTGGTTGGTTGGAGATTTTTGTATATTTATGTAATTTTGTAGATTTATAATTTTATATAGATTTATGTAATTTATGTATGTAATTTTCTAGATTTATGTATGTAATTTTCCCAAATTTATGTATGTAATTTTTGCAAATTTGATTTATGTATGTAATTTTGCAGATTTGATTTATGTATTGCCACCGGTTAACCGGTGGCAATAATATTTAATATCCAAATAAAAAAAATCCGGAAAATAATATTGCCACCAGTTAACCGGTGGCAAATACTTGTTTTTGCCACCGGTTTTGAACCGGTGGCCTTTCTTGTGGGTATTGCCACTCCCCAAATGACCACCGGTTCAAAACCGGTGGCATAGGGGGATTTTGAACCGGTGGCCAACTTGTTTTTTCGCCTAGTGAAGGCTCGGTAATGGAAATTCCGAGGCATTTGGACCGAGTTTCAAAGACCCAAGGAGGAAATCCGATTGGGCCGAGGATCCGATGCCCAATCGAAGTTCAATATGATGTCCAAGTGAAGCCGCCCGGGCCATGAGGCCTTGCCCGAAGGCGTGCCCGGCCGGGTGGGGCGAGCAAGGAAGAAAAGGGCAGCAGCACCCGAACACGCGCCCGACCGAGCCCGAGAGATAGCTTCGAGACAAAAAGGCGGGCCAGGCCGCGAGCTTCTGAGGAGTGATTAAAGCTCCGGATTAAGTTTGTTTAGCGTAGAATTCCTTGCTTAGTATAAATACTATTTTGTTAAGCAAGTTAAGGACCTTCTTTTACACACTCTTACTATTTTTCTCTCTCTACTTAGATTTTCTCCCTCTAAACTTTTACTTTTGTTCTTAACTCTACTTGTAATTCCGTCAATTCGGTACGATTTCTACTTTATTAATTTCAGTATTTTTATTCCTTCAATTCCTTATGACTTGTTTAATTGCTTTGATTTGTTTTTAATCATGTCTAAGTAGTTTAATTCTAAGGTTTGTGGGGATCCATAATTAATAGACAGGGATAATTTGTTATATTGATTATTGATATTGCATGATAATTTCTTATTGAATTGTTTTAATTCTTTGCAATCATGAATCGAGCAGATGTAATTTGATTGTGAATGTTTAGCAATATTGAATTAATGAATCAAGTAGATGTTAATTTGATATTAACGGTTATTTTCAGTAGGAACTTAGATCTAGTAAAGTGCTAGAGCCTGCTAGATCTATGTTGATTAATAAATTGCGAAAGCCTGTTAATCATGTTATTTGTGCAATGTTGATTATTGATTGTTATGTTTTATCTCAAAATATTAATTATTGGTTAACCTGTGACCCTAGGCCTTCTTATTATTGATTTTCTCCCTGAACTTGATCTCCGTAGTTTAATTCCCTTTTACAACAACAAATTGGTTACCTTAATAATTTAGATTGTTTTAATTAATTAGGAATAGAAAGACCAGTTTCCCTGTGTATTTGACCCTACTTCCCTATCTACTTTAGTTAGAGGACTTAGGTAATTACTTTTGATTAGAGGATACGACTTTACCCTGTCAAAATTTGGCGTCGTTGTCGGGGAAACGGATTTATTTTTATTTCTAATTGTTTTTGTAGTCTAGATTATTAAACTTTTGCCTCAAAGGACATTAGTTCTTTGAGGTAGTTCTCATATTTGTGTTTTTAGTTCTCTGTTTATGCCCAGGTGTTCCAAATCAGGTTACATTCCATTCGATCTGAGATCGAGCGCTCTTTCCATAGACAGAAGAATTTTTATGGACAAATCCTGGCATGTTTTGGGAGTAACGATATTCCTAGCAATCCGCCATCTGATTCTAGTGATTCAAACATTCCTTCTGATTCAGAATTAGAGATGACTGCACCTAAGAAACTCAGCGATTATTCGCAGTCTTCCCTGACGGATTTTCCACACCTTTCCCTCAGACTAGATCTCAAAGGAGTCCAGTTCGAGATCAAGCCCCATTTCATAACAATGATAGAAAGAAAGCAATACAGTGGAGCTAAGGATGAAAATCCTAATCTTCACATTACAGGTTTATGTCAATACTGCAATACTATTAGGCAGAATGGAGTTTTGCAGGACCAGATTAGGGAGATTCTTTTTCCCTTTTCATTATATGGAAAAGCTAAATTGTGGTTTAATGGTTTGAATAGAACTGCACTTGGTATTATTGAGTGGGAGACTCTTGCTTTGAATTTTTATAATAAATATTACCCTGCAGAGAAAACAGCTTTGCTAAGAAGTGTCATTCAGAACTTTGCCCAGGAGCCAGATGAAGCATTATATGAGGCTTGGGAGAGATTCAAGGATCTGCAGAGGGAGTGTCCCCACCATAATTTGGCAAAGTGGCAGTTAATTCAAGCTTTTTACAACGAATTAGGGAATGCATCTAGAACGATTCTAGACTCCGCAGCTAGTGGTAGATTTATGAATCTTAATGTTGATGATGCAGGTCAGGTTATTGAAGATATGGCGATACATAATTCCCAATATGGGAATTCTAGAGGCTATGCATTTAAGGGCAAACACCACGTTAATTTAGTATCCCTTTTTCAGGTTCAGCTTAATTCTATTTGCCAGAAATTAGATAACCTTAGTACCAATATCCCTAATTCTGTTGCTAATGTTTCCGCTGTTGCTAATAATTCTAATTTGTGAAAATTGTGGAAGTTTAGGACATTGGGAGCAAGATTGCAGGAGCTCGATGGAGCAAGTAAATGCTTTTCAAACTTATAAGAAAATTAACCCATACTCTAACACCTACAATCCTGGTTTCCGAAATCATCCATATCTATCCTATCGGAGCACCAATGTTCAAAATCCCCCACCTCCACAATGACCTCAACAAGCACCCCCTCCACGGCAGAAATACTACCACCCTCATTCTAACCAGATTGCCCCAGCATAAACCCCTACTTCATCTTATGACCCTGCCTTGTCAGAAATTAGAGCGATGCTAACTAGTATGCAAAAGCATATGGAGAGTAGAGACCAACAGATTGACTCAATTATAGCCCATAATAAAGTCATGGACACCCAAATTGCCTAATTGTCTTTTACTCTACAAGCTCGCCAGCAGGGAGCTCTACCAACACAGGGAATTCAACCTACGGATCATGCAAATGCAATTACCCTAAGGAGTGGTTCACACTACGATGGGCTTCCTATGCCCAAAGAGGATGAATCTGATTTAATTAATATTGCTAATCCTGATTTCGTTATACCTAATGTTCCTGCAGAGCTCCAGGGTAAAACTAACATTTCTGATAATGCATTGCAGGGTACAACTTCAGGGAAGGATGCTACTCAGGAGAAGAGTAGGGAAGCACAACAACCAGTTATCAAACTAGCATTCCCTAATCGTCACTTCAAAACTAAATTGGATAAGCAGTTTGGTAAGTTTTTGGAGGTTGTGAAAAATTTGCAGGTAACGGTTCTTTTCACAGAACTTATCACACAGGTTCCTGCACATGCTAAATTTATGAAAGATATTTTGACTTGGAAAAGGGCCTTTAATGAGGTAGAAACTGTAGCTTTTACAGAAGAATGTAGTGCTTTATTGCAGAATAAATCTCCCCTTAAATTAAAGGACCCTGGTACTTTTTCTATCCCTTGTCATATTGGAAATGTCTTCATTGGTAAAGCATTATGTGATTTGGGTGCTTCTGTTAGTGTTATGCCATAGTCTGTATGCTCTAAATTAAATATGGGTGACCTAAAAGTCAATAATATAACTTTGCAAATGGCAGATCGTTCTGTTAAATACCCCATGGGTATTTTAGAGGATGTCCTTGTTAGAGTTGGTAAATTTTTTATTCCTGTTAATTTTGTTGTTTTAGACATGGATGAGGATACACAAATCCCCATTATATTAGGAAGACCTTTTCTTCATACTGCATGAGCCATTATTGATGTGAAAAATGGTAAACTAACCCTTTCTGTTGGCGATGATAATATCACATTTAACTTAGGGAAAGTTTTAAAAGGTCCTATGCTTGAAGAAAATTGTTATTTGATTGATGTTCTTGATATAATGGATGATATTTGTGAAGAGAGCTTACCACAGGTTCTTGCAAGGGATCCCTTGGAGGAAATTCTTTGTGGCAATTTATCTGCAGGTGACATGAGCATTTGGAGCAAGGAAGTGGATGACATAGAGAGAGCTCTTGCCACCAAGGAATTTGACAATGAAGAGTGTATGAAGGTAGTAAATTTGGTTCAGGAATCAAAACCTGCAGAGGTGAACAAACCTGAACTAAAACCTCTCCCTTCTCATTTAAAATATGTTTTTCTGGATGAGCAGAAAATGTGCCCTGTGATCATTAGTACTGCACTTGACAGGTATTGATGATCTCAAGGGTATTAGCCCAGATTTTTGTATGCACATAATACACTTGGAGGAAAATTACAAGCCTTGTATTCAACCCCAGAGGAGGTTGAATCCCAATATGCAAGAAGTGGTCAAGAAAGAGGTCATGAAATTACTTGATGTAGGTGTTATCTATCCTATTTTTGACTATAAATGGGTAAGTCCTGTATAGGTGGTTCTTAAGAAGGGTGGGATGACTGTTATTAAAAATGATAAAAATGAATTGATTCCCACTAGAACTGTTACAGGGTGGCGTATGTGCATTGATTATCTTAGATTAAATATCGCCACTAAAAAGGACCATTTCCCTCTCCCCTTTTTTGTTGCTCGATTTTTCACCAATTTTCACTCAAATTTTTTTTTTTGCTATACTCCTCATATTCGAACCTCTACAAAGGATCTATGTAAGTTCCTCTTAATTTTGTCTCGAATTTGCCTCAAATTTCATGTGAAAACCTTGAAAAATCAAATTGGGGACTTTTAATTTTGAGGTTATATGTCACAATTATATTGCCATGAATTTGCTGGCATATGTACGTTTATGTGTTTGTGAGAAATTTGAGACAAAAATTGCATGATTTGATGGAGAATTGAGCAAAACACCATTTTTGGGTACTACTTTTTGTGAAATGATGTTCTTATTGTTCATGTTACTTATTTGCACTTGAAATGGTGAAATATTGGTGGTAGATCTTGTAAAATATGTCATGATGTGTTGATTCATTATTTTTGTGCAATTTCGAAACATATCTTGTGTATGTACTATACTGTCGTGGAAAACATAGTATCATTTGGCTAGGAGAACTGTAGTATTAGTTTGTCATGGAGAAACTTAATACTTAGTGATCATTCTATTGTTTTGCTAATTTTTAGCCTTGAGGTAAAAATTTAGCGTATAACGGAAAATGCAACCTGATATAATTGATAAGCTATTTTTGAATAAATAAATAACTAAATAACTTAGGAAATGATGCTAAGCATTTAGATTTTTATTTTTGAAATAGCATGCCTAGACGGCGGGATTGCGATCTTTCTACACGTGGCCGGCGTCAGGCTTTTCGGGAGGACACTCCCACAGTTCCTGTGGGCATGGAGGACGATGCCCTAGAGACCGAGCATCGCGCTTCTTCGAGTAGGGGAAAATGGGTTCCACCTCCATGGACACCTGATGAGTTCGTTTTCTGTCGTGAGAACCACGTTTTTCACCGTCCACTTGCCGGCATAGTCGATGGCACGCTTCGCCATCATGGATCCGGTGCCGGAGATTTGATTCCTCGACTATATGAGATTACCACGAGGGATCCTGTTACGAACGCCTTGTGGGTATCTGCTGGTTTAGTGGACTTCTATTCGGCGGTCGTCGGGTTTCGCAGCCCCCGGGGTTGCGGCCCGACAGTTGTTCGTGCGTTGTTGGAGTATTTCTGGGATACTACCAACACCTTTCATTTTTCTTGGGGGGAGATGACAGTGACCCCTCTGGACTTTAGCATGATTACAGGTCTGCGCTTCATCGATCAGCCCGTACGACAGCTTCCTGACCTTAGTTGGGGGGCGGCTGAGGTAGCAGATTTATTAGGTTCGGTCGTTCAGTACATCAAGACTCAGCCGGTACCTCGAGGTGGTCTGAGGAGCGAGCGATCAGAGTTGGCTTCTGTTCTGGCCCATGGCTTTGACATGGAAGAGACATCTCCTGAGCAGCGAGTGTAAATCTTCATTTTGATTCTCATTTCTATGACTCTTTCTCCTGATAGGAGTTCGCGTGCGCTCGTTTTCTATCTTCCTTCTTTAGTCAGGATAATCAAGATAGGATCCCTTAGTTGGGCTAGCCTTAGATATGCGGATCTTCTCTCGTCGCTACGTCATGGCTGCAAGCACCTGAATAATCAGTCCCCCGTGACTGTTTACGGCTTATGGAGAGTCGTAGAGGTGACGATCTTTCCTCTTCTTGTCTTGTTCCAATCTGTTTGACTCATGTGCTCAGAGATTACTTTTCATTGTAGCTATGGTTTTATGAGTATTTCCCGGGATTGGCCCCTCGTCGGCGTCGTGGAGCGATCCATAACTTCCCTGTAGGAGATAGCTAGCGTGACCAAGGCGAGTCACGAGTGGAGTTGTCTCTATGCTTCGCGGGTTGTTACGCCGAGGCACCTCTTCTGTAGGTGTAAGAATTGATTTTGCAGCCTGCCATTCTTTACCTTGACGTCATTTTCAGCATTTCATTGCAATTTTTTATGGTTTTCAGGTGCCTATTGATATCTAGTATCGTCCTTGGCCTGGGATGGCTGATCTTCCTGAGGCCTTGCAGCTTTCGACGTATCGTACTGCTTTAGTCGGTACTGGTCGCTTTGTATGGTATCTTAGACAACGTGTCGTTCGCCAGCACAGTAATGATCGCTTTGTGGTGCCTTTGCCTCCACCGGAGTTGATGTTGGACTCGCGCTTGCTTATGGAGCTGATAAATAGGGGAGAACGCTTCACTTTTCCTTGGCAGGGGCTCGTGCGCATGGAGGGTGATTATTTGCAGGACGTGCTTCCCCTTTTGGCTCCTCTACCCCGTCTTCCCGAGGTATAGTTTCTTTTGAGAATTTTGTCACTAGTCTATGTTTAAACCGTCGAATAACCTGATTATTCGATCGTATTTTCAGACGACTGTTCGTCCTGTGGGGAGGATTGAGGTGCCGCCTCAATCTGTCTGTTACCCGGGGCCTATCGGTATTACTGAGGACCGCATTGCTGACGCGCCAGAGGGTTTCAGACAGGCGCAGAAGTCTTTGCCTGACGTGTTTAAACCGGTAAGCTTTTGACATATTGTTCACCCTTTTAAATACCGCTTGTTACCGATTTTCCTTTGCTTTGTTCTCAGCCTACTCACCCGGAGATGATGGGATTCATGAACCTGGTTGACGCTTTGAAGTACTGCATCATCAAGCTTCGGCGTGGCGCGAGTTGTCGAGGCGGTTCTAGCGATGTTCTTGAGGTATGTTCACTTTTTTCATTTTTACCATTTGTTCTATCTTGCATCATTGACATTTTTTTATTTCGTGTTTTTCAGGAGCGGCGGAGGTCCCGATCGCGCTCGAGGCATAGAGACTCGGACGAGGGGAAGCCTAGTCGTGGCAAACGATCTCCGGAGGTTCGTCGACATTCTCAGTCTCAACGGGAGCCTAGTCGTGGCAGACGATCTCCTGAGGTTCGCCGGCATTCTCAGTCTCAGCAGGAGCCTCCACTTTCCCGGCCGTTTCGTGAGGCTCGGTGGCAGCAGCCTCAACCTTCCAAGCCATTCCAACACTTTCGGGGTCAGTGGCAGCAGCATTCATCTTCACAGCCTGAGTTCAGGCCGGTCATCACTCCTGTGGATCGGGGTTTATATTCAGTTCCATTGTCTGGGGCGATACCTCCACCGATGCCTGGCTTGTTTTCGATTCCAGTGTGAGGGGCGATGCCTCCACTGACGCTTCCTACTTCTTGGAGTCAGTCTACGTCGTTTACCAGCTGGACGGGCCCTGCCTTGAGCATGTCTTCTACTGGAGCTACTAGGACTATTAGGGACAGTACTCCTCGTACCCAGATGATGGAGGGACTCTTTGTTTCTCAGCCCCTGTATACTTAGGCTGGAGATGATACTGATCCTCAGTCTTCTAGTTCTATAGATTTTTGACCGAGGGTTTTTATTTTGTACTTTGTTTGATGACACTTAACACTATCTATGTACTATGACTTGCTTTGTATATTTTATTCACACTCTATGCTTTTGACTTTATTATTTAATTAATGTGTACGTTAGTGTGTTCTTGAGACTAATTGTGTGTGACTGTGTGTTTATTAACAACGCGAAAAAAGTACCGTTATTTTTCGTAAGTGGAGGGTACCGACCTTCTCCCAAAAGAAAAAAAAACGAAAGAAAGAGAAAATAGAGATAAAAATAAAATAAAATGGAGCTAGTTTACGAACTTCCCCAAAAATAAAATAAAATAAAATAAAATGGAGCAAGTTTAACAACTTCCCTAAAATTAAAAATAAAATGGAGCAAGTTTAACAACCTCCCTAAAAATAAAAATAAAAATAAAATAAAATGGAATGAAAAGAAGGAAAAGAATAAAATAAAAGGGAGAATTTTATTGGGAATAAAACTCTCGAAACAAGGGTGGAAGATAAAAAAAAAATCCGGAAAAATAGGTCCAGTATAAAATAAAGAAAGCACATGAACACCGTGACACGTGTATATGTACCGCGTCACGGTAGGATTCCTCGTGACACGGTGAGGATTCCCGTGACGCGGTAGAATTTCCCGTGTCACGGTGGTAAAAGACTGCATCCGCGTATTGTACGCGTGTAACTAGATAAATTTTTCCATGTTCTGACCCTTTTCACCTATAAAATACGACCCATAATTCATGATATGCATAATTACAAAACACAAAATAATTAGAATTTTATATTTCAATAATAATGTCTCAGAATTTTGATTACATATTGCGTGATTGGTCATATTCTCTGACTAATGCTGACAAAAGAGAATTAGAATTGTTTTATGTGAGAGGTTTATTAGCCCTAAGGCATGTCGCGATTGAACAAGATTTTTTGAGAGCAGCCTTAGATTACTGGAGTCCAGAAACCCATTGCTTTAAGTTTGATGATGATGAACTCTGCCTTCTGCCGGAGGAATTTGGTGCCATCTTTGGCTTTCCTGCTAGGAATCTCGTTGCCATGCCTACTCTGCGCGAACACTATCACCAGGATTTTGAGCGCCATCTGAATCTGACAGATCCTGATTTGAATAGGATTTTGTGCAGTAATGAAGTAGATCTAGAAAAGCTTGCAAATTTATATTTCAATCGCCGCCTCTGAGTCATATCATGTATACCATAGAAGGGCTTATATTTTTTGCATGTTTAGCAAGCTTTTATTTGCAAACGGTAGGGTAGGACATGCTTGTTTAGCGTCTGTGCTTGAACGTGTTGAATCTGGAAGATACCCTATGCCTACTTGCCTTGGAGAAACTTTGCGCGGTCTCGACGAGGCAAAATCTGACCGGAAAACCATCAGGAAGGGCTCTCTAGTACTGCTACAGGTAAAGATGGCCTCTTGTTAGCCCTTGTGACATCTGGCAGGCACCGTATCACGGTGGTGTTCTCCCGTGACACGGTGCAGTCTGCCGTGTCACGTCGGAAATCTGCTTTTATTTTATATATATATATATTTTTTTTTAATTTTACGGAACTGACTTTTTTCTTCTTTTTTTTTTTTTTTTTTTTTTTTTTTGCAGATTTGGTTGATGGAGCGTTTAGAACTCTTTGAAGCCCCCGACGACATTGAAAAATATGGTCCCAATGATCTAGTCCGATGGAAGAAAAACTACTCTGCAAACATGTCGTATGATGATTGGAAGGTGTTCTTCGCAAAGGGAGAATTTTCCATTCGATGGGTGGTGCCTTGGTGGAGACTTACTAGTATGGTTGGGACGCATGATACACCATATTGCCGTGTTCCTAGTATATCAAAGTTGACTTTTTATTGCCCTTCCCGAGTGATGTGACAATATGGACTTGAACAAGTAATTCCACGCTATAATGATAGTCCTCGTGAATTATCATTGCATGAAAGTAATATTCACAAGTATGAGGTCTATTGGATTGCAAGGCCTACGTGGACCGTTTCTGCGAGTGATCAAGCTACTCCCCCCTTATCTAGTGCATACAAGACATGGTTGAATCCTCGGAGTAGGAGGAAGAGGTTTGGATCACGTAAGTTTGATATGAAGGAACGACTTGGAAGTAAGAAGGCGCCCCCTAAAGATCATCTTGGTCCAAGAACACAAGGAATTGAATTTAAAACTCCTATAATGCCTAAGAAGAAGACTTGTGTGAAAGGAAAGGGTAAAGAAAAGATGGTTTATAGGGAAAAGCAACCTAAGAGCTATAAGAGGGATGAAAGGGGTGAGAGTTCGACAAGAGGTGTGACGGTTCGGGCTACAAGAAACACACTAATGGTGAAGGCCGACTTAGTGGAAAAGGAAGATGAGGCTTCGAAAGTGAAGAAGGACTAGACCAATATTGCTTTGCATTGATGATTTTAAGTTTTAATTTTTAAATAAGGCGTATGATGCCAATAATTGTAGCCACATTTATTTCAATAATAATAGCATATTTATTTTTGCCTTAATTAAAAATTACAATGACTTTTTTTTTTTTTTTTTTTTACGCTGAAATCCACCGTGCCACGGTGGACTCTGCCAAATTGTAGGCTTCGTTTGAAGTGCGCCTACGTAAAAGCATGTTGTGAATATGCTTGGCATTCATAGGAAGTGGGAATTGATATATACGATCAGGGACAACGATTAGGGACAAGGAAAGTAGGGAGCCACCAACAAGTTTTTAAGGAACTTGTAAACCGTTTACGGATCATAAAAGGCAACCACGATTAAGGGACAACGAAAGGCAACAACGATTGACCCGTGAAGGTTACACCCCATTCATAATCCATGAGATTACTAACTCCATATGGTTCACAACCACGAAAGGAGGATCGGGGATGATGGTACAAAGTGAGTGAGTCATAGAGTCACGTTCGTCCGTATTGGCCTCTACTCGATTTTTATTGTGAAAAGCATTCCTGTGATCTCAAAGGCATACAAACAAAATATTCAATTCGCTCCAAAATATTATTATACTAAATTGGTTGAATATTAATGCACACATTATTCTAAAATATCGTGACCACTTCGATTTAATAATAAGATTAAAGGAACCTAAACCGGTTGTCCAAATTATCTTATTAGTCGTGATTTTCAATTACATATTCCCTTTAAACATGCAATATGGTGATCATAATAAATATAAGAATAAACATTAATATTGGAAGCAATATAGTAATAAATCCAACAATATAAAATCGTTAAAAAAATAATAGAAATAAAAGGAACATGATTCCTTACTTTGATTTTGTTTGCTTGCTACTATAAAAACAATAAACGCGTTAGTAACTTCAAGGAAAATTAATTAAACAATAATTAAAATGGAATTAAATTAAATTAAATAGAATTGATTTGGGGCCAAACCCTCAAACAGTTCTACCTTTCACGCCGTGGTTTAAGGATATAACCTCGGGTAAAGTACGGACTTCTTGGAGTGCTTAAGGAAGGTATTTTGAGAGAGAAGGGTAGGCTAGTGTTTAGGCTAGAGCATAGAAGAGAAAATGAGAGAGCTGATTGATGCCCCGTACATCAGAAATGAGGGGGTATTTATAGAAAAAAAATGCTGAGGGAACACACGGAACCCTAAGAAGATAAAAACCCTAAAAAAGTATCCCGCGACATGGTAAACTGTACCGTGACATGGGAAGTTCCACCGTCAGACGGGAACCAATCCCGTGACACAATGCAGTTTTTGAGTGACGCGGAAAGTTTTTAGCAAACGGGGAAGAAAACGCGTTAAGGGTTTACGCGGAAAGGACACGGAAATTCCCATGTCACAGCAAGCTTCCCGTTTCACGGAAATTTCCACCGTCAGACGGGAATGATTCCTGTGACACGGTGGATTTCTGCCGTGGCGCGGGAATTTTCAGTCCCCTTTCCGTCTAAATACACTTTTTAACCCTAATTTCACTCAGCATTTATGTGTCGATTGATAATTTCGGGCCATTTTCTGAATTTATTATTGTTTGGGCTAAAATAAGAAAATAAGTAGAAAGAAATAAATAAAAAGTTTGGGCTAAAAATAAATAATAAAACAATAAATTAAAAAAGAGGTTTGGGCTGAAATTAAAACTATGCTTTTACCAAACATCAAGACTGATCCATGGACTATTCAGAAATACGAATTTAATTAAATATGATTTTTAAGCACTTTCGGGATCAAATACTAAACCCGACCAATAGTGACGATGAAAGGTTGTTCATCATTGGGTTTAGTTTTGGGGAGACATTTTTAGGTGTCTACACTACCGCAACCCTTGTTTGATTCGATAAATGTAATTTAGTTTTCTCGAACTTGTTTATGGGTTAGGTAATGTAGACACCCAAATGTGTCTCCCCAAAAATAAAACCCAGTGATAAATAATTTTCACATCATTGATTATCGAACGAAGTAAAAGTGTGGAAAGTCTAGTGAAGCGGTTGTTTTTAATAAAAATAGTTTCTTTCTGTTTTTCGAAAATGTACTCTATTTATGAAAAACGTAAAATCCAGTAGTTTGGTCCATAATAAAGGTCCAATAATTGTATAGTTGGATGGGCTTGAAGAGACCTTTTCAACGATATATTATAAGCCCAATTCCGATGAATAATGAGGAATTATGGCCAAAATACTAAACTGGGCCCGATTTGATCTTTACATATGACCCAATGGTCGAGAGGAGGGCCTATTATTATTCCTAAGGCTAGTAGGATGGATTATAGTCTTCTATAAACTTCTAGAAGGTTCTTTTCATATCCTAGTGGAATTAGGATTGATAATTATGTATATGAGTTTTACTTGGAATAAAATAGCGTTTTATATGAAATTACAATTTTTGCCTTAGTACGGACTTTACGATTCAATTTTATTGATAAGTGGACTCTGTGCTGAAAACGTGTGAAAAATCCAAGTTGTCGCAAAATGACAAGCTACAAGTCTTATCGCCTGGCGAGAGTCTTGTCGTCTGCCGACAGCGTGGAGTTTTATTTCTCTTCAAATTCTGACTGTATTTCAATCAATTTCCGGACTATTTTCCTATAAATAAGGTCCTTGGATCCCCGTTTCATTCATTCACAATCATCTACAATCTACAACTCTCTCATCTCCCTCTATCTATCTAGCTGTTACAAACACAATACCGCATTCACAAGATCTAGACACACCTAGCCAAGTTCGAAGTTGCCTTCGCCTAAGACGTGAAAGGTTTATACTTTTTAGAGGGTTTGGTCCCAAATCTAGTCTAAACTTTTTAACTCTTTCTTTCAATTATTTAATTTAATTCTTAGATTTATTATTTTCTTGAAGTTTACTAACGCGTGTTTTTTGTCATTAGAAAGAGGTACGAGGCTTCAAAATAAGTAATTAGCTTACTCCCTTTTTATTACGATGTAGAAAGCATGTTTAGATTTGATTGCTTTCTAGGATGTTATTTATTGCTTTCTAAAATCATGTTTAGGGTGCCTTTTATTCTTTCTAATAGCATGTTAGTATCATGTTAGGTTTAAAGCTTTGATCTGTGATGTTTAGTGACATGCTAGGATTTGTTATTAATCTTGTTAGTATCATACCTAGGATCTTGCTATTATTATTAAGCTTTATTATGCCTTGTTACGATTATGATTATGTTATAATCATGATTATTATCGTTATTATGTTGCTTGATTATTATTTATTGTTATTGCTTGATCACGCCTTTTATGCATGTTAAAGGGAATTTGTACTTGTAATCACGCTTAATAAGATAATCAATAATTTGGTCTAGGCCAATATGATTTAATTCAAGTGATCACAAATAATAGTTTTATTTGTGCATTAATATTCAACCAACATAGATTAAACAGGTTTAGGGCTAATATAATGATGATTGCATGTTAGTTAAGAAGCACACATGAATATGAGTAGAATAAAGTAGAGGCCTATTTTATAGGGCGAGTTCTTTCTTTTTTAGATTGGATTCGTACCCCCATCCCCGAACCCTATCTGGTTCTAGATCTGATAGAGTTTATGATCCCATGGATCGTTAAGGGGTGTAACCTTCACCTTGTGAACGGTTTACAAGTTCCTAAAACTTGTTGGCGACTCTTTTGCTCTTGTTTCTTTCCCTTTGGACGCCACCATACTTAAGTGTATGATCAAAGTGGGTTCAAGCTTAAGGTTAATGTTTGAAATATTCCCTATAGTTTTTTGGCGACTCCATTGGGGAGGATTTCTATTTTAATTCCTGAAATTTATTTTGGCAATGATTTAAAATGTGCGGATAAGACTCAAAAAGTTAAGTATTTCATGTGCGTAATTTTGATTAACATTATTGTCATATACATAAAAAAGGTCCTCATTGGATAAACCATCCGAAATGAGTCATAAACATAGGATTTTTACACGAAGGAAATTTAAGAAATATCTTTCACAACTAGAATCGAAATAATACTGTGAAAATAGGAAAATTCTAAGAACACAGAACGCTACTGAGGCATGTAGGAACTAGCGTCAGAAAGCAGGGCTTATCGCCTATACAGTGTTTCTGTCGCCTGGCGACAAGGACACTTTTGCAGTGATAGGCCCTGTAGTCTGGCGCCAGGTTCTTCCAATACCGAGCCAGAAGTCCGCCTTCTTATTTTGACCAGTTCTAGCAATAATGCACGCTTCATATTCCGCGGCATTATTAGTAACCTCAAAGTCTAGTTTTACAGAGATTGGAGTATGTGCTCCCTCGGGACTTATGAGTAACATTTCTACCCCACATCCGTTTTGGTTGGATGCACCGTCGAAGTACATTACCCATTTGTCATCTTGTGTCATGAGAATCTCTTCATCCGGAAGATGAGTAGTTTCTGCATGACTTGTTTGAATTGGATGTTGGGCTAGAAAGTCGGAAATTATTTTTCCTTTCATTTATTTTTCTGGAATATATTTTAACTCAAATTCGGTCAACATCACCAACCATTTAGATATTCTTCCTTGTATGGGTGGTTTTCCAAACAAATACTTTATCGGATTTTGTTGAGAAATAACATCAGTGGTGTGTGGTAGCATATAATGTCGTAATTTTTTAGTTTCCCACACTTATGTCAGACTCGTCTTTTCTAGAGTGATATATTTTATTTGATATTGGATGAAGTTTTTACTTATGTAATATTGCACGCTCGACTTTGTCTACCTCTTGTGCTAACATGGCTCCTATGGCCGTTCTGTAACTGTTATGTATAGCGTAAGAGGTAGTTTGGGTACTTGTGGTGCTAAAATTGGTGGACTTTTGAGATAATATTTTATTTTCTCAAAGGCCTTTTAGCATTGGTCGTCCCATTCATGTTTTTTTTCTTTTTTAAATTTTTTAAATATTGGCTCACAAGTCATAGTCAATTTGTTAATAAATCGACTAATGTATTGCAATTCGCCAAGGAACCCCCTAATTTCTTTTTCTGTTTGAGGGGGAGGCATGTCAACAATTGCCTTTATTTTAGAGGGATCGATATCAATACCGCGAGTGCTTACTACTTATCCGAGTAACTTGCCAGAAGTTACCCCGAAGGCACATTTTTGTGGATTTAATCGCATGTTATAATCTTTTATGCGAGTGAAAAATTTGCGTAAAGCTTTTATATGTCCCATTATATCCTTGTACTTTACAATCATATCATCCACATACACTTCTATTTCTTTGTGCATCATATTATGCAAGAGAGTCGTAGCTGTTCTTTGGTACGTAGCTCCTGCATTTTTTAAACCAAATGGCATGACTGTGTAGCAATACGTACCCCAAGGGTTGATAAAGCATGTCTTTTCTTCGTCTTCTTTTGCCATTAAAATTTTGTTGTAACCTGCGTATCCATCCATAAAGGATAACATTGTATTTTCAGCCGTGTTATCTACCAATATATCAATATGTGGTAGAGGAAAATGGTCTTTAGGGCTAGCCTTATTAAGGTCCCTAAAGTCGACACACGTGCGAACTCGTCCATCCTTTTTAGGGACTGGGACGATGTTCGCTACCCATTCTGGGTAATTACATACGCGAATGAAACCTGCATCCAATTGTTTTTGTACTTCTTCTTTTATTTTTAGTGCGACGCCAGGTTTCATTCGTCGAAGTTTTTGTTTTACTGGTTTAGAGGTAGGGTTCAAGGGAATGGCATGTTCCGCGATTTTCTTATCTATTCCAGGCATGTCCTTGTATGACCAAGCAAACACGTCTTCGAATTCTTTGAGCGTCGATATAAGGGTCGATCACACTTCCGGATTTAGAGTTAAGGCAATTTTGACTTATCTTTTGCTTTCATTAGTTCCTATATTGATTGTTTCAGTTTCTTCATCTATGCTCCAAGGTTTCATTAGAAGGGGTGATCAATGAAGTTAGGTCAAAAGCTTCATCTTGGATGGCATTTTGATTGGTCATTATAGCGACATGATTTTGCTCTAGTCCAAATAGCAAGTTGAATGCTTGCCTATCATAGCACCCTGGAGTTGGGTAACAAAATCGTCATCCAAGAAGTAGAAATAGTCAAATATTTCGAATCCAGGCTTCTTGACTCCTTCCAAAACCAATGGTTCTGGAAAGTCATAGCATGGGTAGTCTTCTCCCTCCCTAATGAATTGTCCATTAAGGGTTTGTTGGTGGGATGGTAGTAAAGTGACTATCCCCTTATTGCTGTCATCTCTACGTGCTTTTCTTTTCGCATCGTGAGACTTTAATTCTTCCTTGGTTGGTTTGTATCCCAATCTAAAGGAGAAGCTTTTCTTTGGGATAGGAAGTAAGAAAGATTTCTTCATTCCTATTCCCAAAGGCATCCCGGCAAAGTAACTACTCTTGAGTAAGATGTTGTTTACTATCCGGGTGGAATATGGATCAAGATTGAAAGGTTCTTTCAAGTATTCTTCCATTTTTATTGTGCAGATTGGCTCCGCGGCGAATCCCCACATGTCCTCTTCATCATTATCATGGTTTATTTCTTGGAGTGATTGATCTTTTATTGCTATTTTTAGTGGAGAAGCATGTATAGTCATAGGAAGCCCTTGATAGTTCAACCTAATCATTTGATGAAGTGAGGATGGTATTGCACCAAGCTCATGTATCCAAGGACATCTAAGTAGAAGGTTGAATGTAGGTTTTATGTCTATAACATGGAATTCAACCATCTTTTGTATTGGGCCTGTGGTAATTGGTAGCTTAACAGTTCCACAAACCGATCTCCTCGAGTTGTCATAGGCCCTAATGCTTTGTGTTGTTGATTCAAAATCTTTTTCTGGATTAAGGCCTAAGTATGCTACATTTTGCAATGGGCATACGTTTGCAGCTGACCTATTGTCTACCAAAGTTAGAGGGATGTTGTATCCCTTGCGCCCCACAATTAAGTATAATGCGTTGTTGTGGGTAGTGTCTTTTGAAGGCAAATCATCATTAGTGAAAATAATTGACCTGTCAGATTTCTCGCTAGTAAGCAAGCTAACGAGATCTTGAGGGGTTGTGTCTGTGCTTACAAATAAAGCCGTTAGAGCATTCATAAGGGAATTCCTATGTTCTTTAGAAGTACTTAGGATTTCCCAAATGCCAACATTCGCCTTGGATTGGCAAAGTTATTTGACCAATGGATCTTCCACCTCAAGAGGAGGTGATATTGTATTTTATACTTGACTTTGATTTTGGGTGGTCGAAGATCAATTTGGTGGTGGTTCTTGGTAAACTCGTCTAGAAAGAGTTAAATGATCTATCTCGTTTGGATTGGTTGTAGGACTTATGAACCAACTTTCTTCTAGAGGCTTTGAGCGTGCCTCCATTTCAAGATGTTCCATGAGTTGAGCTTGATGCCACTATTCATCCAAGGAGAGATTTGATAAGTCTTGTGACTTCCCCAAGAAATGATCCCAATCAAGCGCTCCATTTGTTTCATTTTGTAAACAAGATGGAGGTGGGACGACGGCATACTTAGAGACATATAAGTCTTGAAAGTCGTCGTCCTATAGCCCACATACTTAATTAGTTGACCCTATAAGTATTGTGGGTAGAGGTTCTCTTATAGGTGTGATATAGCTCAAAGGATAGAACGTATCGCTTCCCATAGGGTCCTCATCGATGTGAAACACCCCCAAGGGGGATGTATTATTGTTTGGTTTAGGCGTGGGAATTCTCCCATCGTCTACCAAATCCTATATTTTATGTTTCAAGACAAAGCAACGTTCAGTGTCGTGTCCATTTCCTCTATGATAAGCACAATAACCATTACCATCCCAATTAGGAATTCTTCTTTCTGGTGGAGTGGGTGGTGTTGGTCCTGTTGGTGCAAGTAAGCCTTTTTCATTTAACTTTTCTAACAATTCTTTATAGCTTACAGGAAATGGAGTAAATTTTCTTTCTTTTGTCTATCTTTTCCTAGGATCATTATATTGATTTGTGTTATGGTATTGCGTGGAGGTTGCAAATACGTCAATAAAGGATGATGTGCTATCATTCCCCTTCTTGTAGTTATTTTTAGGTTGATGATGATGAGGCTTATTTGCTTTTTCTTTAGCAAGATCACCTTCAATCCTAGTAGCCACGGAATAGACCTTTTGAAAAGTGTCTAAACTAAGGTAACGTAGATGTTTGTTGTACTTTTCATGACAATTATCAATTAACTTTTGTACAAGCTCGAGTTCGGGCGGCCTTTGGGCAAGGTGGGCCGCCTTTTCTCGCCATCTACCATAGAAAGCAAGGAAACCTTCATCGTCGCCTTGCTTAAGCATTTCGAGTTCACGTAGAGTGGACTTGAAGTCTACGTTACTCTCATATTGGGTAATGAAAGCCGAAACTACATCTTCCCATGTTACTTTGAATTTTTGGTCTATCCCATAGTACCACTCTCTTGCGGTTGGATCTAGAGATAAGGGGAAAGTCAAAGTGTAAAGCTTAGGATCAACTCCCTTTAGTGCCATGGTGCCAGCAAAACACATTAAATGATTTTGTGGATTATTGGTCACCTTGAATACTGGCAAGTCCGTAGCTACGAACTTTTCCGGTAAAGCAAGTCCTGCGGGAGGAGCAAACTTTTCTGCGTGAAAGTACTTGTTCCCCATTGTAGAACGAAGAACCAGTTTCTCTAACGACTTTTCTTTTATGGATAATTGTTCCATCTTTTCTTGTAAGGCTAAAGCTTCAGCATTTTTCTTACTAGCCTTTTCGATTTTCTTAATTCTCTTTTCCTCTTGAGCCTTTTCTTCTCTCAAACGAAGAATCTCCTCTTAAATTTCTTGAATGGTAGACATCATTATTGGACTAGGACTAGTTGCCGAAGAAGAATGGTTAGAAAGGGTTTTACATTTAGGTGGTAAACGTAGAAGGCGAGCGCCCGAGAGTCTTCTTTCCCAAGATTGGAAATCGGCCCTAAAGAAGTACGAAAGGATAAGTAAACCAATATGCTTTCTTAGAAGAGGAAGAAGGAAAAGAAAGAAAAAAAGGAAATGGCACAAGATATATTCGAAAAGATAACATTGCCCTTAACAATTCTTGAATAAAGATATCGTTTTAACGAATCAACTTGTTTTTTGCAAAATCAAAACTGATTCGATCAGTGGGCGCGTGCAAGTAATAGAGTTGCGCGTGGATATCGCGAGCAACTAAGTTTCTCGCGCTGGGTATGGTCGCGTGTAGGGAATATTTCAAGCACTATAACCCCAAGCTCGAACCCCACCGTGATCATACACTTAAGTATGGTGGCATTACAAAGGGAAAGAAAAGAGAGCAAAAGAGTCGCCAACAAGTTTTAGGAACTTGTAAACCCAAAACGATCCAGGAGATCGTCAACTCCATAAGGTCAGGAACCAAATAGGGTTCGGGGATGAGGGTACGAATCCAATCTACAAAAGAAAGGACCCGCCCTATAAAATAGGCCTCTACTTTGTTCTACTCGTATTCATGTGCGCTTTCTGACTAACATGCAAACATTAGATTTAACCTAAACCTGTTTAATGTATGTTGGTTGAATATTAATGCACAAATAAAACTATTATTGGCGATCACTTGAATTAAAATCATATTAGCCTAAACCAAATTATTAATTATCTTATTAGGCGTGATTTCAAGTACAAATTCTCTTTAACAAGCATAAAAGGCGTGATCAAGCAATAACAATAAAATACAAATAATATCAAGCAACATAATATGATCATAATAATCATAATCATAATAATAATAATAATTATAATATAATCATAATCATGATAAGGGATAATAAAGCTCAATAATAATAGCAAGATCCTAGGCATGATACTAACAAGATTAATAAAAAACCCTAGCATGTCACTAAGCATTAAAGATCAAAGCTTTAAACCTCACATGGTACTAACATGATATTAGAAATAATAAGAGGCACCCTAAACATAATACTAGAAAGCAATAAATAATATCCTAACATGATACTAGGAATTAATAAATAATATAAGCATGCTTTCTACATTGTGAATAAAATAGGGAGTAAGCTAATCTACTTACTTTGAAGCCTCGTACCTTTTTCTAATAACAAAATACACAAGTTAGTAAAGTTCAATGAAAATAATAAAAATAAATAAAGAGTTAAGGAATTAAATTAAAATCAAATGAAATGAAGTTTAAAATAGATTTGGACCAAACCCTCATAAAATATCAACCTTACACGTCTAGGGCGAAGGCAACTTCGAACTTGGCTAGGTGATTCTAAGTCTTATGAATGCGGAAATGTGTTTGCAAAAGGTTGGTTTAGAAAGAGAGAAGGAAAGAAAGAAAGCATATATTGCTCAAGAGAGAAAATAGATAGAATCAAGTAATTCTTGAATTAGAGTTGATGATTGAAAAACAGAGGTCGATGACCCTATTTATAGGAAAATAATCCGGAAAAGAATAGAATTTGATAAGAAATAAAACTCCACGTTGTCTCCAACAAACCAACCTTGTCACGAGAAATTCATCTTGTCGCCAGGCGACAAGGTCTGTCGCTGGGCGACAGACTTGTCGTTTGGCGACAAAGACAGTTTTTGCGGACGTTTTTATCATATCTTTTGATCTAGAACTCCAAATAAATCATAAAATATGTCGTTGGAAAGCTCTTGAAGTCTAATTTTTAATTAAATTAGAATCAGATTAAAATCTTTTGTAGATAAAAAGATATAGCCGAAATAGTGGAAGGATGTCAGTTTTGGATAGAGTTTCGTATTCGTTTCATATCTTTTTCGTTATAGCTCGGAATTATTATTATAATATATCATTGGAAAGATACTTTTAAGATCTATCCAACCATTTAAAATTAGGATAAAAAATATGACTCACGAAAATAATATCTGACTATCTTTGAACATCTTTAAAATCCGAATAGAATTAGGACTTAAAAAAGGAAAGTTTTTATTTAAATCAAATTCTATGATCTTATCTTTTCAAAAAAGGATACTTAAGATCTTTTAAAAAGTTATAGAAGATTCTAATCAATCCTAATTAGTTTAGGAATAGGATTTAACCCTTGGACCCTCCTCATGATCATTGGGTCGTAGGTAAAATCCGGTTTGGGTCCGGTTTAGTATTTTGGCCATAACTTCCTCAGTATTCATCAGAATTGGGCTTATAATATATCGTTGGAAAGGTCTTTTCAAGCCCCATCCAACTACACTATTATTGGACCCTTATCATAGACCAAACTAAACTGAATTGGATGTTTTTATAAAATAGAGTGGGTTTTCGAAAACAGAAAGAAGGATTTTTAATAAAAACTACCGCATCACTTAACTTTTCACACTTTCACCTCATTCGATTATGATTCGATGTGAAAGGTATTCATCACTTGGTTTGGTTTTGGGGAGACACAAATGGGTGTCTACAGAACCTCCCACTTTGACTGAGTTTGGAGAAACTTATGTTTCGAAAACAAAAGTCAAAGTATCGGTAGGGACGGAGAATGATTTAGAACGTTCTGCGATCCTAAATAATTCTTGTAACGCCGATACCTGTAAACAAAGTTTTTTAAACAGATAAAAGAGTTAAGAAACGCGTATCTTGCACCGTCGAGCACACGTCTCTAAAGTAACCGTTCCGTTGCTGCATTTTGTGTTTTGACGACCTTCTACAAGCTAGAGAACATCATCTTTGAAGGTAAAATTGCGTCGTCATCTTCAGCATTTCTTAGTGACAATCCTCCACAGTATTTCGGGAACATCGTCGAAAATAACTGTACGTCGTCATCTTCAGGGTTGTGGTAGCACGTCGCCACGACAGTACGTCGCCAGTATAGACAATCTCTTCTTTATCTCGAGAGATCGTTGAAGGTGACCATATCTTGCCATCTTCTGAATTTGTGACAACTCTCCACATCCTAGGGAACACTGTCTATCATTGCTGCTACATCTCGAGCTTTTCCTTGAATCATGGTGATAACCTTCCCAATCATGGCGAATGTCGTCGAAGACTGCCTCATCACGAACCGCTCTTCTCAAATATAGGTGACAACTTCCACAATCTTAGCGGGCGTTGTCGAAGATTGCTCATCTCGTGCCATCTTCTCAAATCAAGAATGACAACCTCCACAATCTTAGCGAACGTTGTCGAAGACCGCCCATCTCGTGCTATCTTCTCAAATCTTGGTGACAACCTCCACAATCTTAGCGAACGTCATCGAAGATCGCCCATCTCATGCTATCTTCTCAAATATGAATGACAACCTCACCAATCTTAGCGAAGGTTGTCGAAGACCGCTCATCTCGTGCCATCTTCTTCAAATCTTGTGATAACTTCCACCATCTTAGCGGAAACTACCGAAAGTCGTTTTATCTTGAATCGTTCTTTTCAAATCTAATAATAACCTCCCCAATCATAGTGAAAGCTATTGAAGGTCGCTTCATCTCAAACAATCCTTCTCAAATCCAAGTAATAAACTCTTTTTAATCTTAAAGCCCCCCTGTTGAAGGCTTCGTCATCTCGAATTTTCAAATCTTCTTCCATCCTAGGAAATCTTTGTGAACCGTTGTTTCGGTGCTTGTGATGAGCCAATACTTTAGGCGCTTTAAGCTAAGTGAGACGATCTTTTGTTAGGTCGATCACTCATTGCGATTGTAATCGAGCTGACTACTTAATCATGTCAAATTGCTTAGAGGGGCTAACTAACGTACCCAGGAACCCAAACTTCTATACTAGGCCCATCTGACCACATCATGAAGCCACTTGACCTGTCGCCACACCAGCGCAAGCCAAAAGTGCTTGTCGCCAAACGACAATCTTGTCATTTGGCGACAGATTTCTTTTTCAATTCTGCTGCTGCTGTTCATTGCCTGGTTTCGCTTTGAACTTTCAATTTGGTCGTTTCCTTACAACCGAATTTGCTCAAATCTTTTGCAAATTAAGGCTCTTCATAATTTTTCTCAAACTTCTCTCATCTTTAAAGAATCTCATATATCTATATTCGCGATTTTTCGAAAAAATCTGGAAATATTGCTGCTCGCTGGAATGTACCTGCATCTATATTTCGGACTATAGGACTTTGCTAATCTTTTATTATCTTAGGGTTAACCTAAGGCTTAGTGTTGTTTGACTTATTGGTTTGACATGACTCGACTCAAAGCGTTTAACACATGTGTTTTGACCTGACTCAAGGTGTGAACTTTGACTTAATGATGACTCACTACGTGTGACTCGTGTGTGCACTCGACTCGATGTGTACATGAATCAAAAACAAAAATTTTTCGTCATTTTTGTGGAGGGTACCGACTATCTCCCGAAAAAGAAAGACGCGGAAAAAGGAATCAAAGTGTTTAATGGTGCATGTTGAATGAGCTTAGGCAAATACACGCGTTCGATACTGTCCTTCAAGGTGCAAGGATTAATTCCTCCTAAACTATATTAGGTAACTTAGGCACTGCACGGAGGCTAAGCACTTCATACTTCCTGATACAATAATGACAATTATGAGTGATGAGTGATGTGTGATTTTGATAAGGCGTGCTTCAACGTTGTGCTAAGACTTCATGACAAAGGGTTCCTAATTGGAAGTCTATTTGGTCATGTATTTGTGCAGTGTGTAAAAGTGACACTAAATTTAGGCTGCAAAGGCTAAGTGTACGGAAAAGTATTATTTGATAAAAGTCAAATAATGATGACTCTTAGGCTAGGTAGGCTAATGATGTAAGGATCAAGCCCCCAGGTCTAGCTCTAAGTAAACAGGGACGAGCATTGAAGATCCCTTGATATTATCATGGTGTAGGTGTGTGAATGTGAAAATGAATGCATTTTTATTATGGCCACACCTCATTGAGAGGTTGCCTACGTATCCGTTAGGAATTAGGCCAAACGTAGCTCTAGCCGAACCTCGCACAAGTGTGTGTATACCTCAAAAAGGTCTTTTTAAGGGTTGTAACGTGGTTATGCTAAGGTTGAAGAAGAAGGGGATAAGGGCTCAAGACCCTAGATAAGCCCCTAAGGAGTGCAACCTTGCTTTTGAATCTTTGTATTTTCATGCTTGAGGTTTCTCACTTTTGAGCTTTCTTTCTCTTTTTTCTTTGCATATTTTTGCTCTCTCTCTTTTTTACTTTTGCATTTTTTAAAAAAAAATTTCAATAAGTGTGGGCAATCCCGATCATGCGGTCTATCACTCACTTGGCATTCATGTTTCTCAGGCACGGTACCGAGCAATCTGAGACGTGTTCCTATCAAAGATATTTTCATATCAAAGACATTGGAACACTTGCCCTTTTGTACACTTTTATTTATTTTTATATTTTTATTTTATTCTTTTGAGATCACTCAAGCTTTTGTATTTAGAACTTGCATAAGTTGCACACCATCCCTATCCCAAGGTTAGGTAGATGTGGGTTAAAAAAAAATGAAAGGTCTATCGTTAGACGAGGCTCAAAGTGTTTTATCAAAAAGGATTGTATATTTGAATTGTAAAAGGTGAAAATGATAAGATAGAGGTGCCTCAAATCATTGGTATACCTTGTGCTTAATTCGGCGATTTTTTTTTATTTACAAAAAAGGCAATGCAATGATCATATGCAAGAAAATAAATGTTCTTTTTAATAAAAGGGAAAAGGAAAAAACCTATGGAATAAATCTAAGGAAGACAAAGGGTGCCTATGCTAGACTTATTAGGGAAGGGTTTGAAAAAAATGAAGAAGAAAGCATGAAATCTTGGTGAGAAGCTTGCCTTGTGTTTTGTCTCATCATTACTTTTATTTTCTTGTCAATCATATGACTCAAACTCGATTCAACATGAATAGATGGGAAGAGATCATAAAAGAATGAGGGGAATAATATGTGTGGAGAAAGTAAGTGGAATGTAGGAAGAAGATGTAGATGGAGAAATATGGAAGGAAGTATGTGGAGAGTAGGAAGAAGATGTAGATGGAGAAATCTGGAAGAATTAGGAATAGAATGGACCCCCCAACTCAAATGACGAAAAAACCGACTCATGCATGGACCTAAGACATGGTCACGGTGATATATACAAAGTGCGTGCTAAGACTAGTGAGTTTAGGTGACATGTTAAGACTTGTGTCATGACCATGTGGCTAGACTATGTGACTAGACTTAAGCAAAGACTAAATTAAGACTTCACATATATGCATTAAACTGGACAGGATGTGGTATTTTAGTCATAACTTTTGATCTGTAACTCTGATTGGGACGAAACCAACGCCAAATTAAATATAAACCTCAGGGCTACAGATCCATAGATTATACGACTCGTAACTCTTCCTAGAACTCCGGCTATGACCAAAACAAGTTGACGCTTGTGCAGTATACGGGAATAAAAATCCGGGTTGACTAAAAGGAACTATGACTCGACTTAAGGGAATTTTATTAGTTCAAATTAATTAATTAATTAATTAAACAAAGTCCTTTATTCATTGGTTAGTTTATTAAAACTTATTTGCAAACACAAGTCAAACCAAACGGTTAGCACATATAAAGTATGCACAAGCAAGGATGCACAAGTAGTTCATATAGTCACAATATGATGCAATGAGTTTGCAACCTAACCATGGCTCTAGTTCTCTAAAGTTCAAGGATATGGGTTAAGTCCAAGAGGGTCCATGGTTATGAGTCCGGATGCATCGCACGGAAGCCTAACCGTGAAGGGTTGGCACGTATGGATGGGACCCCGCAAGTTAAAAACTTGCTTCCATGGTTTGGTGGATTCACAAACTTGCATATACCCGTCGTTGCCAGGAGCGTTCGTTTGGGTAGATGAAGCGTGAACCCCCAGAGGGTTATGTCCATATGTAGAACACATATGGGTTTCCAAAAAATAAGAAAAGTTCAATCAGGAAGTAGAATCGAGTCAACAATACTAGAAATGGTCAAAACAAGAAGGCAGAGTTCTGGCTCGGTATTGGAAGAACTTGGCGCCAGACTACAGGGACTGTCGCCGCAAAAGAACCCCTGTTGCCAAGCGACAGAACTGTCGCCAGGCGACAGAAGCTCTTTACAGGCGATGATCTCTGTTTTCTAGACGCTAGTTCCTACATGCCTCAGCAGGTGTCTGTGTTCTTAGAATTTTCCAGATTTCGCAGTATTATTTCGATTCTAGTTGTGAAAGAAATTTCTCAAATTTCCTACGTGTAAAATCCTATGTTTTTGACTCATTGGTCTATCCAATGAGGACCTTTTTATGCATATGACAATAATGTTAATCAAAATTACGCACATGAAATACTTAGAATTTTTCGAGTCTCATCCGCTCATTCTAAATAATTGCCAAAATAAATTTCAGGTTTTTAAATAGAAATCATCCCCAGTGGAGTCGCCAAAAAACTGTAAGGAATATTTCAAGCACTATAACACCAAGCTCGAACCCCACCGTGATCATACACTTAAGTATGGTGGCATTCCAAAGGGAAAGAAAAGAGAGCAAAAGAGTCGCCAACAATTTTTAGGAACTTGTAAACCTAAAACGATCCAGGAGATCGTCAACTCCATAAGGTCAGGAACCAAATAGGGTTCGGGGATGAGGGTACGAATCCAATCTACAAAAGAAAGGACCCGCCCTATAAAATAGGCCTCTACTTTGTTCTTCTCGTATTCATGTGCGCTTTCTGACTAACATGCAAACATTAGATTTAACCTAATCCTGTTTAATCTATGTTGGTTGAATATTAATGCACAAATAAAACCATTATAGGCGATCACTTGAATTAAAATCATATTAGCCTAAACCAAATTATTAATTATCTTATTAGGCGTGATTTCAAGTACAAATTCCCTTTAACAAGCATAAAAGGCGTGATTAAGCAATAACAATAAAATATAAATAATATCAAGCAACATAATATGATCATAATAATCATAATCATAATAATAATCATAATATAATCATAATCATGATAAGGCATAATAAAGCTTAATAATAATAGCAAGATCCTAGGCATGATACTAACAAGATTAATAACAAACCCTAGAATGTCACTAAGCATTAAAGATCATAGCTTTAAACCTAACATGGTACTAACATGATATTAGAAATAATAAGAGGCACCTGAAACATGATACTAGAAAGCAATAAATAATATCCTAACATGATACTAGGAATTAATAAATAATATAAGCATGCTTTCTACATTTTGAATAAAATAGGGAGTAAGCTAATCTATTTACTTTGAAGCCTCGTACCTCTTTCTAATAACAAAATACACAAGTTAGTAAAGTTCAATGAAAATAATAAAAATAAATAAAGAGTTAAGGAATTAAATTAAAATCAAATGAAATAAAGTTTAAAATAGATTTTGACCAAACCCTCAGAAAATATCAACCTTACACGTCTAGGGCGAAGGCAACTTCGAACTTGGCTAGGTGATTCTAAGTCTTGTGAATACGGAATTGTGTTTGCAAAAGGTTGGTTTAGAAAGAGAGAAGGAAAGAAAGAAAGCATATATTTCTCAAGAGAGAAAATAGAGAGAATCAAGTAATTCTTGAATGAGAGTTGATGATTGAAAAACAGAGGTCGAGGACCCAATTTATAGGAAAATAATCCGGAAAAGCATAGAATTTGATAAGAAATAAAACTCCACGCTGTCGCCAACAAACCGACCTTGTCGCGAGAAATTTATCTTGTCGCCAGGCGACAGGGTCTGTCGCCAGGCGACAGACTTGTCGTTTGGCGACAAAGACAGTTTTTGCGGATTTTGTTTTTATCATATCTTTTGATCCAAAAGTCTAAAAAAGTCATAAAATATGTCGTTGGAAAGCTCTTGAAGTCTACTTTCCAATGCAATTAGAATCATATTAAAATCTTTTGTAGATAAAAAGATATGGCCGAAATAGTGGAAGCGTGTCAGATTTGGATAGAGTTTCGTATTCCTTTCATATCTTTTTCGTTATAGCTCGGAATTATTATTACAATATATCATTGGAATAATAATTTTAAGATATATCCAAACATATAAAATTAGGATAAAAATTATGAGGCACGAAAATATTATCTGACTATCTTTAAACATCTTTAAAATCCGAATAGAATTAGGACTTAAAAAAGAAAAGTTTTTATTAAAATCAAATTCTAAGATCTTATCTTTTCAAAAAAGGATAATTAAGATCTTTTATAAATTTATAAAAGATTCTAATCAATCCTAATTATTTTAGGAATAGGATTAAACCCTTGGACCCTCCTCATGATCATTGGGTCGTAGGTAAAATCCGGTTTGGGCCCGGTTTAGTATTTTGGCCATAACTTCCTCATTATTCATCGGAATTAGGCTTATAATATATCGTTAGAAAGGTCTTTTCAAAACCCATCAAACTACACTATTATTGGACCCTTATCATGGACCAAAATAAACTGAATTGGATGTTTTTTATAAAATAGAGTGGGTTTTCGAAAACAGAAAAAAGGATTTTTAATAAAAACTACTGCATCACTTAACTTTTCACACTTTCACCTCATTCGATTATGATTCGATGTGAAAGGTATTCATCACTGGGTTTGGTTTTGGGGAGACACAAATGGGTGTCTACATCGCGCAACTCCGTGAGTTGCGCGCGCCACCTGCTCGTATGACCTTTTTTTATTATTCGAGCGTTTTTTTTTATTTTTCTGTCCCTATTTTTTTACATCATTCTTTTTTTTGTTTGTTTTTTTATATTACCCGTTGAATATGACTCTAAATTACGAAGAGACGACTACATAATTGGGAACCTAGACAAAAAAAAAAAGAAAGAAATCTATCCTAACACGTTGCATATAGTCACGTAATCACATAAGCATGCCACAAGTTATAATTCACATATTGCCATTCTAAGGTTGAAAAGGCTTGGGTGTCTAAGGTACCATATCTTAAGAAACGACGAACAAATCAATCACTCAACGAGTTGACTCATGACATCGCTCTCCCAACATTTTGTTGGTGATATGGGTGGGATGATTGTTATTGATTTTGGGATAGAAGCCTGGTGTTGGCAACCCCTAGTCAACGAGCCAATCCCCAAGGTTTATGTGTGTTATACTTATGTATGATGCAATGTTGCTTGTTTGGCTTTTACTATTGTGCAAAAGGAAGATATTATGCGTTCAAGTCTCGCTCTCTAACTAGAGATTATCCAAGTTAGCTCTCGTTACAAACCATAGGTAACCTGGTGTTGGATACCTTGGACCATAAATACAAACTAATCAAGTAACCTCTAAGTCCCCAGCGGAGTCTCCACTGTAAGGAGGGTGTTCCCATCGTAGGGGATCCTTCTCCTTATATGCCTATGGCCCTTTAAAGCCTAGGACTTTACACTTGTTATGGTGTATTAGGATTTGAATTCCTGACTATCTGGGAGACTGTAGACACCTAAAAATGTCTCCCCAAAACCAAACCCGATGATGAACAACCTTTCACCGCCATTATTGGTCGGGTTCAGTATTTAATCCCGAGAGTGCTTAAAAATCATATTTAATTAAATTCGTATTTTTGAATAGCCCGTGGATCAGTCTTGATGTTTGGTAAAAGCATAGTTTTAATTTTGGCCCAAACCTTTTATTTATCTCTTTTTAATTATTTATTATTTTAGCCCAATTTTAATAAATCAGAAAAATGGCCCGAAATTATCAATCGGCACCTAGAAATGCTGATTAAAATTAGGGTTAAAAATGAATTTAGACGGAAAAAGGACAAAACTGTCCCGTGTCACAACAAACAATCCCGCGCCACGGCAAACTTTCCCGTCTGACGGCAAAGATTCCCGTGTCACGGGAGACCTGATGTGACACGGGTACAGTATGTGTCCCTTCCGCGTAAACCCTAACGCGTTTTCTTCCCCGTGTGTTAAAAAAATTATCCCGTGTCACACAAAAGTGCACCGTGTCACGGGAATTTCTCCCGTCTGACGGTAGAATTTACCGTGTCACGGTACACTTTGCCGTGTCACGGGATACTGTTTTAGGGTTTCTGTCATTTTAGGGTTCCGTTTGCTCCCTCAGCACATTTTCCCTATAAATAACCCCTCATTTCTGATGTACGGGGCATCAAATAATTCTCAAATTCTCTTCTATGCTCTAGCCTAAACACTAGCCTACCCTTTTCTCTTTCAAAATACCTTCCTTAAGCACTCCAAGGAGTCCGTACTTTACCCGGGGTTCTGTCCTTAAGCCACGGCGTGAAAGGTAGAACTGTTTGAGGGTTTGGCCCCAAATCAATTATCATTTAATTTAATTTAATTCCATTATAATTATTGTTTAATTATTTTCCTTGAAGTTACTAACGCGTTTATTGTTTTTATAGTAGCAAGCAAACAAAATCATAGTAAGGAATTATGTTCCTTTTATTTCTATTATTTTTCTAACGATTTTATATTGTTGGAATTATTGCTATACTGCTTCCAATATTAATGTTGATTCTATTATTATTATTTATGATCACTATATTACATGTTTAAAGGGAATATGTAATTGAATATCACGACTAATAAGATAATTTGGACAATCGGTTTAGGTTCCTTTTTAATCTTGTTGTTTAATCGAAGTGATCACCAATATTTTAGAATTATGTGTTGCATTAATGTTCAACCAATTTAGCATAATAATAGTTTGGAGCAAATTGAATCTTTGTTTGTATGCCTTTGAGATCACAGGAATACTTTTCAATATAAGAATCGAGTAGAGGCCAATACGGGCGAATGTGACTCCATGACTCACTTCGTACCATCATCCCCGATCCTCCTTTCGTGGTTCCGAACCATATGGAGTTAGTAATCTCATGGATTATGAATGGGGTGTAACCTTCACGGGTCAATCGTTGTTGCCTATCGTTGTCCCTTAATCGTAGTTGCCTTTTATGATCCGTGAACGGTTTACAAGTTCCTTAAAAACTTGTTGGCGGCTCCCTACTTTATTTGTCCCTAATCGTTGTCCCTTATCGTAATGTCAATTCCCACTTCCTATGAGTGCCAAGCATATTCACACCATGCTTTAACGTAGGCGCACTTCGAACGACGCCTACAGAGACCTTGAATTAAAGATGATTCAATCATATACGCTTTTTTGTAAGAAACGAGTAGGAGTCGCCAATGAGTTTTAGGAAAACCCATAAACCTCGTTCATGCCTTTCTACCAAGTAGAGTTCAAGGGATATTTAGCATGAATCATAAGTTTACCCATGCCCAAATTAGTCTAGAAACCAGAAATGAGTTCGGGAGCGAGGGTACTAAGATAATGTTCCCTTTAGAGGGGAATCGCGATCCTAGGCCTAGTGCGGCATCTACTAGCTCTTCCTTTGCACAATTTTATTGCCAAACAATATATGCAACGTGATACCTAAAAGGCTAAAACTATGTTAATTGATTTTATTTACACACATTAATTCACGTGGGAATTACATCGCAAGGTCTTATTCTTATTTAATCAAATTTGTGAACAGAACAATAAAATAAACAATATTCCCCTTGACTTAGGTGATCAACCAACAATTGTTTTATCCAATACTAATCTTGATTAACGAAAGAATACTATGTGAAATTAATTAATTTATTATTATAAGGTGATCAAACAACACTAATTAATCAATTAAAGTTCTTTTAAACAATAAAAATTATGGTGATTTAACTAAGTGCTCAGGAATTTAACACTTCTCTTTGCTAGATCTCCGTTTAGAACACTTATGGACTCCTTCTTGTTGGGGAACCTCCACCGTAGTAACAAAATATCAAAACGGGGGAGTGTTTAGGACAAGAGGGTTTGGATGCACAAGTTCACAAGTATTCTGCCAGGATTTCAGTTAATTTTCTATGTATTGAAGCCTCGGATTAGGGTCTTATTTATAGGGAATGATTAAGTTTAGGGTTTAGAGCATTCTCCCGCAGCAGGTGTCGCGCGCAACTGAGCAGGTTGCATGCGGCAGTCGCGCGCAAGTGAATAGGTCAACTATTTGTCTTGCGTGCAACTCTATGGTAAGATTCGATTTTCCAATATTTTAATATTCTGAATCTTTCGCGAGCGCATCTCCAGAAGTTGTGCGGGGTTCTGCGCGTAAGTGAATAAGTTGCGCAAGAACTACTGAGCGCGACTTTGTGAGATGCGCGCGACATTTTCCGCGGCAGTTTTTATTTTAACCTAGACGTTCCTAAATCCGTCATTATTGGGTTTTAAGCACGGGCTTAAGACTAATTTTGATCAGGTTTAGTTGATTGGACCTTGTGTTGGCCTTGTTCTTTTATTTGCGCTAGTATGTTTTTTGGCTTAACCAGTTATCCAAAAGCATTCTTCACTTCGATCCAACACGAAGATGGTTTTATTTATCGTCATTGCACTTCCTGTCGGGACAAGAGGCCAAAAGTAGATGTCTACATTATCCCATAATTAATTTTGGCTATAATTGACTTAAAATTGGCTAGTAATTAGGATAGAATTTCCTAACATTGTTAGGATAATCTTTGAGGATAAATATGTTTTATCTTTTAAGATTAAAATAAGATTTGATTCTATCTCATAAAAAAAAATATATGATATTTTATTGATGATCATGAATAATATATGATATTATCTAATTGCATTAATTAAAATATGAGATATTTAAGTGTCTTGTTTCCTTAATTGTGAACATTCGATGTTATAGTTTAGGAAAGCATGATAAGTGATTTATTATGTGGCAATTTTATAATATATGATGTTGTTTATTGCTATATAATGACTAGTATGGCCAAGTAGATTGCTAAATACGATCTACCCATCGTGATGTATTTTTATAATCTTAGTACGGTCTATGTACCAATAAAGTTTTTTTGTAATTTTATTTCATTTTATTTAAATAGTAGATAAAATAGAGTAGAATTACAGGTTGTAGTTAATCCAAGAAGCCAATGAAGTAAAGGCCCAAAGGAGCAAGGTAAATGAGATACATGATGATTCAAGTGGGAGCATTTACTTTATTAGTTTTCTTAGGATTAGGGGTCATGCTATGTCTTGTTTATGTATTTAGTATTTTATGCATGTTAGATTTTATTGATATTTTGTGATGATGCACTAGAGTTCAATATTTAATCACAAAATAATGAATCTAGGTCACGGTAATATTGAGGTTGCTTTTTAAATTAAAAACCCGATGAAACCTTTGATATTTATGATGGGTGATGCCAAAGCTGGGTGTCATATTATATCTTGGGGGAGTGGGGGTAAATCAAATTTTACAATTTTAATTGGTTATACTCAATAAGGTTACGTAAAGAGTTTAGAACCTTGAAGCAAAGGGTAATAATTAAACATGTAATGATTAATTATTCAACCAAGACTTACAAGAGTTGTAATCAGTAAAGAGTTTACTCACCTTGAAAATGTAATGGTTGATGGTAGGGCTAAAGTCCGGTCAATTATTGCACAAATAAAGGATTTTGAAATCAGTTAATTCAATTTGGTATAATTTATTGAATAAAGTGTTTTAAAGTTACCAATTTAATTCGCTTATGGTACGTTAAATTTTATCAAACATAATTGAATTTTGCGTTTACTCATAAGTAACATGTCGTTCTAATTTTATTAATATATATAATCTCCTTAATTGAAAATAAAGTTGAGAAATGTTCTTAAAAGTTTAAAAGATAATCCATAAACCTATGTTCCAATTTTGCTAAGATGGTTCTAAAAAGCAAGTTTTAGAAACCCATGTCACATGTCTAATGCTGGTTTTATTCAAAATGTTTGAGTAAAATATCAATACATCTTCATTTTAAAAAGTGTTTCAAGGGATACAATGAGATAGGAGGTACAAACCCTCTTAAAGACAAGTTTAAAACCAAAAAAATCTATTTTCTTCAATATAATTGGATATAAGAAAGTGATTGGAAATCTCTATGATCAAGAGTTGATCAAATGACGTAATTTTTCATCCATTTTATATAAGAGTTAAATATTTGATTAAACTCTAATATGAATAATGATTGAATAGACTTAGCAAAATCATGAAATATGCTTAAAATTTTTAAGCAAAGCATCATTTTGAACCTAAGAGAGATGTTTTAAATGGCTCAAATGGGAAAGTTTTGAGAATATATGAGGATTGCATTAAAAAGTTATAGGTTAAGAAATGCAAACGAGTTGCTACTTCTCAAACCTAGAACTACTTACATGCTAAAAGTTGTTATGAACAACAAATGTTTCAAATTAAATGGACCAATTTCAATTGATTAGAAACTACCTCATACAATTGGAAGATAAAAGAATGGAAATGTTCCAAATTTAAGAAGTATATTATAGAAATTGATTTAGCATATTGCTACTGCTTGGACATATGATGTCTTGTTTCGTTCACTCATAGAATAATGAGGTCGAACTAAAAGAATAAGTATGGCTAAAAGAGGAATAAATCTACAAGTTTAGAAGCAAATGTTGCTACTTCCCAAGTAGAATCTACAAGTCTGGAAGCAAAAGTTGCAGCTTTATAAGTAAAACCTATATTTCACCTTACCTTGTTATTGGCTAGAATTAAATAAATGTTATTCATTCTTACCATTATCAAAACACCATTCAATGTTAGTAATGACTAAGCATCAAAGATTCAAAAAGGTGGAATAAATGTCATTCTATGCTTCATTGAATCATAATGTGTTTTAAATTGCTAAATAAGTGTAAAATTCTATATGATAGATTTAATTAAACTATTTCTATATATATAAATTGTCTCTAATATGTCATATAATTCAAATGAAATTGAACATTGCATGCGAAAGATCCAAAGGTATGGACTTTCAATATCATTAGATTGTGAATCTATTGATATATGTAATTCTCTTTCTAAGTTGAAGTTTTGACAAAGTAACCATTTAGAGAAATGATGATGCGAACTCGACGTCGAATACATTTTATTGTAAGAAAACCAAAGGTTAAAAGGCTAGAGACGAACAATGAAAATGAAAATTTTGAAAAGTTCAAAAGGTTCAGTATGAAGTTCGGTATCAAATTGACAAGATAATGATTACATTACAATATGATTATAAATGAAAAATTTAAGTCAGAACATGTACTTGGCAACACATTCAAAATATTGCGATATGATCGTAATAATGAGAATTTAAGCCAAGGCCTTGATAAACTTCCAAGAGTTGTGAAATCGTTTTACAACAAACTCCGAAAGAAAACCTTATGAAGTGTCTATAGAAGGAGCTATCAATCTATATGAGTTATATTTTGATAATGGATGTAAATTACCTATCTTACAACCATTATTCAGGGATTTACTTTTTAGATAAGCTACACAACTAAACAATGATACATAGGTCAAATAAAAAATGTAGCAAAGGCTTCATATGTGATATGGATAAGAAACGTTCTTATAAAGTCTTTCTACAAAACAAGGAATAAAAGTTGTGTTAAAATGTTTAATGCACATTTGGTTCCTATATAGAGCAAGGGGTACTATTACACAAACCATACTTAGCACAAAATGTTTTTTGCTCAAGTAGGTGCCCTTATGGAAAATTATTCCAAAAGGTCAAGTGGGAGTAATGTAAATCTCAAAAAGAGTTCGAGAAAAGCAATAAACAAACATGGTTCAAACCATGATTGGTTCACCCTATGCTAAAAGTGCCCCTCAAAAGACAATTGGGAGTATAAGAATCTTGAAAGTTCGAGAACCTTGAAAGAGTTCAAGAATAGTGATTTCGAAAATCTTGAAGAAATTCGAGAAGTATTTGAATAAAAGCAACAATATGAGCATGACTCACCTCATGTTACAAATGACGTGTAGCCACCAAATTGTGTATCCCCAAAACCAAACCTAGTGATGAATGTCTTTCGCGTAGAATCATAATCGAATGAAGTGAAAGTGTGAAAAGACTAGTGTTGCGGTTAGGTTTTTATTAAAAATCTTTCTTTCTGTTTTCGAAAACAAATTCTATTTTATAAAAATATCCAATCCAGTTTATTTTGGTTCATAATAAGGGTCCAATAACAGTTTAGTTTGATGGGGCTCGAAATGACCTTTCCAACAATATATTATAAGCCCAATTCCGATGAATAATGAGAAACCGGGCCTAAACCGGATTTTACCTACGGCCTAATGATCATGAGGAGGTCCTAAGGCTTAATCCTATTCCTAAAATAATAAGGATTTATTAGAAGCTTCTATAAAATTCTAAAAAGATCTTAATTATCCTTTTTTGAAAAGATAAGATCATAGAGTTTGAATTTGAATAAAACTTTCCTTTTTTAAGTTCTAATTTTATTCGGATTTAGAGATATTCAAACACAATATGATATTATTGTTGTTCCTCATAATCTTTATCCAAATTTTATAAGTTTGGATAGATCTTGAACTTATCTTTCCAATGATATATTACAATATTAATGCCGAGCTATAACGAAAAAGATATGAAAGAAATACGTAACTCTATCCAAAACTGACACCCTTCCACTATTTCGGCCATATCTTTTTATCTGCAAACACTAGTAGAAAAATCGAATTAGGCACCGGTTCAAGCCCCCCATAACCCACTTGAACCGGTGCCTTATTGGGGGGTGGCAATACTCCAGTAAAAAAGCCACCGGTTCAAAACCAGTGGCAAAAACAATAATTGCCACCAGTTAACCGGTGGCAAAAATGCTACCCATAATTTTTTTTTTTTTAATTTAACATAAATGCCACCGGTTAACCGGTGGCAATAACATGTATATAAATTTTTTTTTTTTTTTGTATTTTAGACTTTAAACATAATCGAATGCAATAAACTAAAAAAAATTCAACATCAAAATATAAATCAAACTATTTCATTCATTATAATTGATAACTTATAACATTTAATAAAAAAATAATTACAATACAAATCGATAATCAAACAATCAATTACAACGGTATAATAAAAAAAATTAACAATATAAATAAAACAAAAAATTACAACATCAAAATGAAATAACCCTATACATCTTATTCTTCAATTTATCTTGCTTCTTGAAATATACCTGCATCAATTAAAACAAAAATAATTAATTTTTCTGACTGATTAAATCGAAAAACATGCTACCCGAGCCAAAATATACTTCCTCCATACTAGTTGCACCCCTTTTAATTTCCCTGAATCAAAAGTGAAAAATGCCAAAAACCAGTTCAGCAATAGAGTGTGGAATTGAAAGAGCACAGGGAAATAATTTCCTCAACAATAGCAACAAAAAAAATAAATAAATAATCAGGAATTAGTTCAACAATAGAACTTTAGACATGAATAAATGATGAGACTTCCAAAAAACTAACCCAAAAGGCTAGACAGTAAACATATGCTAAGAGTCAAATGTCATCAGGGAACAGTTTTTCAGATCACCATCAGCAGTAATTGAAAATACATCTTAAATTAAAATTGAAACCAAGGCAAGCTTTTCCAATACCTTATAATTGTAGATGCTATTACTGCTGTTAGGCTTCTTAGTTTCTTGAGTTTCTTAGCACCTAAACATAAGCAAACAGCTGCATGCATGAACCTAGAAATCCCCCCCAAAAAAAAACCCAAAATACAAGAAAACTGGAAAAAAAAAAAAACCGCATGCATGAACCCCAAAAAATGATTTTTTTAATCGAAAATTAACCAAGAAAAATTAAAATGCTAGCAATAACCCAGAATTCGATTAATTAACCAAGAAAAATCGAAAATTAACACATAACTGGATTAATTAACCCAAAAAAGCGATTATTTTAATCCAAATCGATTTAAATCAATTAATTAATTAAACCCATAAATATCCAATTAAACCCAAAACTCGATTGACCACGACCTAACCAAAGCTCCATTGCTTGCTTTGGCAGCCGCATTTTAGCTAGTGTCCAAAGAACCCTCAAACCCAAAAAACTCAAAATAAAAAAAAAAAATTAAATAAACCCAAAAAACACATGCATGTACCCAGAAAAATCAATTAATTAAACCAAAAATCAAACCCAGAAAAATTAAACCCACCTCGATTAAAGTCGGTGTTATATGTTGATGTCTTCGTTAGTGTTCTTGGTGGTCTTGGTGGTGGTCTTCAAAGGTGGCCTTTGGTGGTTTTCGTGGTGAATTGGGGACGAATGAAAGAGAGAGAGAAGGAGATGAGATCGAAGGAAACAAGGAGAAAGAAGGAGAAGAGCTAGATCAAAGCAGGAGGATTTCGGGAAAAAAAAAATCGAAGTAGGAGATGAACAGAGAAGAGAAGGAGGAGAGAGGAAGAGGAGGAGGAGAGAGAAAGAGAAGTGGGCGGCTGAGGAGTTTGTTTGTAAATTAGGGTACGTTTATATGGGTTCATATGGGGCGGTTTATAAAAAAAATAAAAAAGCCACCGGTTTGAACCGGTGGGTTTAATATATTACCCACCGGTTCAAAGCAAACCAGTGGCAATTCCCTTCCCTCGTTTTTTCCCACTTTTTTTCCCCACCGATTCTTAAGAACCGGTGGCCTTAGGGCGGTGCCAATTAAGTTTTTTCACCTAGTGAAAAGATTTTAATCTGATTCCAATTGGGTTGGAAATTAGACTAAGCGCTTTCCAACGACATATAACATGCCTTATTTGGAATTCTGGATCAAAACATATGATAAAAACAAAATCCGCAAAAAACTTTCTTTGTCGCAAAACGACATGTCTGTCGCCAGGCGACAACCTGGCGACAAGGCTTGTAAGGTCGAATTTCTGGCGACAGCGTGGAGTTTTATTCCTTTTCAAATTCGGATTATTTTCCAATCAATTTTCGGATTGTTTTCCTATAAATAGGGTCCTGAACCTCCGTTTTTATTCATCAACTCTCATCTACAATCATCAATTCTCTCTATTCTCTCTTGAGCATATAGATTTCTTTCTCTCTTTCTTTCTAAACTTGCTTTTTACAAACACAATTCCACATACACAAGATCTAGAAACGCCTAGCCAAGTTCAAAGTTGCCTTCGCCCTAGGCGTGAAAGGTTTATACTATTCTGAGGGTTTAGTCTCAAATCCAGTCTAAACTTTTTAACTCTTTCTTTTCAATTATTTAATTTAATTATTTGATTTATTATTTTATTGAAGTTTACTAACGCGTGTATTTTGTTATTAGAAAGAGGTACGAGGCTTCAAAGTAAGAAATTAGTTTACTCTCTCTTTTAATTTCAATGTAGAAAGCATGTTTAGATTTGTTTTAATTCCTAGTATTATGTTAGGATGTTTTTTATTGCTTTCTAGCATCATGTTTAGGGTGCTTTTACTCTTTTTTAATATCATGTTAGTATCATGTTTAAGTCTTCAATCTTTAATGCTTAGTGACATGCTAGGATTTGTTATTAATCTTGTTAGTATCATGCCTAGGATCTTGCTATTATATTTAAGCTTTATTATTATCATGATTATATTTATTATGCTTATTATCATTATTATAATTTTGATTATTATTATTATTGATGTTTAATATTATGTTGCTTGATGTATATTATTGTTATTGCTTGATCACGCCTTTTATGCATGTTTAAAGGGAATTTGTACTTAAAATCACGCTGAGTAAGATAATTAATAATTTGGTTTAGGTTAATATGATTTTAATTCAAGTGATCGCCAATAGTAGTTTTGTTTGTACATTAATATTCAACCAACATAGATTAAACAGGTTTAGGGTTAATCTAATGATTGCATGTTAGTCAAAAAGTGCACATAAATACGAGTAGAATAAAGTAGAGGTCTATTTTATAGGGCGGGTCCTTTCTTTTGTAGATTGGATTCGTACCCTCATCCCCGAACCCTATTTGGTTCAAGACTTTTTGGAGTTGACGATCTTATGGATCGTTAAGGGGTGTAACCTTCACCTCGTGAACGGTTTACAAGTTCCTAAAACTTGTTGGCGACCCTTTTGCTCTCTTTTCTTCCCCTTTGGACGCCACCATACTTAAGTGTATGACCACAGTGGGGTTCAAGCTTGGGGTTATGATGCTTGAAATATTCCCTATAGTTTTTTGGTGACTCCACTAGGGAGAAATTCTATTTTAATTCCTAAAATTTATTTTGGCAATGATTTAGAATGAGCGGATGAGACTCGAAATGTTCTAAGTTTTCATGTGCGTAATTTTGATTAGCATTATTGTCATATGCATAAAAAAAGGTCCTCATTGAATAGACCATCCGAAATGAGTAAAAAACATAGGATTTTACACGTAGGAAACTTGAGAAATATCTTTCACAACTAGAATCGAAATAATACTGCGAAATCTGGAAAATTCTAAGAACGTATGCTGAGGCATGTAGGAACTAGCGCCTAGAAAACAGGGCTTGTCGCCTGTAACGTGCTTCTGTCACTTGGGGATAGTTCTGTCGCTTGGCGACAGGGGTACTTTGGCAGCGACAATCCCTGTAGTTTGGTGCCAAGTTTTCCAATATCGAGCCAGAACTCTGCCTTCTTGTTTTGACCATTTCGAGCACTGTTGGCTCGATTCTACTTCCTAATTGAGTTTTTCTCTCTTTTCTGAAACCCATATGTGTTAGTTCTACATATGGCCATAACTCTCTGAGGGTTTACGCTCCATCTACCCAATCGAACGCTCTTGGCAACGACGGGTACATCCGAGTTTGTGAATCTACCAAACCGTGGAAGCAAGTTTTTAACTTGCGGGGTCCCATCCATACGCGCCAACCCTTTCAAAGGTAAGGCTTCCGCGCGATGGATCTGGACTCATAATATAACCATGGACCCTCTTTGAATAACCTATATCCTCAAACTTTAGAGAAGTAGAGCCATGGTTAGGTTGTAAACTCATTGCATCATATTGTGACTACTTGACTACTTGTGCATCTCTTGCTTGTGCATGGCTTATATGTGACTAAACTAACCGTTTGTTTTGACTTGTGTTTGTAAATAAGTCTAAATAAAGTAACCAATGACTAAAGGACTTTGTTTAATTAATTAATTAATTTGAACTAATGAATAAGCCTAAAATTGAGTCATAGTTTCTTTTAGTCAACCCGGATTTTTATTCCCGTATACTGCACAAGCGTCAACTTGTTTTGGTCATATCCAATGTTCTAGGAAGAACCACGAGTCATAAAACCTATAGATTTGTAGCCCGAGTTTTATCTTTAATTTGGCGTTGTATTTGTTCCAATCGGAGTCACAGATCAAAAGTTATGACTAAAATACCACAGCCTATCCAGTTTAGTGCACATACGTGAAGTCTTAACTTAGTCTTTGCTTGAGTCTAGTCACAAAGTCTAGCCACATGGTCATGACACAAGAGTCAAAGCATGTCACCTACACTAATTAGTCTTAGCACACACTTTGTATATTTCACCATAACCATATCTTAGGTCCATGTATGAGTCGTTTTTTTCCGTCGTTTGAGTTGAGGGTCCATTTCATTCCTATTCTCTTGCATATTCTCTTTCTACCCATTGCATGTTGAATAGAGCTTAAGTCAAAATAATAAAAAACTTACCTCTAATTTCCCTTTCCACAGTACTTGGTCAAGGAGAGAAGGGCGATTAATCAAGGACAACACCTTTGTTCAAGTCTTACTTTTTGATAAACCAGTCGATCGAAAAAAAGGAAAGCTCAGAAGATAATGCAAAGTCAGGAAGAAGTCAACCAACTCAAGGGACAAGTAGCTAACATGGCTGAAATGTTGAAGAATTTGACTCTTCAAATCAATGACCCTGTGAAACAACAACAAATGGAGCTCATGCAAGACAACTTGAACAAGATATAATGACTATAGATTTCAGGGCATTAGCTCACAAGGGGTCTCGGTAGATAAGGATCTTCTTCCGCAGAAGTTCAATGCCAACGACATCCCAAAATTCAAGGCAATGGATAACCCTTATTTTCATTTAAGAGCGTTTGACTATATTGAATATCAAGGGAATAGACAAGAAAGCTTTTCATTCTTTGTTCTCACTATCTTTAGAAACCGTTTGTCAACATTGGTTCTTCTCTCTTGATAAAGAGAAAATCTCTACTTGTGATAGAGTAAAAAACGCTTTCATTGATAGATATAAGTGTAATATTCAAGTCGAAACCGACTATAGACAACTTGAGATGCTAAGGAAAAAAGAGAATGAAGGCTTTACTTCATTCTTTAGTAAATGGAGGGAAACTTCCGCTAAGATGATTGAGGTGCCCACTGAAAAAGAATCTGTAAGGATGTTTATCAAGAATCTCCAAGAGAAGTATTCGAAGCATTTGAAATATCAACATAACTTAAATACTTTCAAAGCCGTCTATGACATAGGTATAGACATCGAAGATGACCTTGCAAAGCAAAAAGCTACTAACAATGGTAACCACTGTGGCTGGAGAGGAAAGAAGAACGACAATCCTTCTTCTTCCGAAATCGCCCACTCTAGTAACAATGTTGGTACCTTTGATCATAACGATGTCTTAGCCATGGATAATCAAGGATCTAAGAAGAAACCTAAAAGAGAGCTCACAACCATTGGAATGACCTATGATGTTGCTTTCGATCGAATCTATGGTCAAGGATTAATCAAACCCATTGGCCCTACTGAAGATCCAACGCCAAAAAAGCGATCTTCGAGATGGAACCCCAACTCTTACTACAAGTACCATCAAGGAAACAGTCATACCACGGATGAATGTTACAGATTTCAAAATCTCATTCAAGATCTCATAGAAGCAAACAAGATCCCATTACCTTTGGCTAGCCAGAAGACCGGGTGATGATAAAGCAAACGACACAAGGCGAGCTTCAACGACAAGATTTCATGACCCCTTTTTCTATTTATTTTTCATCCCTTTCCCCAACAAGTCTAGCATAGGCACCCTTTATTTTCCTTAGATTTATTTTGTAGGTTTTTTTTTTTCTATTTTCCCCTTTAATAAAATGAGCATTTTATTTCTAGCATATGATCATTGCATTGCATTGCAAAAAAAAAAGAAAAAATTTGCCGAATTAAGCACGAGTTGTACCAATGATTTGAGGCACCCTTTGTAGCCTATCATATCATCTTTACCCTTTCAAATATATAATCCCTTTCTTTATAAACCACTTTGAGCCTCATCTAACGATTGACCTTTCTTTCTTCAACCTACGTCTACCTAACCTTGGGATGGGATGGTGTGCGACTTATGCAAGTTCCAAATATGAAAGCTTGAGAGATTCAAAAGATTAAAATAGGAAAAAAAACAAACAAAAAAATAAATGAAATTGTGCAAAAGGGAAAGTGTTCCAATGTCTTTGATATGAAAATGTCTTTGATATGAATACATCTCAGATTGCGTCTCTTATCGAGTACTCGCTACCGTGCCTGAGAAACATGAATGCCAAGTGAGTGATGGACCGCATGATCGGGATTGCCCATACTTATAAAAATGAAATAAATACAAAAGCAAAAGAGAGAGCAAAAATAAACAAAAAAAGAAAGAAATTTGAAAAGTGAGAAAACCTTAAGCATAAAAATATAAAGATTCAAAAGCGAGGTTGCACACCTTGGGGGCTTATCTAGGGTCTTGAGTCTTTATTCCCTTCTTCTCTAACCTTTAGCCTAACCACGTTACAACCTTTAAAAAGACCTTTTTGAGGTATACACACACTTGTGCGAGGTTCGGCTAGAGCTACGTTCGGCTTGATTCCTAACGGATATGTAGGCAACCTTACAAAGAGGTGCGGCCGTAATAAAATGCATTCATATTCACATTTACACACCCACGCTATGATCATATCAAGAGATCTCCAATGCTCATCCCTATTCACTTAGAGCTAGACTTGGGGGTTTGATCCCTACATCATTAGCCTACATAGCCTAAGAGTCATCATTATTTGACTCTTATCAAATAATACTTTTCCATATACTTAGCCTTTACAACCTAACTTTAGTGTCACTTTCACACACTGCACAGATACATGACCACATAGTCCTTCCCTTAGGAACCCCTTGTCATGAAATCATAACACAACGTTGAAGCATACTTTGTCATATCAATATCACTCATTGTCATAATCATCATTGCGTCACAAAGTATGAAGTACTTAGCCTCCGCGCCTAAGTTACCCAAATACTTTCATCATTGAGTCAACAATTGAGATAGCCTAGGATGAATTAATCCTTGAACTTTGAGAGGTAGTATCAAACGCATATATGTGTTTAAGCTCATTCAACATGCACCATCAAACACTTCGATTCTTTTTTCGTGTCTTTCTTTTTCGGGAGAAAGTTGTACCCTCCACAAAAATGACGGAAAATTTTTTGAGTCATGTACACATCGAGTCGCGTGAGTCAGCACTTTGCACACACGAGTCACACGTAGTGAGTCATCATTAAATCAAGTTTACATTTTGTGTCATGTCAAGCCACAATATGTGTCAAACGCTTTGAGTCAAGTCATAACAATGCAATGAGTCGAGAAACACTAAGCCTTTTGTCAACACTAAGATGACTAAAAAGATAAGCAAAGTCCTATAGTTCAAAATATAAAGGAAGGTGCATTCCAGCAAGCAAGAACTCCAGCGCTAGACGACAAAATCTGTAGCTTGGCGACAGAACGAGAACGCGGCGATAATATGATCTGGCGTGCGCCAGTGCAGCGACGAGATACGTGGCCCCATATTAAATTATGCGGACCGCATACAACGATTTCGGGTTACTTGGTACGCCAGTTAGCCCCTATAAGCAAATTGACATGATTAGTATTCGGCTCGATTACAATCGTAGTAAGTGATTGACCTGACAAAATCAAAGATCGTCTCACTTAGCTTAAAGCGCCCAAGTATTGGCTCATCACAAGCACCAAAGAATCGATTCAAAAGCAAGCGCATCACTTATATTATACGACAAATGTTCCAAGATTGGATTGTCATCCCCAACTGACAATATTTCCAAATGTGGATTGTCGCATATCTTCTTCAACGACAACTTTTCTAAGATTGGATTGTCACCTCTGGCAAAGTTTCCAAGTATGGATTGTCGTGCTCCTTCTCTGTTTGGAAAATTTTTCCAAGTTTGGATTGTCATATATTCATCAAAACCTTGGCAATTTTTCCGAGATTGAATTGTCATATACCTAGTTCCCTATGGAAAAATTTCCCAAAAGATTGGCGTAGGCCTCTCTTCATCATAAATTTCGGCAAAGGTTCCTCAACATGGATTGTCATTCATTTCAGTAGGTGGCAAATTTTCTAGAAGTGGATTGTTGATCGGCTCTTCTTTGCAAATATTCCAAGACGCGGATTGTCAATAGTGGCAATATTTTCCTAAGAGGATTGTCGCATAGCATTGGCAAATTTCCAAGGTGGATTTCTTTCGAGAGTTATGTTCCAAGATGTGGATTGTCGATCATAACAAGGTTCCTATGACAAATTGTTACGAAACATTGGCAACTTTTCCCAAAAATTGGATTTTAGCAAATTTTCCGAGATACGGATTGTCGCTTCATCGTGGCAACATTTCCAAGGATGGATTGTTACGAAGCATTGACAAATTTCCCTAAATAGGATGGATTGTATGAGTTTCAATTGTTGCATAAAAACCCACAATGATGACTAACATATTTAAAACTTAGCCAAAGAAATATGATTTCATAAAACTAGCATATCCAAAGATGATTTGACAAGTTATAACTCCAAGTGGTTTAAAACTAGGAAACCTGAAATAGATTCTAAGTCTGTAAGCAAGTGTATGACACTTGAGTAATTTGCCTAAATTGGGTGAAAGCCATTATAAGCAAAACAAACAAGAAAGGAAATTGTTTTCTAACTAAAGAAAACACTTGTTAAAGGATTCAACAAATTCAAAATATGACTATGACTACGATGAAAATTTTACATTAGTCATGTTGTAAAGATCTATTAAAGATGTTTTAGTGAATTCTACCTTATAAGATTTGGTAGATGGATTTCAAAACACTTTCTTGAAATTCTTCATGAAAGAAGATTTGTATATGATATAATCAAAAGTTTGAAAAACAATAATCCTAAGGATGCATAAAAGATCCTTAATGGATTGAAGTTAGCATCAGGGAGTTAATGTTCTTAATTTTGTGAGTAAATCAAATCGTTTGATGTTCTGGTAAAATGAAGAAAACGTCTTGTGTGTACAAGATGTTTAGTGGGAGCTATGAAGTCTTCTAGGTCTAGTATAAAGAGCAATTATTCATTTCTTGGAGAGTCAAGTGGTGGGTAATGCATTTTGTATGAAAAACCTTGAAGAGAATGATGAGTACATTTGGGATTCAAGATCTATAGAGATAGTTTTTTGAAGGATGTTTGAACATAATTAATAAGCTTATATTGATAAGATTCTTATAAGGTTCAACATTATATTGAAAGGAGTTTCAATCCCGTGTAACATGGCACATTGCTTAATGATTCAGTACTTTGAGAAAGGTTAATGAAATTAAGGTTTTGAGTGATGATCCTTATGCAATTTGCAAAGGATGCATCATGCATATCATGGACTATACTCGTCTATTTGATTCACGCGTTTAAAAGAACAAGTGATGATAGATTTCTATCAAAATTCAATGTAACGTTGGAATACAAATTAGAAATTTCTAAGTTCTTTCTGAAAAGGCGAAGGAAAATTCTTAGTGTATGGAGATGAATATTATTATAAAATTTAAAGTTTATAAAATTCATGTTTATGAGAATGTCTCATGAACTCTACTTACTAAAGCCCTTCCATGACCAAGGTATGAGAGGCATACTAAGAACCATGGATTGAAGCAAGTTATGTAATTTAGGTTGTGTATGTTTTGAGAAAACATATTACATAAGTAATACATTAACTTGCAGAATTATGTTTATCAATTGAAACAAAGTTTCAATCTTATTTAATTATGGTTTTCGATATTAAATAAAATGTCCAAAATAATTATGAATTGATGGGCTCATCAGGTTGATAACCTGGTGAATGAAACCCCATAGGTGAACTAAATTCATATATTATTTAAAGTTCCTAGTCCAGAATCATTAAACTGGACATAAATGATTTCAATTAATAGACTAGTATGTTAAGATTGATTGGATAGCGCAGTTTCTTGGGCTATAAGAGCATAGTGCTGCTCGGTCAATCACATGGATATGCATGAATGATGCATGATCGAACTGTAGACCTACTTTGAAGTTCAAGTATAGAGCTTCCGGATATATTAGTGGATTCCGTTGAAATGAGTGGAACATTGATTTCATTCAATGGATGTTATGGTTGTGGTGCACTCAAACGTCTGCCCATAACTAGAGATTATAAAGGGTGTATTCCCGGTTATTTCAGAAATTGAGTGGGAGCTTTGGTTGCTACAAGATTGGATTGAGTCTACCTATTTAATAAGGAATGTGTCTTGGGCCCTTGAAGAGAGAGAATTCAGAAAATGTATGGCCGTGCTCAAATGGATTACATAGTAATCATTTGTTTTGTAATTCTAACTCAGATTTCAAGAAAAGATTTGTAGATTAATATGATCACGACATGAGATGCAATCATATTATCGAATCGACACACATCGACTTAAGGAATTTGATTATTGCGCACTTGTCTCGGACAAATGGGACATTGAAGAAGTTGTGTCTTCGATAAGTGCAATTATTAGATATATCAAAGATCACTATTATGGAGATAATAAGTTCGTTCTTTTGGGTCGTCATCATCTGTTGCTAGACTATGTGCGATGATCTTTGGACTAGTCAAATAGTCCAAAGCCTGCTAGAATGGATCATATAAGGTCACACACAAGGGTATTGGGTTAAGCAAGTAAGAGGCCCATTAATGGGCCTCATGAGCAATTAACTAATAATGAAATAAATTGGTCTACCATAGTTAGATGAGAATTAGGTTTTGGGCTTTTGACATGGGCTCTTATTTAGAGATGAGATCTATAAATAAGATCCATGCCTAGGGTTGTAAGTAAGCAGTCATAATTCACACACAATGAATTTTGACATCAAGACCAATCCCAAAACCCTAATTCCTCTCTCTAACACACAGCTCTCTCTCTCTCTCTCTCTCTCCTCCCCTAGATCGTATGGCCGGCCACACTTGGTGGTGCGTGTGGTGTTTCGTGGCGGTTCATGGTTGGTTCGTTGGTCACTCTTAAGGTCAATTGAAGGGTTCAATTGCAACTAACTAGCATTAGTGGAGGTCTTAATCCGTGCCCATGGACCAAGTAGAGGAATCATACTTGGGGTTCTTTATCTCCCATTGTTCTTGCTCGATCGCACGTGGAATCACGCTTCAAAGGTACAATTATATGTTCTTTATGTGTTATGCATTAGATCTTGGGATTAGGTACCGTATGAATATGATTCATGTTTTTCCGCAATTAGTACCTATAAACTCCTACATAAACAACAAGGCATTAAGAAGCTCATTATCGAGATGGACAACAAAGCGTGTGTGGAAGCTATCAACAATTTGGATCAGCAGCTAGGGGAGTGTATGCACATCATCAATAAGTTTTGTAGTCTTTGTAATTGGTTTTGTTCTTTTGTTTCTGTTAATTGTTTGGAGGGGAATCGAGTAGTGGCGGATAGGCTTGCGAATATGGAGGTTAGCCTTCAAGAGAAAGTGGTTTATTTCGATGATCCTCCAATCGAAATAAAGAACCCTCTTTGGGAGGATTTAGTTGGTGTGGCCTTACCACGAATGGTGGTGTAATTGTGTTTATTTATTTTCTTCTTGGTTTTTCCCTCATTTGCATTAAAAAGAAGGAAATTTTGACAATTACGACCTTCTATTATGTCCATTTTAGCAATTACCACCTTGTATTTTTTTTTTTTTTTTTGAAAATTACCACCTTTTATTTTCAAAAACATCAAAAGTTACCACCTTCTCCACAACATGACATCATGTGGGCCCCACCCTTTACCTTTCCCTCTTATTTCCCTCCTATTTCCCCTTCCACACTTCGATTCTCATCTCCTTTGTTTCTCTTCTCTCTCCTTCACCATTAATGGCAATCAATTCTTCCTCACCCACCTAATACTTTTTGAAAATTTACTCCCTATTGTCACATCCTCTCTCTCCCTCATAATTCTTGGTCAAAATAGTTGCTAAATTGCCCAAAATTGTACCTTGTTCCAGGCGCAGTATCATAGTACAATTGGGTTGAAAACGTCATTGATGAAGGGGGGACCAAGCTAGGATATCTCAATTAGTTCACCAATTGAACACCCTCACCCCTAATTTGATTCGCAAAACCCTAATTTCAATAGGTAATAATTCACACTTTGTTGTCAATTAGTTCACCAATTGAACACCCTCACTCCTAATTTGATTCACAAAACCTGGGGCGGAGCTATAGGGGGGCTGGCAGAGGCCTAGCCCCTGCAGCCCAACCCCGTGGCCCATATTTTTTTTAGTTTGGCCCCTGTAAATTTTTGGTTATATACAATTTAACTCCCTTATGTTCAAGAACTGTGCTCTTGGTTCATTGGTAAAGCATAGCTAATTTTATTCAAGGGTTGCCAGTTCGATGCCTTGTAAAGGCAAAATTGTGATTTTTTTTATTTATTTTATTGTAACAAAACAGCCCTATTTAGTTATTAGTGGGCCTAGTATTATTCTTTGGTTCAAGGTTCAAATTATTCCAAGGTAACTCTTTAATTATCCAACAATATTAGATCTTTCAATTTATTCTTTCCTTTTCTTTTGCCCAAATTTTCTATTAACTTCTTCAACTCTTCTATAAGTGATTTTTTTTCTCTTTCATTTCTCCAATCTTCTACTTGTATTTAATCGTGTAATTTTTTTTTATATATATTACTACCTCCGTTACATATTAGTTGCAACTTTGGGCAATATTTGTGAGAGATAAAATATTCCAAAGTTGCAACTAATATCTAACAGAGGTAGTATAAAATAATGGCTTTATTTTACAAAAAAAAAATAAAAAAAAAATAATAAAAATATTTACTTTTGTCTAATTTAAAATAATAAAATAAAAACTCTTAATTTAATTTAGAGTGGTTGGTATTCAATAAGAGGATTTTATACTAGGTTTTTTTTTTCATATATAGATGGTTTTTTTATATGAAGTATGAAAAGTTATAAATTGCAATTAAAAAATCATTATAATATCGTCGGCCCCCATAGCATAAAATTCTTGGCTATGCCCCTGCGCAAAACCCTAATTTCAACCCTAATTTTTTGTTAATTTGATTCGCAAAATTACAATCCTACCCCTAAATTAAGAAATTAAGATGAACAACATACCTTTCTTTAGGGAATTATTATCATGTTGCAACAACCACCAATAATTGTTCGTCAATATGGATTTAGAGGAGTGAATTGAAATGTTCTGATTTTTTTGGGGGAAAAAAAGTGAGAGGAGAGATGAAAATCGAAGAAATAGGAGGGAAATAGGAGGGAAAGGTAAAGGGTGGAGTCCACATGACGTCATGTGGTGGAAAATGTGGTAACTTTTGATGTTTTGAAAATAGAAGGTGGTAATTTAAAAAAAAGGTGGTAATTGCTAAAATGGACATAATAGAATGTGGTAATTGTTAAAATTTTCAAAAAAAAAAATATAAACCACTTTTTTTTTTGTTATTTATAAATAATTAACATTAATCAAAAAGGATTGAGTGAATACGGAAAGAGTAAATGAATATTATATTAAATACTCGTATAGAATTACAAGTCAAAGCTCAACTATTTTGACAGCATCTACTGTTTAGGCAAATCTCAACAAGGACATATGAGAATCTGCTAGGTTTGAGGGGTAATAACAATCATACTACCAAAAGCATATAAATTAATAATAAAGCAATAACAAAGCAATAAACAAACAGAATGAGTTCTATTGTAAAAAGAGAATAAGTTTAGAGATACAATACTGAACAAGGACAAGCCTCCTTCTTCAGTAGGGATGAAGCTTCGTAGGTAAATGTAAAGTAACTCTATTATATTTTGAAAGTATGTGCGTACATGAATGTTGAAAATGTCTAATTACACTTATTTATACCTAGGGATGTCTAGGGTTTACAAATATATTCGGAATATATTCAAAATGAGGAAGATCTTCTTGATTTATCTTCTTCCCTGTTCTGTAGGTGTATCTTTGGCAAGTATCTCCTTGATTGATATCTTTGATGCTGCTTTCCTTGTTTGCTCCAATCAAACCATTTGCTTATTTTTGCTGAATTATTGGTCTTGGATTGATGCCCTAAATGTAATGGGTCGTATTACAATACGGGCCCAACATCTACAAAAGGGACAATAATTTTGAATTGGATGGAAACTTCGATCTGCCTTACATTTCAATTTTTTTTTTTTTTTTTTTTTTTGAGAAATCGATCTGCCTTACATTAGACAATAAGATATATAGAAGTTTTTTTTTTTTTTTTGAAAGACAGATATATTGAAGTTCTTTACTAGTTTACTCCCGTAACAAATATACGCAATTACACATAATAAAAACAGAACGATATCTTAATAAAAACAGAACGATATCTTAACAAATATACGCAATTACACACAGCCTGAAGCAGTTATTTAAATTAAGTCCTTGGACGAATCTGATTCTGAACAAAAAGTTGCCCCAACCATGTCTCAAGGTTTGTTTTCTTTCTTTCTTGTGTGTTTTGATGTTTTGCTGCACTGATAATTTTGTGGATGTGTGGTTGATGCTAGTTTGTTTCGCTTTTGATTGGCTTAGTTTGTGGGTTTTTAATTTGTTTTGAATCAGTTGTATCCTTGTTGAATATACTTGTATACAATTGTTAATCTATTTGATTCAATTAGCATCCTTGATGTATACATTTGTTGTGTTCCTTGTTGTGCTACCTTTGAATTCTTCTATGTTCCTTGTAGATACATCAAGGTCACTAAGGTCTCATGATCTTCTTAGTTCGTCTTCCATCTTGTGTCGCCTCAAGTCTCGCTCGTCCCCCCAGACTTCTGAAACTGTTCCCATCAAAATGGTTGCTCCCAAGGGTGTCCCTCCTCCTCCTCCGCCTCGTGCTAGTCTCAAGAGGAAATTGGAGATGCCTATTGATGTTGACGCTGCTGAGTTTTCTTTTGATTCTCTGGCTCCGCATGTAGATACCCTGCTGTTTCCTTCTTTCAAGGATCGCCAATCCTCGATGACCTTTGCTAACCTTTCACAAGAGGCGGTCGTACAGTCTTTCCAGGTATAGTATAATCCGAAAAATTTTTAAATAAAATCAACATTATTGAACTATGCTTCTTACACTTCATCTTTGCTTTGCAAAGCCTTCAATCTTGCCTTGGTGTCTTAGGCAAGGTGTCAGAATTTACTCGGGTGTATGAGGCTATGAAGAAGGAGCGTGATGCTCTGTCTGACAAGTACAAGGCTGCCACTGAGGCTCTGAAGGCTGAACGGACTAAGCATCGGGACTACAATTCTGAGCGGGATCGGCTGAAGGGTACCTTGAAGGAAGCTGCTAACGAGGCCATTGATGCTGCTACGTACTACTACGGGAAGGCACGTCTTGAGATGATGGAGGAGTTTCAGTAAGGAAAGCATGAGGCTTAGGACTATGATGGTGATAAGGCTTCTTTCGAGAAGGCGTTTCCTGGAGAGACTGCTGCTCCTGGCTCACTGCTGCTAAGCTTTGCTGATGAGGAAGTGAACTCTCCTCATAATGAAGAAGTCAAGGATGCTCCAGAACTGATAAAGCCTGTTGCTGAAGAAGTGGCCGCTGCTGACAACATGGAGAGAATTAGTTTAACTGGTGCTGCGTCACCTTTTTTTTAAAAAAAATGTAAAACTTTTGAATGGTGTTTATGTTTACTGCCTCAGTGCAGTTTGGATAATTTGTTTTTTGTGCTACACTTCTGTAGCTGGATAACTTGTTTAATTTTTTTGCAATGCAACTAAGTATTTCTATCCTTCTTGCTGTGTGGATTATGTTTCTGTATAGTGTGTTGTGATTGTATTGTAGTTGTATCACGATTGTATTACAGTTGTATTATAGTTGTATTACAGTTGTATTACAGTTGTGATGCTACTTACATGTGTTTGTATGCCTTGTAAGGATAGTAGGTCTGTTCTGTTCAAGAATGACTGGTCATCGTTCTGTGGTGAAGGGACTTGTTTCAATTTCATTCTTGCTCAGTAATGTCAGTCGTGCTCCTTGCAAAACAGAAGAAGGTGAGGGGTGGCCGTGGGTTTCCCCAACGGCCCTCCGATGCCAAAGTCAATACTCGTAATGATCATAAATCAAATTGACAAATAATAGGGAGAGATGAGTACCTTTCGTGCTGATTTTGGCTGTTGGAGATTTTTGTGTTTTTCTGTTTTCTTCTTTTTTGTATTTTTTCTTGTTTTCCTGTTTTTTTTTTTTTTTTGTTTTTCTTTTTGTAAATTAAAAGACAAAATTGAAATAATAACTACGTACCTTTCTTCAGAAATGATATAGTTTTAAATGTGCTGCATTCCAGCTTCGGTGCATGTCTTTTCCTTTTGCATTCCTGAGTCTGTATGCTCCATTACCTACTACCTAAGTGATTTCATAGGGTCCTTCCCAGTTGGGTGCTAGCTTTCCTGCATTGACTTCCCTGGTGTTTTCGTACACCTTCCTGAGAATCCAATCTCCTAGCTTGAAGACTTTGATTCTGACATTCTTGTTGAAGGATCTTGCCACTTCTTGCTGATATGCTGCCATTCTCATTTGTGCGTCTTCCCTGAGTTCCTCCACTGTGTCTAAGTTGTGAATTAGTTCTGCTTGGTTTCTTTCTTCTGTCATTAGCCCGTACCTTGCTGTAGGTACTTCTACCTCTGTTGGGATTACTGCTTCACATCTGTACACCAGTGAGAAAGGGGTATGACCTGTAGCGCCTTTAGGAGTCGTTCTATCTGCCCACAATATGTTGGGTAGCTCATCTGCCCATTTTCATTGGCTCCTTCCAGCCTTTTCTTCATGTTGCCTATAAGAACTTTGTTGCTTGATTCTGCCTGTCCGCTTGCCTGTGGGTACCTTGGTGTAGATGTGATAAGGGAGATGTTCCATTCCTTAAAGAACTTGGTGGTTTTGTTGCTGATGAATTGGGACCCATTGTCTGTAATGATCTCTGATGGTACTCCGAACCTACTTAGAATGTTCCTCTTTATAAATGAGATGACGTGCTTATCCTTGATTTCCTTGTATGCTTCTGCTTCAATCCATTTGGAGAAGTAGTCTGTCATTGCTAAGAAGTACACTCTCTGTCCCGATGACGAGGACAGCTTTACTATATCCATTCCCCACTTCATGAATGGCCAAGGTGTCAACGTTGGGTGTAATTCTTCTGATGGCTTGTGTGTCAAGGGCGCATGTTTTTGGCATGCTAGGCATTTCTTGGCGAACTCTGCTGCGTCCTTCCTCATGCTTGGCCAGTAGTATCCCATTCTAAGTGCTCTGTTGGCTAGATTCCTTCCTCTAGAGTGATTTCCGCATTCTCCACTGTGCAGGGATTGTAAGACTTGCTGAGCTTCTTTTCCTTCCAGGCATCTTAAGAAAGGTCCTGCTGCAGATTTCTTGAAGAGTACGTTGCCGATCAGGCACTACTTGGAGGCTTTCTGAGCGAATGCTTGAGCCGTTACTTTCCTTGTTGGTTTCGTGTTGCCCAAGAGGTATTCTTTCAAAAGCGTTGTCCAACTATTGTCTTCTTCTTCTGTAGGGCTTGCTTGAATTTCGTAGACACTCATGGTTGACTCTTTCTCTATGGCTGGTGAAAGTACGTGTACTAGTGGGATTGCTCCAAATTCTTCTGGATTGATGTTTGACCCCAAATTTGCCAGTGCGTCTGCTTCGGTGTTCAGGTTTCGGGGTACTTGTTGTATCTTGAACTCCTCGAACTCTTTGATGAGTTTCTTTGTGACTTCTAGGTAGGCAATCATTCTAGTGTCTTTTGCTGCATACTGCCCGTCGACTTGGTTTACCATGAGTAAAGAATCAGAAATTACTTCCAGGTGTTGTATCTTCATGTCCTTTGCAACGGTTAGCCCTGTGATTAGTGCTTCGTATTTAGCTTCATTATTGGTAGCCTTGAAGTTAAACCTTATTGCCTGTGCTATCTTGTCTCCTTGGGGTGATGTCAGTACCACTCCTAAGCCTACTCCGCGTATGTTTGCTGCACCATCTGTATGGAGTGTCCATTTTTGCGCAACTTTTGGTTCCTGTAATGCTAGTACTTCCTTCTGCGCTTCTTCTTCAAGGGTAGGGCTGAAGTCTGCCACGAAGTCTGCCAAGGCTTGAGATTTGACCGCCGTCCTGGGTTCGTACTGTATGTCGTACCTGCTCAGATGTAGGGCCCATTTCTCCATCCTTCCTGACATTTCTGGCTTTCTCATGATAGCTCTGATGGGATAGTTGGTTCGTACTTGTATGGAATGGCTCTCGAAGTATGGACGTAACTTTACTGAAGCAGTGAACAAGGCTAAAATGATTTTCTCTAGTGATGCATACCTTGTTTCCGCACTGAGCAGGGTCTTGCTTACGTAGTAGATTGGAAATTGTTCCTTTTCTTCCTCTCTTGTGAGGATTGCACTGACCGTCCCTTCAGACACTGCAAGGTATAGCTGGAGTGGCTCTCCTTCTTTGGGCTTGGAGAGAATCAATAGGTTGGCTAGGTATTCTTTCAACTTCTAGAATGCTTCATCGTGTTCTTGTTCCCACTTGAACTCCTTGTTCTTTTTCAATACCTCGTAGAAAGCTCTGTTCTTTTCTGAAGACTTTGAGATGAACCTGTTCAGTGCCGCGATTTTCCCTGTTAAGCTCTGTACATCCTTCTTGGATTTTGGTCGCTCTAGATCTAGGATGGCTTTGACTTGTTCAGGACTGGCTTCTATTCCTCTTTGTGTAACCATGTATCCCAAGAACTTTCCTGATTGTACTCCAAATGTGCATTTTGTGGGATTTAGCTTCATGCCGTATTGTTTCAGGATGGCGAATGCTTCTCTAAGGTCTCTGACGTGATCTTCTGCTTTCTTGGATTTAACTACCATATCGTCTATGTAAACTTCCATTGTGTTTCCAATTTGTTCTTCAAACATCTTGTTTACCAACTTTTGGTACGTTGCTCCTGCATTCTTCAATCCAAAAGGCATCACCTTGTAGCAGTATATTCCTTGACTGGTAATGAAGGTTGTCTTCTCTTGATCATCCTTATGCATGAGGATCTGGTTGTAACCATTGTAGGCGTCCATAAAGGATAGCAACTCGTGTCCTGCTATGGCATCTACCATGGCATCGATATGCGGTAAAGGGAATGGGTCTTTTGGGCAAGCTTTGTTGATGTCTGTAAAGTCTATGCAGATTCGCCATTTCCCATTCTTCTTCCTTACTACCACCATGTTGGCAAGCCATTCTGGGTACTTTACCTCTCTGATCTTTCCTGTTTTCAGTAGGTTTTGAATTTCTTCATTGATGATCTCGTTCCTTTCTGGCGCGAATTTCCTTCTTTTTTGTTTCACTGGTGCATGCATTGGATCTACATTTAACTTGTGGGTGATAACTTCTGGGGAAATGCCTTTCATGTCTTCATGGGTCCAAGCAAACACATCTTTCTCTTCTTCCAGGAAGTCGTAAATTTGTTGTCTGAGTTCCACTTTCAACTCTGATCCTATTCTGACTTTCTGATCTGGATGCATGGGGTTCAGCTGGACTTCTTTAGCTTCTTGCTCTTCTGATATGCTCAATTTCTCTTGGCCCAGCTGACCCTCTGATTGCTATGCTAAACTCTTTTCAGCAGATGTTGCCTTCAGTGCTATCTTGTAACATTCTTTAGCTTCCTTAGGATCTCCTCTGATTTCTTGAATTCCCCACCTAGTAGGAAACTTAATGACTTGATGGTACGTAAAAGGGATGGCTTTCATCTCATGTATCCAGGGTCTTCCCAAAATCATGTTGTATGAAGACAGAGTGTCGATCACTAAGAACTTGACTTGTAGGTTGATCCCTTTTACGTACGTTGCCAATGTAATCTCCCTACTTGTCTTTTTGGTTTCTCCGCTGAATCCTACTAGCATTGTTGATTTGTTGACGATATTTTTCTCATCTATGTTCATATGCTTCAGGGTGTCTAGCATGATTATATTTGCAGAGCTTCCATTGTCAACTAGGATTCGCTTGATCATGCAGTTTCCAACCGGAAGTGAGATCACTAGACCATCATGATGACCTTCAACTGCATCGCTCTCTTCAAACATGATAGGGATGTCTATCTTGGATTTTTCCCTCTTATATGGCTGTTCTTTGTTGCTTTCTTTTGCATGTCGCTTCGCTGCTGAATATGTTAAACCGCATACTTCTGACCCTCCAGATATGAAGCAGATGGTTTTGACAATTGGAGGTAGGGGTGGAAGACCTCCTTGCTTAGACTTTCTATCCTTCCCTGAAGCTTTAGATCTATCTGACAAGAGTTCTTTGAGGTAACCCTTCTTCAGCAAGTATGCAACTTCCTTTCTGAGCGCGACACATTCGTCCGTAGTCTGACCAATATCTGAATGGAAATCACACCATCTGGATGGATCCTTCTTCTCCCCAGGCCTATCACTCCTTCTGGGCCATTGAACGGTATCTCCCATCTTGTTTAAGGTCCTTATTACTCCTGCAGGGTTGACATTGAAGCAATACTCATGCAACTTGGGTGGGAGCTCAGGATCTTCCCTCCAATTAGAAAACTCTCCTTCGACAGCATTGACTGATCCTTCATCAAAGCGGGAACGCTGATACGGCTTGAATCGATGATCTCTCCTGGGGAAGATGTTGTTCCTTCTTGACGGACGATCTTCATCCTTTCTGAGCTCTGGAGTCTTTCTTGCATATGCATCTTCCTCAAATCTGACTTAAGCCATTGCTTTAGCTTGTACGTCTTCAAAGGTTGTACAGGGGTATTTGGTTAATTCCTTGTAGAGCTCACTGTGATCTAGCAATCCTCTTCTGAACGCTTCAATGGTTGTAGGAGCATCGCACTTGTGTATTCTAATCTTTTCCCTGTTGAACCTGTTAAGATAATCCCTCAAGGATTCACCATGTCTCTGCACAACACGGTATAAATCCGATGACTGCTTCTCTATTTTCCTGCTGCTGGCGAACTGGACCTTGAATAGGTTTACCATTCCTGCAAAAGATCGAATTGTCCCATTATCTAAATTAATGAACCAAGTTAAAGCTGGACCTGATAATGTGGCTCCAAAGCCTTTGCACATGATAGCCTCTCTGATGTCTCTAGGGATTGAGCTTGTCATTATCTTCTGTTTGTAGAGGGACACGTGCTCATCAGGGTCTGTTGTTCCATCGTACATGGCCATGCTGGGTGCAGCCACAGACCCCCAGTTATTGGGTCTAATCCTCCACGAAAAGTAAGAAATTCCCCATATTTTGCCCAATTCAAAGTGAAAAACGGGGTTGCTCCTTCGGCAAAACTGGGATTACCATGGCGATCTCTTCTGAGAAAGGAGACTCTATTTAGCCATCTGACGCCTCTTCTTCCATGGGCTTTGGCATTCCAGGGATCTTGGCGATCTTTGCTTCGATTGCTTTGAGGTACTCTTTGACTACCTTCTCTATCTTTCCCTCCTCAGATCCTTCTTGGCTATTCTGCTTAGGGGTTCCTGCATTCAAAGAGTCTAGATCTAGGACTGTTTCCCTAGTGTTAGATCCTTTTTCCCCATTAGGGGTATGAAAAGTACTTGACATATCAAGCTGCATGGCTATACTTTCAGTGTTCTTTTTGGTATTAATGGTTTTAGAAGCGACTGATTGTATTTGGCTACGGAGGGCTTCATTTTGTTTGGTGAGACTGGTAAGTTTGGCTTCAGTTTGAACCTTTTGGGCCAACAGTGTTTCAATCTGGCTTTTTTGTTGGTCTAAGGTCTGACGGAATGCGTTCATTCCCTCATTAATTTCGGCCATGGTAAAGGGTACTTGGTGCCCAGACATGGTGTTTGTATTGGTTTTTTGGCGAATTGGTAGGTTAATTGACTATCAGCCCCACGGTGGGCGCCAAATTGTTTAGGCAAATCTCAACAAGAACATATGAGAATCTGCTAGGTTTGAGGGGTAATAACAATCATACTACCAAAAACATATAAATTAATAATAAAGCAATAACAAAGCAATAAACAAACAGAATGAGTTCTATTGTAAAAAGAGAATAAGTTTAGAGATACAATACTGAACAAGGACAAGCCTCCTTCTTCAGTAGGGATGAAGCTCCGTAGGTAAATGCAAAGTAACTCTATTATATTTTGAAAGTATGTGCGTACATGAATGTTGAAAATGTCTAATTACACTTATTTATACCTAGGGATGTCTAGGGTTTACAAATATATTCGGAATATATTCAAAATGAGGAAGATCTTCTTGATTTATCTTATTCCCTGTTCTATATGTGTATCTTTGGCAAGTATCTCCTTGATTGATATCTTTGATGCTGCTTTCCTTGTTTGCTCCAATCAAACCATTTGCTTATTTTTGCTGAATTATTGGTCTTGGATTGATGCCCTAAATGTAATGGGTCGTATTACAATACAGGCCCAACATCTACAAAAGGGACAATAATTTTGAATTGGATGGAAACTTCGATCTGCCTTACATTTCATTTTTTTTTTTTTTTTTTTTTTTTTTTTTGAGAAATCGATCTGCCTTACATTAGACAATAAGATATATAGAAGTTTTTTTTTTTTTTTTGAAAGACAGATATATTGAAGTTCTTTACTAGTTTACTCCCGTAACAAATATACGCAATTACACATAATAAAAACACAACGATATCTTAATAATTAGTATGTACAAGACATATATAGCTATATACCAACTTAATTATAAATTTATAAGTACACCATAAACGATCAACTTGAGGTCGTAGGTTTCTCATGGTATGTAACATTAGTTTCTCTGTCTTCCTTAACCTTGCTTGCGCTCTCTAACCTCGAGTTCGGTCCTTCAGATCTCTCATCCAACCAACCTATAATGTCTTTAAAAACGGTGTTGATGTTTTCAGGGAATTCACCATAGGTTAAAGCATGCCACATTCCTGGATACAGCTTGAAGGTTTTGTCGAAGCTCGTAGCCGACTCGTGTAGCATCTTGCTTATTGCTGGGTCCGTCACTTTGTCATCTCCTCCATGGAGAACTAGGAAGGGTAATGTTACCTATGTTTGAATACAACGGGGTTGATCAGAGTTTAATTTCAATGCCAAACTTATTTCAAATTCAAAATATCAATATAGGGCAAAATGATAAACGGATTTGGGGTCACACCCATCACTACTGTCCATTTTATACGACTAAAGAGGTTCCACCTCAAAACCATATGGCAATGAGGGGAGTAGCCTCTTAGCCTTATATAGTGGACATAACCTTCTTGTTTCTTCAATGTGGGATACACTTCCCAACACTTTTATACTCTTTCAAAAATCTTAATAAACACTTTCACTCACTTGTGGGTCTACTCATTGGTTCAACACAAAATATGTTGAAAAGGTTATTTTGCGCTAGTAAAAAAAGAAAGGAAAAATATGAGTTTATCATCACGATAAACAAAAAAGAGTTCATATAATGACATTTTCATAAATATATCTACATTTATCATGGTGACTAAGATTTTTGTTAATTTATTTGTAGAAATTTCTTTAACGATTTTTGTTTATCATGATAATAAAGTGGACATTTTTCAAATGGCTACAATAAAATTGTGGCCATTATAACTGAGTGAATCACAACCCTCTGATTAATAAAATTCATCATACCCATCTATTTAGTTGACTTTAAAATACAGTTATCAATCAAAAAAAAAAAAATTAATATAAAAAATTTTGCCGAAAGAAGGATGAAATTTCTAATTTATCTTACTTGATGTTTTCAATTTTTCCATCTTTGATATCATATGATTGGTTTGTGGAAAATTATAGACAAATTTCACAAATTTTTTTTATTTAATCATCATCTTCTTCTTTTTTCCTCCCTTTTTATGGTTTTATTTAATGGATCGGAGGATGATTCACTTTTTTGATAATTTTGATGCAAACTTATGGGCCTTGTAAAGCTATAATATATAATGCGGTAATTAGGTTTATATTGTTGATAAACTATAATCAAATGTTGATTTTTAATTGAGATGGGAGAATCATTTGAACTAAGAAATTTCAAGAATATACATCCATGGCAAATTTCATAATTTTCGCATTAGAAACTGTAAAACTGTTTGTTTTTTTTTTTTCTTTCAAAAAAAAAAAGAAACTTTTTTTTAAAAAAAATAAAAATAAAAATAAAAGTTAAAGTCAATTGAATGAATGGACAAGATTGAACATTAAAAATAAAGGGTCAAGATTAAAACTAATTACAATAGCTACAATTTTATTGTAGCCATTGAATAGTCTTCCTAATAAAGTGGGGCTTCCTTTAAAAGATAACACTCGTAATAAGAAGAAAAAACGTTGCTAACGAAATTATTATTATTATTATTGTTTTACGGTAAGGAGAAGGCCCTACTGGGTCGGAACCTCTCACAGGTCCAGCCCGACCCGGGTTAGCGGGGTAGACAATTTGGGAGTGAGGGGGAAGGGTAAGGGAATCCCCACCCCAAATTGCTTCTAGTGGAGTTTGAATCGTTTGATCCCACAACCTTTTGGTTATAAGGTGACAAACTCACCACTAAACCAAGCTAAGCTTGGTTGCTAACGAAATTATTAGAAGTTAAATAAATGGAATACAATTGTGTGTATATACCTCATTTAGTCGTTTCTCGAGATCCAAGGAAACAGAAAAGAGCTGTTCGGCTGTTCTCAAGCGCGGCCTTCCAGTGTACCAATATGGATTTGACCTCACCTATTAATTTACATTGAGACGTAGATTATAACATGCATTTTGTTGTAAATTTGAAGTAGTATTTTGTAAAATGATTTCATATTATATTTTCAAAATAAAATTAAATATGCTATGTTCAATTGGAGGAGTTAAAGGTGTGTTCTAAATGCATATTATTCTATGAGGTAACACCTACATCATCAATTACACGTTAAGGTTAAGATTATGCTTATAAAGGACTTTGTATGATTGTGTTTTTATGAACTTAACACTTTCATACCCAAGTTTTTTAATCGAAGCTAGTACATTTGTTTCCTATAGAGCCCCGTATGTGCTGGGGGTTTGATTTCTCACAACCCTCCAATCCTGTGATAGGGGGCACACCATAATTACCGTAAAAAATTGACAATAGAGATGTCAAGGACTCAAAACAATTCGATATAATCTAATTACCTAGAGTGATTTGATTTACAATTTGATATGCATGGAGACAATAGTTTAGCATGACTTGAATTCAAAATCACCAAACTCGGCTAGAATCTATTGGGTTCCAATCAAAGACCCAGTACTCACACTTCTAAGGAGTACTCCCTCTGTTTTTAAATATTTGCTCCACTCTATTTTTTACAATATTCATTCACCCTACTTTGACTATTGTTTATTTGTGATTTATACATAAGAAAAAATATAATCTTGTGGGTACTTGTTCGAATCGTCTCAGTAAATAGATTATTAATTTTCAATTGTTAGAATTTATACTTATTGATAATTAAAGATATTATTGACCAAGTACTAACATCGGTATTCGTGTCCAAGAGAAAAAGAGCAAGTATTTAAAAACAGAGGGAGTAATTGGCGATCACTGAACAAAGAAAAATTACCTCTTTTTTCCTCTCAGGATCTCTAACTGCAGCTTCAATGACATCACTACCAGGAATAAGTCTCCAAGTGGGCAAAATGTAGGAAAGTTTTGTCAAAAAGCTGATCACAAATGGACTTGGTTTTATATGGTCAGCAATCTGGCAAGTAGTTACCAATTCAATTATTAATAAAGTAAGTTCCCTTGAAAAAAAATAGTATAAATAGATAAAAGTAATAGATTATCAAAAATTATGATATGTAAAATTGTTGTTTGTTTGTTGTTTGGACCAAGTGGTTTTACCTAATTTGGTTTGTTACATAATTTTAAGTGAAAACAACAAAATCATGCATGCCTTTCTAGCCAAAAAAAAATCCACCCAACTCAAATGTAGCAAAAAAATAATCATATTTGAATTTTAAGCTTATTTTTCTTATACAAATTTAATATAAATGCTATAAAATATTAAAGAATTAACGTTGAAAACTAGATATACAATTGTTTAGGTTTAGTTTGATTAACCTTTTTCTTATAATTTATAAATTATTTTACTCCGCATTAAAATCAGATTAGATTAGATTAAATAAAAATAAAATTAGACTATAATAGATCATAAAATAACTAATATTATATGTATTAGACCAAATTCAAACCAAATAAAATCACATCAAAAACTTTAAAATTCCAAATCAAAGCCACTTAATTAAAATAGAGAAAACAAATACCTCATGTTTAAAATCTAAATGAGTAATATAATGTGAAGTATCTTGGACGACCTTGATAAATTAATATAATGTGGACGGAAAGGCAATATTTAAGAGAAGAGCATGTGGAACACTAGCACAAGAAGACCAAAGCGTGTGAAAGAGAGAAACATCACGTACTTTAAAAAAAATAAAAATAAAAATAAAAAAAATAAATAAATAAAAGAATTAGTCTGACAAAATTTAACTAATTAACTAATTTATTGAGATTAGGAAAATTAGGAAAGTGATTAAGAAATTAGGAAGGACATACCTTACACATGGGTGCGACTAAAATGGCGCCATCCCAAAAGTCTGGCATTTTTCTGTGCAAACACAACACAACTGCTCCTCCCATTGATTCGCCCATCATAAATCTTATTTTCCTTTCATTCTCTTTTCTTTCTGCAGCAACACATACGACACACAAATTTTTCATTAGTCACACTTTGGCCGAAAAATATATATTGAGACGATTCAGTGAAAAATAGCATGACTAGTTTAATCTTAGGCGTAAATAATGCAAAACATAAAATTAAATATTTAGTTTGTAATGGAGGGTGTATTAAAATTATATGTATTATTTTAAATTCAATGATTTTTATTTTCTATTCTCTTCCGGTTCACCCAAAAAAAAAAAAAAAAATTAATTAAATAACAATGGATATCAATAAAAAAAATCTCCATAAATCTAAAGGGGGATAATCAACCAAAATATTCAAGTAGTAAAAATAATTTTTAGCCGATAATAATAATTTAAATTCAGTAAAAAATATAGTGAATGTAATACGGGTAAGGTAAGTAAATCAATTTATTTCAAAAAAAAAAGGTAAGTAAATCAATAATTAAAAAAAATAATAATAAATGATATGGTTGACTAGGAATGAGATATGATTCATTGATTTGTAAGGACTTTTAAACTTTAAAGAAAACTCATCATATACTAATAATTAGTAGTGATTCATTCCTATATGCACGTTTGTTTTGTCAACACCGTGGAAATACTTCTATTATGCACTTGAACACTTGATGGTTAAACATTGAATAAAAGAATGAAATACAACTAATCTTGAGCAATTTGACTTTTATTTTAATGAAATTAGTCCTTTTTGTGACAGTTACGACTAGTTGTTCTTGTCACTTTCTCCCAAACACAACTCTCTGAATAAATCATCGTGTTACTTAGTCTCATCAATATTAGTAATATGATCGCTCTATTTCTTTATGTTGTTCTTATATTACGTATTAGTGAAATTATTGAAAAAAAAACAATTAATATTTTGTGACAAAAAAATTTAGAAGAACCCCCAATTGTGAAAAAATACATTGTTGTAAGAATCTATACAAGAACATTTTTATGGGTTCAATGAAAAACCCTTGATTATTAACTTTCTACTAACTTACTAATGTAAAACAATTTAACACGCCATTTTGTTATAGTTTTCGCTAAATATTCTCCTATTTTCTTGATGCAAAAAAGCTAATTAAAGTTAATTAACAACTTACCACAAACTTTGGTGAAATGATCTGAGCAATCTTGAACAAGATTTTCAAAGCTTGGAATATAACCTTGAAGCCCTCCAGATTTTCCATGTCCAACAAAATCAATCCCATAAACACCGTAACCAGCCTTTACAAGACGTATCGCCGACCCTTAAAACACATCAACAAAACCCCATTAGATCATAATTAAACATCTTCAAAATTTCATTAATATAATTTTTATAACAAATTAAATGCACAAAGTTTAGAATTAATAATTACAATTAAATAGATAAATAAATACCTTGCATGGAAATGCTACTTTCCATGGCATAACCATGGCACAAGAAAATAAGAGCCTTTGGTTCCTCATTTTGTGGCAACCAACTACATGTATATAGCTTCAAACCGCTATCATTTACTATAAACTCCTGCAAAAAAGATTAAAAAAAAAGTAGCAATAAAAATCATAGGGTTCTTGATTAAAAACTATATATTAGGTATAAAAATTAGTTAAATATATGCTAATTACCTCTTCAAATTTGACATTAGAATCCATAATAAAGTAGAAAGCAGAAGAATTGGGGTGGTGAAGATAGTATTAAAAGTAAGAGATATATATATAGAAAGAATTAAGAGGAAGACGAATCTAAAATTAATTTAATTGAGAAAAATACAAGTTGTAATTTTTTTTTTTATTCAATGAAATACAAGTTGTGATTAGGAATAATAAACAAATGTATTATTGTTGATAATAGAGATGCGAGAATGTAGGGATATTTTAAACTAAAACGAATTAAAGGGAAGATAGAGATTGATTAGAAATTAATCTATCTTTAATTATCTTACGTATCTGATTTCTGCTATGTCATTCTCATGCACTACATGTCTACATATGATTTAATAAATTATTTAATTAAAATATTATCTTCTTTTTAATAATTGATTGACTTTCCTTTTCCGTTCGGTCTAACATCCGCGTTTGTTATCATCCAAAATTGAATAACGAATTGCTCTAATGATGTCATGACACTAAAATTCTAGCTAAAGGTGGCTAATATAGCGGTATGGATTGGGTTCAAGTGACTTCGGTTTGGGTCATATTTGAGTGATTAGTCATTTATTTGGTATTTATATTCGTTTCAAACCCGTATTTAACATAATTTTCCTATGTTTCTTTATTTTTGTTCCGTTTGACTTTTAACGGCATTCAAAAAACGTGTTCAAACGTATACTTCCTTCGTTTTCTTTTATTTGCAACACTTCCCTAAAAAGGAAATGTCACAATACTTGCAACACACTATAAAAGGAAAGTTACTTTAGGGAAAAACTATACTATATCCCTTATTTAAAACACATTTTTTTTTTTGGTTAAAAGGCTTTCATTTAGTCATTCATCATCACATCACCAAATTTACAAGGGTTCTCAAAGGCTGTGCCTTTGACAAAACAGTTCATACAAGATAAACTAGTGATTAGCAGTTTCATATACAAAAGCATGAAGGTTGTTGCTGCTGTTTGCAAAAGAAAACTTCCCTGGGTTGGACAGAAGCTCTTCCCTACTATCTTTCGGGACAATCCTACAAAAGGTTGTTGATATGACCAGCTTCTGTCTAGCCATTCTTGCTACCACATCAGCCTCTTGAACTTGGCCCCGCTTCCCTTGCTTTAATGATAGCCTCAGAAGTTGCTGGAGGAGTTCCCTGCATTCATTATACAAATTAGTAAGTTCATCCCAGACCTGATCCTGCAAGTTAATCCCTTGGACCACTCTATCACAATCAGATAACAGAAGACCCTCATAAAAGCCCCTATCCTTAGCCCATTTCAGAGAAAACAGAACTGCCAGAGCTTCCCCCCACACAGCAGAAGAACATGGAACATGCAAAGCCATACCCTCACACCAATTTCCCTGGTGGTCTCTACATACACACCCTATACCAGCAGTTAGAGTACTAGAGGAGAAGGAAGCATCAGTTTTAATCAGCACTTGAGGAGCTACAAGGGAGATGAGAGCAGGCAGCTTAATTTTTGAAGAAAGGGATTTAGGTTGAGATAAAGATAGGATCTCTTCAATCATCCATGGAGTGGATTTCCACCAAGATCCAATAGGCATGTTATCTTTTTCAAATACCCATCTATTCCTTCTGGTCCATATCCTCCAGCAGATGATAGAAAAACAAACATCCCAAGGTTTACCCAAGTGATTATCAGAGGAGAAGCTACTCAAATTAGCACAAATCCAATCAGAGACAGAGTTAGATGAGGGGGATAAGGCTGGTTGTTTGTCCCAAACTTCTACAGCTCTAGGGCAGTCCCTAAGAACATGCAAAATAGTCTCTTGAACCCCAGGACAGAAAGAGCAGGAGCCTGAAGGGATGATATCCTTGCAGCAAGGTGGGAAGAAGTAGGGAGTCTCTCCCATAAAGTTAGCCAGAGAAACATTTTGACCTTGGGGGAGGAGTTGAGGTCCCAAATTGTACCCCATTTTCCATCTTTCTGAAACTCTGGACATCCACAGGGAGTTATAGGCAGATTTTGAATCAAAAAATCTCCCATGAACAAAGGAGCTGACAGGAAAATCTATCCCTCTGTTAGGAAAGTAGGTGGCATGAATTTGCTGGGAAATGTGGGGGGGGGGCAGAAGGAAGGAGCTGAGAGGTTGTGGAATGACCAGGAGTCTCCATCCCTAGCAAGATGAAGAGACATGTCAGCCTCATGGAAGGACCATGAGTCTCCATCCCTAGCAAGATGAAGAGACATTTAAAGCACATGGCCCACTAAATTGCGTGCACTCCTAACAACCGCTCATCCTATTTTAAAGTTTATTATATCATGTAAGCCTCGCCTTTCTTAATTACCGCGCCAAAGGGTGTGTTGCATCTAAAAGAAAACGGAGGAAGTATATTTCCATGAGAAAATTATAAAAAGTTGATATTAATTAAATATATGATGAAACGAACCAATTCAAACAATATCCTACATGGTTATTATATTACCTATTATAGTATAACGAGAAATTATGGCCAAAGATTTTAAAGTTTGACTCAAATTTTGACAATGGGGTAAAAAAATAAGAACAATGGGAGTAATTTATAACCAATACTAAAGCTTGACCTAAATGTCTGATGATTCGTCGTTAAGTGATTTAAGTTATACTATTCTCTCGGTCCCTTTAATAAGTTTGTCTTATCTATATTGATTACTTTGGTCGTTAGGTGATTTAAGTTATACTATTCTCTTGGTCCCTTTAATAAGTTTGTCTTATCTATATTGATTACTTTGGTTTTTAAGTGATTTAAGTTATACTATTCTCCCGGTCTCTTTAATAAGTTTGTTTTATCTATATTGATTACTTTGGACCAAATACAAACTTCTTATTACAAAAATTTTTAAGTTGATTATGCTAAATTTAAAGCTAGACATCTAAATTGAACAAAGTTCAAATCAGTTGGATACTTACGTTCATATAGTTGGATAAGGATTGGACATACAAGTATGCATATCATGACTATTTTGGTAGCTACTCATTATAATTAATGAAAAATATGATAATACTCTGTACTTTTTCAATATAACAAATTAATTAATATAATTCTATAAATGGTAATGATGATGAAAATATGAATATATAATATTATTAAAATTCAAGGGATAACATGTTATTGCTCAATAAGGTTTTATCCAAAATCAATAAGATGAATTGTCTCTAGCTTAACCTTGTAAGTGTTTAAATGTTGATGGAAATTCAGGAATACGTGTTGTTGGGAAGACAATACTTAATCGATTAGGCCACTCATTAACGGTATGGAGTCAAAAACTAATCTGATCGAACCTAATCCGCTTCATATTTAGACTCGTACAAGTAGAATAATTTAACATAACTCAATGTTGAAATACGCGACTCCTCACCAAACTATACCCAAGTACTCAAACTGACACCTCTAACCCCTCGTTACATAGTCTGATCAGAATTATTGAGATTCTTTCGTACCTAAACCTAAATACGTGTATTCAAGTTTGAACTATATATAATTAGGATACCTGACAACTTCTATTCTGCCAAACTAAAAGGTTCCTTATGTTATATACTTCCGTACTACAACTACTAGAATTTTATTACGGCAATAGAAGCTAATTACGTTGTATTAGTACAATAAATACATGGAGTTCTTTTGTACTTTGGCATATAATATTTGTTCTTCTTGGGTTAGGGTTTACTCAGTCAGTCAAAAATAATTCGTCAATGTTTTGGTGTGTGTTAGCTTGACGCACGGTGTGGCCACCAAAAAAAAAAAAAAAAAGCACTGAAACATTTTTATAAACCAAAATATTTTTTAAGCGTATATATTAGAGATTAGCCAAAAAAGCGTTCAAACATTTTTATAAACCAAAATTTTTAGCTATCCCTTATTTGATTTCAAAAAAAAAATAAAAAAAAATTAAAGAGGTTATTCCTTAGTTTTTGCCACACTGTCATAATTTGAGTCAAACTTAGAAAACCTTGACCAATAGCATTGCTATGAAACCAATAATTCTTGTGATACTAATCTCTTATTTTACGTCCAATTGTTAAACTTTGAAAACATTGACCATAAATTCCCGTCAATGTCAATATATAAGAGATAATATAGTCTATCAAATATTACTAAATTTGTTTCATTATATTTTATTAATATCAAAATAAATATATATACTACCTCCGATCTATTTAATTGCAACAAAAGGTATTATTTGTGAGACATAAATTATTCCTTTGTTGTAAGTAAATTGGAGCGGAGGTAGTATATCATTTTTACGTTTATAAATTTAGAGATAGATACCTTTTTCAGACGCATATTGAATGGGGTGCCATAAAAAGTCAAATGGGCAAAAGAAGGGAGCTTGAGTACTTCGTAAAGTAGTTCTGCCGTTCGTTGAATGTTTTGAGTCTAGAATAGATGACTATGTTTTGACTAGCATCCTCTCATGTGCCAAACGGTGAATACCCAACTTATGTTAGGCCCAACAAATTTGGATGATGTCCTTGCTTTGATTGGGTGGTGTTACTATACAAAACGTTATATTTTTGGGCCAGTAGTCAGACTACTTTAAATGGATGTATGGCACACACCTAATTTGAAGGTTATATAGGCTCATTACCAAATATGCCTAATATGATTGGGGACATTTTGCGTGTTTTGGCCGATGCATTGCGCATAGCCACAAATACAAGGATTATGCTTGCAAATTTGTATTGAACTTGCCTAACTTGTGTGTTTATATGTGCATTGTGGTAGGTTCTTGGCCCGAATTATATCACCAATTTGGTAGTCCAATTATTCAAGATTATCAATTACTAGAAATGTCAAACACCGATCATAGAAAAAAAAAAAATTCAAATTTATTCCGATTAAGCTTCCATCCTATTAATCTGGTCATGCTTGGGGTTTTGGACAGTTTAAGTTTCATGACGGATACTTTAATTTCGATTAAGAGTTGATTCAATGGGTTACACAATGTTTTTTCAATGATTATAACAATTATTATAGAGGAGCTTTGTACTATCGACACGGAGTTTCTGACTTATGAGGAATCACTTTGAGTGACGATCACGATAACATACATTAGGGCAAAATAGGTTGCATATGGCCAATTGAAAGTGTATCACCTTAAGAAGTCTCCCCAACCAAAACTCAACTATGAGTAAAAGTCTTTTATTTCATTTGGTTCCAATGGAGTGTTAGATCGAAAAAACAATTAGTTTTATCTAGAAATACAAATCATTTGATTTTCCTAGCCCATCTTTTCTATCATAAGCCCAACCTTGTTTTCACCCCTTTTACTTTACTTTTATCAAGCCCAATCCATAAGTATTTGACGCACAAAAGCGTACAACAACGGTACAAACAGATAAATTACCGACAACTGCCACGTTAGCTTCCTCGTAAATTCTGCTTCCTCCATTTCTTTTTAGTTGACACGTTTCTTTAGTCACGTTTGCTAATACACAAATCAAAATGTTAATATCTTAAGTTACCGATAAGTGAAAATTATAAAAAGTGGATACTTTGAAAATATATACTGTGACGAATCTAACAAGACCCCACATGACTATATTTTTCATTACGTATAAATCACAAAACATGGTCAAAGGGGAGTGTGTCAATAGTGCTAAAGTCAAAACGTGTCAAATAATAAAAAACGGAGGTACTGTCAATTTTTACGACTCTGTTTCTGTATATGCCATAGTCTTTTGATGGTTACGGACAAATTTTCAGCACCAATTCTCTCCTATGCTCTCTATTATTGATCTTCCATCAAGTGGCGGAGCCAGGATTGAAATTTCTAACCAGGAGGCGACATCAACTAAACATTGCATAGAATTTTACAAAAGAGCTTATTAAAAAATTGAGCACATAGATAGTTTAATCGTTATAATTTTAAAATTCAATAAGCAAAATATAAATAATTAGTCATACAATTATAAAAATGAAAAAAATTAAAATTTGGAGGATAATCCTTTATGTTAATTTTTTCTATAATTCATGAGAAAAATTTCAACATCATATACAAAGTTACTATTACTTTTAACTACCTATTTTCACATTATTTACTTCCGTGAGGGAGAGCCAAGTGAACGGGCTAAACATGAATTGCAGAAGATCGTATTGTTTTGTTGTCTTGGACTTGGTTGAATTAAGGGCATGTTCAATTCAGCTTCAACTAGTTCAGTTTAGTACAGTTTAGTTCAGCTCCAATCATCTCAGTTTAGTGCAGTTCAGTTTAGTTCAGTTCAATTCAGCTCCCAAGTTCCTTCTCTCATAAAATATTCATTTCAGCTCTATTCAATTTAGTTCAACTCAGTTTAGCTCCAATCAGTTCAGTTCAGTTCAGAAGCTCCAATCAGTTTAGTTTAGTTTAGTGTAGTTCGGTTTATTTCAGTTCAGTCAGCTCAATTTAATAAATGTGAACATATTTTAAATACGTGAGTCATTTAACATGTCCCAATTGAGTTCAAAATTATATTTTCAATCAATATATAATAATTCAATAAGCATATCATGCATACAAAATCAAACATTTTAACACACTTAGGCCCTATTCTTTTGAGCTTCTGGGCCGAGCCGAGCCGAGCAGATTTCAACATTATTATTAATACTATTATTAATGTTATTATTATTATTAATGTTGTTGTTGCTGTCATTATTATTAATATGACTATTACTATTACTATTACTATTACTATTACTTACTGTTTCTATTACTGTTATTGTTACTGTTACTGTTATTGTTACAATTATTGTTATTATTTTTGTTATTATTATTATTATTATATTATTATTATTAATTTTATTATTCTTATTATTATTATTATTATTATATTAAGTGCATGTATGATTTAAGTGAGTGAAAACATAAATATATGTGTACCAAATTTAACATATGTTAAAAGTAAAAAGATAAAAGTCAACGGTTTACTTATATTTATTTCACAAAAAATTTAAAATAAATGATTTAATGAGTAATAATGATTTTACTTATAAATTTGTCTTAATCATATATGTTTAACCCTAAAATTATTAATAATATACAAAGTACTACTTGAAATTAACCTCTTTTTTTATCTTTAAATGTACGGAAATATTTAAAAAATAATTCAACTCAATTAAATAACAATCAATACCCACATAAAATGTTTCTACACATTGTGATTCTAATATCGAATGTTTATAAAACAATTTGTTATTAATTTTAATTATTATTTTTTTTAAAGAATTGTTATAATTATTAGAAATTATTAATTAATAATTTTATTATATATTAATTCTTAATAGTTTGAATTATTAAATATTATTATTGATAATTATTAATTATTATTATGATTAATGAATATTAATTATTATTAATATTAGTAATTATTCAAATTATTTTAATATTAATATTGATTATAATTATTCAACATATTAAATTATTATCAGCAATACAATATTGATTATTATTATTGAATATTAATTATTCTTGTTGTTATTATTAATTATTATTTGAAAATAGAGCAGAGCAGAGCCGAGCAGAGCAAAGCAGATTTGATTTGAGCAGAGCAGAGCAAAGCAAAGTAAGGCAGAGCAGAGCTAAGTAGCTTTAAAGAATGGGGCCTTAATAAGCTAACAACTTATTGTTTTTTTTTTTTAGGGGGGGGGGGGGGGGGTGGCGGTACTCCATTATCTCCCCTCCCTTCGCCTCTAGTTTCATTTCTCTAATCTTCAAAAATTATATTTCACCTCCAAGTGTTCCTTTACATCAATATTTTACTCAAACCACGTCGGTTGTCCACGACTTAAAAAATGGTAACACTTAAGGGTTTAAAATCTAAACTTTATTTAACATAATTCAATTTATATTTTTTATTGAAGTTTATTAACGTTCTAATGATGATGTAGTTGGAAAGAGCCGCATTCAACGTAGGTAAATTTAGGGTCTGTTCGACATTAGCTTTTAAGGTAGCTATTAGCTTTTAGACCTAGCCACTACTTTAAAATAATATTAGTGTTTAACGTAGGTAAATTTAGGGTCTGTTCGACATTAGCTTTTAAGGTAGCTATTAGCTTTTAGACCTAGCCACTACTTTAAAATAATATTAGTGTTTGGTGAAGTAATGTTTTAAGTATAGCTGTTAGAGGTGAAGGTAGCTTTTAAGTAGATGTTGTTGAAAGCTAAAAAAGATAACTTTTGAAAATACAAAGTAGCTTTTTTTTTATGCTTTTTTTTTTTAATTTTTTTCTTTTTGACGAGTATACTTTTATCTTTTTGACTCAGTGTTATTTGTTTCGGTCAACCATAATGTCAAAATTTTCTATCTCATATCTTTTTTTCTTTTATTCCTTTCATTATAAGGAGTATTTTTTTCTATCTTTTATTTTATAAATTGATTATTTATTAGCAATGTACATTATACTATGAAATTTTAAAAATTATCAAACATATGATACATAACATGTCACAATAACAATAATAACAATAATAATAATAATAATAATAAAATAATAATAATAATAATATTAATAATAATAACGACTGTATTTTATAGTTTCAATCGCTACTTTTATCGAACACTCATAGTATGAACCACTGCCTTAACAGCTGACCTCTAGCAGCTACTACTTGACAGCTCACAGCTACTCAAAAGCTGATAGCCAACAGCTACAGCTAGTTTTGCCGAACAAACCCTTAATTATTTTCTTAGTTTAATTAATTCTACTATATTTATTAGGTGTAACTTCTAAGGGCTAGTATCTTATATGTTTAGGATTGATTATTTCAACTTTAATCATCAAGTAAAGGTGTTAATAAGTTAATCATGTTAGCATCATGCCTAGATTTTTGTTAATATTTGTTTAGTATCATGTTTAGAATACCTTTATTACTTATTAGATTAGATCTTGTATATATCAGTTTTATTTGTAAGCCAAATTAAAAATCATAATATCAATCGATGACTTATTCAGCTATATAAGTGAGACGATAAATAATGAACTAATATGGTTAATGGGTTATGTTATATAAAAAAAGTTTTTACCGATTAATTAAACAAACATTTACATGAATCGAAGTAGGAAGGTCATCAGTGGATTGAGTAAAATTTATGTTTGGTTTCAAATCAAGTCGAACTCAAGTCAAGTCAAAATAGATCATATTGAATCGAGTATTTGTAAGGTTTTAGGTCATGTTGAGTTCAAGTTGGTTCAAACTGGTATCGGTTTGAGTTCAAATCAGGTCCAAATTAGTGTCAAGTTGAGTTTTAGTCATTCAAGTCAGATCAAATCCATATATGGTTAAGTTAAGATAAGGTCAAATTTCAATTTGGGTTGAGTTCCAATTTGATGATATTTAAGTTTGGCATCTAAATTTCTTAGGTCGGTTACAGTTCAAAGTGGATGGTTTTTTCGTGTCAGATTGTTTTTGACACGTTTAGAGTACTACATTTCGGCATTCACATTGTTTTGTGTTGTGTGTGCGCTTTTTTTTTGTCATTTGCGAGTTCAATTTGTTTCCTTAAGCATGAAACTGACCTTAAAACCTTAATGGAACGATTTTTGACATGTAAATCAAGAATAAAAGCTTAACCAAAATGGCCACACTAACACTAATTTACTTGATGGAAGTTGTTAGTGGTAGCAAAATCCAATTTTAAGGGAAAAAAAAGGTGAAATTAAAATTCCGGTTTACAATTTGTTATATACACCCGCGTGCACCGTACACCCAACTAACTCAAGGTTAATTACACACTTTATTAAATGATTAAATAAAAAACAATCATCAAAATGAGAAAAATTAGCCATGGATGTACGGTACATCCGGTTGTATATAACAAGCTCTCTGGCATAATCTAACACCTGGGTGTAAGGTTAAATTGCTATTTAATGCGTGATAACAGTTAAATTTCCTAATTAAAAAAAAAATACATAAATGAGTAGCACCTAACAAAAATTATGATGTACTGTTGTTTAAGTAAAAACAATCATCTATAGCTTTAAACTAATTAAAGGCAAAATCAGGAGTAACGAATCTCCTAGTTAAAAGTTTTTCCTCCAAAAGATTTTGTTTTTGTTTTTGCCAAAAGTTTCTTAGAAAATATTTAATATTGTAAATTAATATTTCCCTTCCTATTTGATAATCATATTCGATCCAATTAGACACGTTCTATAAAAATATTAATATATTCCTATCTACAACTTTGTGATGTAAAAAATAATTATTTTTATTACTCTATGTAATACCGGATATCTTGGTTTTCTTTAGTACAATAGTGCAATTTTTTTATTTTGTAAATTCAATATACATCTTATTTTACAATTAAATTTTAATTTTACAATAAATTATATACAGTGTAAACTGATAAGTAGTGAAAATTGAATACCGACTTAACCTAGTTTACTAAAAAAAAAAAAACTTACAAAAATCTCAAAAAGATTTACCGTGTCCAATAATGGAGTAGAAAGAGGAATTTGATATCAAATATGTGTATACACCAACGGTCAAATTTGATTTCAACCGACTTTGCACTTGCTATATATATGAATATATGATCAGTCCCTCATATTTCATAAATTCATACCACCCAAATTTATTTTTACGCACTAAACAAATTTCATATTATTAAGTCGCCAATTCACCACAATCCTACTACCCAATTCAACAATGTCCATAGTTAACATACCAATTCTAAGTCGTTTCGCGGCGTTGGACAACTTCATTAGAGAGCAAGACGAATCATGGTCAACAATGCAAATATCAATGATCGAGATTTTGTCAACCCTTAATAATAATCATGAAGATACTCATGTTAATACTGATAATCTTATGGCAAGTCTTAAGCGGGTAGCTGTTGAGGAATGCGACGAGCCTTGTTCGATTTGTCTCGATGAAGTTAAGGAGAATATTATGTGTGTTTTGAGTTGTAACCACGGTTTTCATGAGAGTTGCATAGGAAGGTGGTTCAAGAACAAAAGAACATGCCCACTTTGTCGTTTCGAGTATCCACGCTAGCTACTGATGGATCAATGATAATGTAGTTCAAGATTGAGTATGTAAAATTTAGCTAGTAGTGATTGACTATTTCAATTTAATTGTTGAAATTATTAACTAGGTTTTTTGAATTATGTGTAACCAAGATTTTTAGATTAATATACTACACATTACTTTAAGTTAGTTGCTTTGTTGTAGCGTTTAATTAATTGCTCATATGGCGTTACGATGATTAATTAAGTTGTTGTTAAATTGCAATATATCATCTATTCTGTTTGTTTTAATTGCTCATTTATTTTGTCTCTTATTGTTTGATAAAATGATAAACATTAAATCAATTTATTTGTGGGTTAAGTTTATGTATTAGGCTCTTATATTATTTGTGTGGGTTTTGAAAAGGAATTATTAATAGTTTTACCTTAAAGATTCTAAAGTGATAATTGCGTTATTAGGGTTTTGTACTCTTATAATCTGATTTCCAAAATTGATTGAGTTATCGTCATAATTGATAAGCAATTCGGACTGAAATTGAATAAGGTTTTAGTTTTGGAAAGTTTATTAGTTTGAAAGATTTTTATTTTGGAAGGTTTTAGTTTGGGAAGGATTTTATTATTATTATTTTTTTTTTAATTTTTTATAGACGAACTTTTAAATAAATCGGATGTACAATAAATATTGAACATCCGTTATAAAGTTATTACCCCTAAAATGAACAAAAGTTATCCTAATATGAATAAAAGGTACCCTGACATAAATAAAAGTTACGAAGTATTTATGCTTTACTGATAAAAGTAACCCAAAAAATTGTAAAAGTGACCCTAAACTTAATAAAAAGTGACCCCCGATGTACAGTAAATTAATGTACACCGGATGTATACAAAAGTTATTCTATTTTATATAAGATACTTTTTTTTTTTTTGAAGGGTTATATAAGATACTTCGTATGTGATTGTGATAGTAAAATATATATAATAGAGTACACAATATTGAACTAAAAAAAAAGGTAAGAAAAATAATCCCAACTTTCATGAATTTTGCTAGAATAATCTCAACTTTAGATTATTGTGGGATAATTCGAATTTCGAGGGTTCTTCTTTTTCATCAATCTCAAATACTGATTACCGGTTGAATGGAATAATTTGATTTTTTTGGTTAAAGTGACACATTTAACAATTCAATTGGTTTTAAAAAAATAAAATAAAAATAAAAAAAATTTAAAAAAAACCAATTTTTTTTTTAAACCACCCAGCTAAAACCTCAACCACCCTAAAAGATCCGACAACCCACCAGCCAGCCGCCTCCCTTGTTGGAGCCCCACCACTAAAGTCGCCGCTCTGAGCCAAACCACCATCCCCCTCCCCGAAACTCTCACGGCACCAGCCAAACCCCAAAAACCACTAGCCCCACTCTCGAAAACACCAAAACCCACCGGCCCCACTCTCGAAAATCCCTCAAAACAACCTTGCCCACTCCCGAAAACCACCGAAAACCACTCCCCCACCATCGAAAACCATAGCCGCTAGGGTTTTGGGTGGGGGAGGAGTGTTTTAGAGTTTTGGGGATGCGATTTTAAGTTTCGTGGCTTTGATTTTGGGGTTACGCTGGTTGCGTGGGGTTGCGGGGAGAGGGGAAAATGGTAACTCAACGGGTGGGGGAGACACGACAGCTGGGGTGGTGGGCTGTGGTGGGAGGAAGTTAGGATGGATTGGTGGGGTGGCGGGCTGGGCTATGGTGGTGGAGGTTAGGGTGGATCGGTGGGGGAAGGGGAAGCTGGGTGGTTTTTGATTTTTTTTTTTTCTTGTTTTTTTTTTATTTTTTTTAATGTTTGAACCAATCAGGACTTGACACGTGCCAAGCGACTTGATATAATAGGTCATTGACTTTTGTTATCCGGTTAGGAATTGAAGAAAAGAGGAACCCCCAAAGTTATGATTATTCCAGAATAATCCAAAGTTGGGATTATTGTAGAAAAATTTATCAAAGTTGAAATTATTATTTCTAATTTTCCAAAAAAAAAAACCATACGACTAATTTAATTTCTTCTCTTCAAATTAAAATATATATTACCTCCGTTTCATTAATTATAATCACAACACTATGTGTTACTGATCCGTGCCATTTATGGCACCTTTAGGCTATTTATATTTCTATGCTCGTTTTTAGTTGTTTGTGTCTTGTTTATAGAAAATAATGTTCGATTTGTGTTATTTTGTGTTAGTTTAGAGAAATGCATGCTTTTAATGGTTTTCTTATCATTTTATTCATTTCTCGGCTATTTCTCTCGCTTCTCCGTATCTTTGTGTTGTTTTGTAGATACGTCGCGGGCTATATGCATGGAAATTGAAAATAGCACCCAATAGCATCATTATGCACTTTTCGGAATTGAATTTGAGTTTGAAACAAAGGAAAACGAAGGATTGCAAAGTATCAAATAGGACCTTTGTGCATTGTTTCAGCCATATCTCAAGTTCTAGAGATCGGATTGATGTGATTCAAGTTGGGTTGGAAACTAGACTTGAAGGGCTTTCCAATGATAGGTCTCACGCCTTCATACAATTCATAGATAAGAAGTTAAAGCCTTCTGAAGTTGGCCCAGGAAAACTGCCGCGGGCGCGGGCTACAGTACCCGCTGGCACGGGGTTGCTGCTGCTCCAAAACTGCCGTATTTGGGCAGTAAGCACCCGCGATCGTCCCAAGGGCTCCCCGAGGGCGCGGGCTTGGGCCGCGGGTGCGGCTATCAGGGTTTCGTCTTCCTCCGCGGGCGCGGCCGAATTCTCCGCGGGCGCGGGTTTCCGGATCTTTTACGATTATTAAGCTTCTTTTCTTTTTGTTTATATAGTTTTTGGTTTCCTTTTTTCTTCATTGATGTAGTTCTTTAGTTTTAGAATAGTTTTCTCTCTCTTAGGTTGAGAGCTTCTCTCTCTAGTTTAGGCTACCTTAGGAGTAGTTTTAGAGAGAGAAAGTGAAGAATTTCAATGGTGATTGAGAGATTGAAGATGCAAGTGTGACAATTGTGTTGGAGATCATCTTAATTATCAATGAGCATTTCTAAACTCTATCTCATTCAATTGCTTTGTTTAATTAGATGTTTGTTTGGTTTGATTTTGATATTTGATGTTTGATTAGAGTAATTGTTCTTGATATTTTGTTAATTCTTGTTTTCTATAGTTGATAGTAGATTTGATGATGATGTTTCTTGAGTAGTTTACTTGCTAGGGTTTGGGTAAACATGTGTAATTGATGGATTGAGATTGATTTGGGAATTTGAGTAGTTCTTGTGTTGTAATTAAATTGATTCATAGAGGTTTGCATGTTGCATAAGTTTGATTGGAGTAGCTAACCATGATTGCTAGCATTGACTGCATGATTGAATTGATTGACATGACCACTTGATATCGATTTGATCATAATTAGTTGAGCATTTGATTATGTTTCTTCATATTGTTTAGCACTAGAGAAATCTATGTTAGAGAGTGTGAGGATGATTAGTTGAATGCCCCTAATTGCTCCTACTATTTGTCTTTGCATTACTTGGATTGCTTGACTCCCTAATTAGCTTGGTTATCATGAATACATGTTGATCCCCATTCCCTAGTGTTTCATTTGTTTGATTCTTGATTTAGGAAGTAGAATAGCGCTACCTTTCACCTTAGACTTCGACCTAGCTTAGGCGTTAATTAGAAATACTTGAACATAACCGTTCCTAGTGGTTCGACCCTTGACTTACCTCTATACTTGTATTTAGGTAGTTGAGTGATTATAAATTTGTTTGACCGTAAGGAGGATTAGTTCAACGACATAGTTTTCCCCACGTCAAAATGGCGCCGTTGCCGGGGAACGGTGTCTATGTTTGAGTGTTTTTGATTGCTTGAGTCTAGGTCTTTGTGTATACTTTTCTTTTATTTCTTTTTGTTTGCTTTATAAAAATGGCATGTCTCTCATTTCCTCAATTTGACAATGAGCCCTTTTGTGAATATTTTAATAGACTAGAGGGATTTCTTTATTGTAATTGTAGTAGCCTTTGGGAGGCTTGTGAGATTTGTTATTTTGGTTTGAATGAGCAAACTAGGGATGAAGTTGAATGCATGCACAATGGTGAATTTAGAGCATTGTCAATTGATGATACTTGGGATTTTTATGTTTGGTTTGCTAGGGATGCTTATAATAGGGATAATCATGATCCTAATATTGATATGCAATGTGTTAATTCTTCTAATATTAGCATGATTTCCCATGATTTGTCACATGATCCCATTAGTGAACCTAGAACACATGATTTCAACTCTATTTCCCCTTTTGTTCATAATGATGAAGTGCATGCTCAAGTTGATGCTAATGGTGTGTTTCAATATTCTTCATTATTTACTATGTCTTCTTGTGATGTGCTTCATTCCCTTAATGATTGTAGACACCCATTTGTGTCTCCCCAAAACCAAACCCAGTGATGAATGTCTTGTGCGTCGAAACATAATCGAATTAGGTGAAAGTGATTCGAAAGTCAAATGTCGCGGTTTAGTTTTAATTAATTTCTTTTCTCTCTGTTTTTGAAAATGGCTTTATTTTTATGAAAACGTCCAATTCAGTTTATTTTGGTCCATGATAAGGGTCCAATAATAGTGTAGTTGGATGGGGCTTGAAAAGACCTTTCCAACGATATATTATAAGCCCAATTCCGATGAATATTGAGGAAGTTATGGCCAAAATACTAAACTGGGCCCAAACCGGATTTTACCTACGACCCAATGATCATGAGGAGGGTCCAAAGGTTTAATCCTATTCCTAAACTAATTAGGATTGATTAGAATCTTCTATAAGTTTCTAAAATATCTTAATTATCCTTTTTTGAAAAGATAAGATCATAGAATTTGATTTGAATATAAACTTTCCTTTTTTAAAACTTTCCTAATTCTATTCGGATTTTAAGCATGTTCAAAGATAGTCAGATATAATTTTCGTGCCTTATATTTTTTATCCAAATTTTATATGGTTGGATAGATCTTGAAATTATCTTTCCAATGATATATTATAATAATAAATCCGAGCTATAACGAAAAAGATATTAAAGATATACGAAACTCTATCCAAAACTGACACCCTTTCACTATTTCGTCCATATCTTTTTATCTACAAAAGATTTTAATCTGATTCCAATTGCATTAGAAAGTAGACTTCAAGAGCTTTCCAACGACATATTATATGACTTATTTGGACTTCTGGATCAAAAGATATGATAAAAACAAAATTCTAAAAAACTGCTGTCTACGAGTTTTATTTCGATTTGAATTCGGATTTCTTTTCTTATTCTTTGACCTTCTCTTTTTTCTTATAACTAGAGGTCTTATCTCCCCTTTCTCAATCATCAATTTTCATCAATTCTCTCAATCAACTTTCATCAACTCTCATCATCTCTCATCATTCATCAATCAATTCTCTCTATCAACTCTCATTAAAATTCTTTCTTTCTCTCTCTTTTTTTAAACTAGCTTTTCACAAACACAATTCTGCATTCACAAGATCTTGAATCTCTTAACCAAGTTCGAAGTTGCCTTCGCCCTAGACGTGCAAGGTTTGATAATTTCTGAGGGTTTGGTCCAAAACTAGTCAAAACTTTATTTAATTTGATTTCAATTTAATTCTTTAATTGTTCTTTATTATTTTCATTGAAGTTTACTAACTTGTGTATTTTGTTATTAGAAAGAGGTACGGGGCTTCAAAGTATGTAATCTTATTACTCTCTTTCAATGTAGAAAGCATGTTTATTAATGTTTAATTCCTAGTATCATGTTAGGATGCTTTTAATGCTTTCTAGTATCATGTTAGGATGTTATTTTATGCTTTCTAGTATCATGTTTAGGATGCCTTTACTTATTTCTAATATTATGTTAGCATGTTAGTACCATGTTAGGTTCAAAGCTTTGATCTTTATTGCTTAGTGACATGCTAGGATTTGTTATTAATCTTGTTAGTATCATGCCTAGGATCTTGCTATTATTATCAAGCTTTATTATGCCTTATCATGCTATTATCATCGTTATTGTTATTATGATTATTATTTATTGTTTATTCTTATGTTGCTTGATTATATATTGTTATTGCTTGATCACGCCTTTTATGCAGGTTTAAAGGGAATTTGTACTTGAAATCACGCTTAATAAGATAATTATTAATTTGGTTTAGGCTAATGTGATTTTAACTCAAGTGATCGCCAATAATAGTTTTATTTGTGCATTAATATTCAACCAACATAGTTAAACAGGGTAGGTTCAATATAATGTTTGTATGTTATTCGAAAAGCGCGCATGAATACGAGCAGAACAAAGTAGAGGCCTATTTTATAGGGCGGGTCCTTTCTTTTGTAGATTGGATTCGTACCCTCATCCCCGGACCCTGTTTGGTTCAAGACCTTATGGAGTAGTTGATGGTCCTTTTGGATTGTCTTTTGGGTACGAGTTCCTTAAAACTTGTTGGCGACTCTTTTTGCTCTTTGTCTTTCCCTTTGGAACGCCACCGTACTTTAGTGTATGATCACAGTGGGGTTCAAGTTTGGGGTTATCATAATGCTTGAAATATTCCCTACAATGATGAATCTCATGTTCTTGATTTTGCCCCCACTCCCCAATGTGATGTATATGCTCATGATCTTAATGTTGATTCTTCCAATCTTGGTTGTATTTCTTCTCCTCTTGTTGAACCTCAACCTTCTACATCTTTTGAATCACTTGTTGATGTATTTGAATCTCAAATTAGGCACATTGAGCTTGATAATGAGTTTGGGCCTAGTAAGGAGATGATTCTTTATTCTATGAGAGGTCAATTAGAGATAATGAAAAAGAGTGAGGAGCGTCTTGATGAGGGAAAGAGAAGAAAAGAAGAGTTAGAAGGCCAATTGTCATCCTTGATGCTTATTTGTGAAAAATCCCAATTTAATCTGTGTATTGAGGATGATGATGATTTTGAGCAACCAAGAGAGTGTGAGGATCCCATTTGTGAGCATTTGAGTGATGGTGAAGGAGTTGAGAATGAAGAGAGTGTTGATTTTGAAAATCCTATCCTTCTTTCCCATATTGACGAGTCTCTAGTGCATGATTGTGATTCTTCTATCCATGAGTATTTAGATTCAATTGAGGTTATGTCTAATATGTTTTTTGAGTGTCAAATGAAAACCCATAGCCTCTTGAGTGAGTTTATTAAGAATGCTTCATGTGAGAGAGATGAGTTTGAAATGAATTTACATCCATTTATGCATGGGTTTGAGACTTTAGGCTTTAAGGAAGTTGAGGGAGCTATTGTTCATGAAGGTAGTGGAGGAGATTATGTGGTTCCTCTTGGGAGTTGGATGTTTGAGGGAGATGGTGATCATGAGTGTTCTTCTTTTGAGGATTCTATGATTGATTTTCATGCCCTCATTGGTGATGTGAGACCTTGTGTTGAGGGATTCGCGAACCCTTTGCCTAATTCTCATACCCCTTTTTCTCAAAGGTTTAACCACATCCCCTATTGCCCTATTTTTCTCCCTTCCTTTGTTGATAAGCCTATTGGGGACCCTTTTGTCTATGAGGATTTGCTTGCGGCTCATTTGTCTCAAATTGAGGAAGAGGGTGATGTTGCCACCCAAAAATATTTTAGTGAGGAGGATTTGCCTTTTTCTTTTTCTTTTCCCCCTTCTTCTTCTTATTTTCTTGTTTTTCCTTTTGATCCTTCTTCTTCTTTCTTTTGGCACCTCCCTTCTCACTTGCGTGCAATGATCTTGTTGCACGTTTTTCTTCCGTCATTTGCCTACATTCTATCTTATGAAATGTGTAGTAGTGCATTTGACAAGCTCTTGCGATCGTTGCAATATTATTTTACTAGAGCGGTCAAGCTTGGACCTTAAGCAAGCCTTTCTCGGGAAGTAACCCGTGTTTTAGATTAGTTTTCCTTTTCTTTTTAGAATAGATTTTCTCTCATGGAAATTTTTGTGTGCCTTTTGCTAGGTACATGACTTGATATACTTTGGTGCTTCGATCTGGATCAAGAATCAAGGAAGGTTGACTCCTATCTTTGCGAGCATATGGAGACAAGGTTTAATTCTTGAGAAATTAGCTTTGAAAGGTTTAAATTGGGTCATTTGCGGGTATTTACACCCAGCTAATATCCGGTAATATCTTTCCTTGCTCTTTATCTAGTGGATGATGACTTGTTGGACATATGTTGGTTTGTTGGATTAATCTCCTTGTTTTCCCCTCCCATGGATTATATGATTTATGTTTGAGTGTATTGTCTCATTCAAGCTTGGGGGAGGGTATTCTATCATGTTTGGTGGAATGTTGATTCTTATGTGTTATGCACCTTTGTATATACTTTTCCATGTTTCTTATATTTTGACATACTCCAAAAAGATTTTTTGTTTCTATCAAGGCAAATTTGCAATGTGTTTTGTTTTGTTCTTGTTTTGGACATAATAACATTTGGACTTGTATAATTGAATGCTTTTCTTCCTAAATGGTAACGGTGTACACGGTTTGAGAGTACGCTTGGTTGATTCTAGGATAAAGCATGCTAAGGTAGTTGGTTAGAACTAGTGGGAACATGAAGCCGGATTCTACTTGATTGTGGCATGTTTGGTAGTTGCTTCCTATAGTCGATTTGACGCCAATAGTGAGTTTTTGCTACATCCGTGTGAGTTCTTTGTTTTTCAAGCCTTCTACCTATACTTGTATGAGCGGCATGGATCCTTGACTTTTTGCAAACCTAATCTTGAAACTTGACTCATAGATCTTGAATCCGAGACCGAACCATTTAGGGAGGAAAAAGGCACCTTTTTCGGGGTGGTATTTTTCATTTTCTTAGGATAGTTTTATTCATTTTCTTTATTTTTGGGTTTACATTTGCCTTCTTGCAACCATTTGAGCCTTATCCCTTCTTTTCAAGCCACATCTTTAGATCTTTGGCCTTTTGTTTCATTTTCTTTCTTTTCTTGGTTTTTTTTGAAGCAATTGATCAATCTTGATGGAGTTTGTGGTGGAGAAGTTGAAATGTTTGGTTTTTATGAAAGCAAGATTGTGTTATATCTTCTTTGTGAATAATGGCAAATGAGTATGAGTAAAAGCCGTCCTACATTATAAAAGGCAAGGACAAATAAGTGCAAAATTGAAAAAGCCGTCCAAAGTAGAAAGAGGCGAGGACAAAGCACTAAAAAAAAGGAAAAAAAAAGTGAAAAATGAAAAAATTCAAAAATATTTTGTTGTGAGTTTTCTCCCTTTTTGAGCATTGAGGACAATGCTCCATTTAAGCTTGGGGGGAAGCGTTCTCACGCTTTTTGTGTATATGTTTGTGGTTTATAGCTTTGAATAAGCTTGGGGGTGTGAGTATTTTTGTTTGGATTGGTGTTTACTTGATTGTGATTCTAAGAAAGGGCCCGTTCTTTGCTTCACTATAAGGAAAACCACCAAATTTCAAATTTTTAGCCTACCTTCACCCTTATTGCCTTACGTTACAACCTTGGGGAAAGACCTTTTGACCTAAATGGTTGAGTCATTCATCGGTGGAGAGGAATGTGAGTTTTAGGAATAGGGAGAGGGGATGCAAAAGTCAAGATGTCGAGTAGCCTAAAAATTCTCTTTTTCCGGTTCCTTCGTGGAATCATTGGGATGCTCATTAGAGGTCAATTTGAAGCTATTAGGAAGGACGCGGTAAGATCGTTTGGGATGAAAGTGGATTGTGAAAGCTAGTTCCTATGCTTAGCATATTTATGTTTCAATCAACCTTAGGTATTTTATAGCGTGCACTCCCTTACTTGTTTAGAAAGATTTGCATTCGCTTGTGCTTGTACATTTGCAAAAGTCCTCTCATGAACATTTTTTTGCTTTTCTTGTATTTTATTTTCTTTTTCATGCTTTGCCTTGTTTGTATTATTATGAGAGTTATGGGTAAACTCTTAGGATACCCTTACGAGAGCATCACTCGTCCTCTAGGGATCTAGGGGTTTAAATGGCTTGTCTTTAGTTGCTAAAATTGACCGTGATTCCTATGAAAGTGAGTTAGTGTATATTCCCATATTCTCTAGTTTTCTCGTTTCTTTCTTTGCTTGAATAATGTCATCATTTTTCCCTTGGGTTGGATTTTGTTTTGCTCGAGGACGAGCAAAAGTTTAGCTTGGGGGAATTTGATCCGTGCCATTTATGGCACCTTTCGGCTATGTTTTCTTTATATTTCTATGCTTGTTTTTAGTTGTTTGTGTCGTGTTTATAGAAAATAATGTTCGATTTGTGTTAGTTTAGAGAAATGCATGCTTTTAATGGTTTTCTTATCATTTTATTCATTTCTCGGCTATTTCTCTCGCTTCTCCGTATCTTTGTGTTGTTTTGTAGATACGTCGCGGGCTATATGCATGGAAATTGAAAATAGCACCCAATAGCATCAATATGCACTTTTCGGAATTGAATTTGAGTTTGAAACAAAGGAAAACGAAGGATTGCAAAGTATCAAATAGGACCTTTGTGCATTGTTTTAACCATATCTCAAGTTCTAGAGATCGGATTGATGTGATTCAAGTTGTGTTGGAAACTAGACTTGAAGAGCTTTCCAATGATAGGTCGCACGCCTTCATACAATTTTTAGATCAGAAGTTACAGCCTTCTGAAGTTGGCCCAGGAAAACTGCCGCGGGCGCGGGCTACAGTACCCGCGGGCGCGGGGTTGCTGCTGCTCCAAAACTGCCGTATTTGGGCAGTAAGCACCCGCGATCGTCCCAAGGGCTCCCCGAGGGCGCGGGCCTTGGCCCCGCGGGCGCGGGCTTGGGCCGCGGGTGCGGCTATCAGGGTTTCGTCTTCCTCCGTGGGCGCGGCCGAATTCTCCGCGGGCGCGGGTTTCCGGATCTTTTACGATTATTAAGCTTCTTTTCTTTTTGTTTATATAGTTTTTGGTTTCCTTTTTTCTTCATTGATGTAATTCTTTAGTTTTAGAATAGTTTTCTCTCTCTTAGGTTGAGAGCTTCTCTCTCTAGTTTAGGCTACCTTAGGAGTAGTTTTAGAGAGAGAAAGTGAAGAATTTCAATGGTGATTGAGAGATTGAAGATGCAAGTGTGACAATTGTGTTGGAGATCATCTTAATTATCAATGAGCATTTCTAAACTCTATCTCATTCAATTGCTTTGTTTAATTAGTGTGTAATTGTTCTTGATATTTTGTTAATTCTTGTTTTCTATAGTTGATAGTAGATTTGATGATGATGTTTCTTGAGTAGTTTACTTGCTAGGGTTTGGGTAAACATGTGTAATTGATGGATTGAGATTGATTTGGGAATTTGAGTAGTTCTTGTGTTGTAATTAAATTGATTCATAAAGGTTTGCATGTTGCATAAGTTTGATTGGAGTAGCTAACCATGATTGCTAGCATTGACTGCATGATTGAATTGATTGACATGACCACTTGATATCGATTTGATCATAATTAGTTGAGCATTTGATTATGTTTCTTCATATTGTTTAGCACTAGAGAAATCTATGTTAGAGAGTGTGAGGATGATTAGTTGAATGCCCCTAATTGCTCCTACTATTTGTCTTTGCATTACTTGGATTGCTTGACTCCCTAATTAGCTTGGTTATCATGAATGCATGTTGATCCCCATTCCCTAGTGTTTCATTTGTTTGATTCTTGATTTAGGAAGTAGAATAGCGCTACCTTTCACCTTAGACTTCGACCTAGCTTAGGCGTTAATTAGAAATACTTGAACATAACCGTTCCTAGTGGTTCGACCCTTGACTTACCTCTATACTTGTATTTAGGTAGTTGAGTGATTATAAATTTGTTTGACCGTAGGGAGGATTAGTTCAACGACATAGTTTTCCCCACGTCAGTTACACAAAATTTTAGGAAATTTATAGAATGAGATCATATGGAGATATATTTAATTGTTAGTAGGAGAGAAAAATAATAAGAAAGTTGTGTAAGTGGGGTTGATAGGAGAGAGAAATAATTTAATAATATGAGTCCTTGCCACAAAAAAAAAAAAGTATTGCAATCATTATGAAATAAACGTAAAAGGAAAGTGTTGCGGTTATTATGCAACGGAGCGACTACTCCGTAATGGAAATTTTGTAGTGTATAATCACGCATATTTATGAAGTGCGCCTAAAATGCATAAAAATTATCATTATTATTGAGGTAAAATTCAGCTAAATTCAATAAAAAAAAAACAAAAAAAAATAAGTTCAAAGTCGTGTTCTTTGTGTTATAACGGATGAGAAAGAACAAATTAACGAATGCTCAATAATTAAATAACACACACAGATTTACGTGGTTTACCAACAGTGTGTTGGCTACGTTGACGGGCATGCGAGATAAAAGCTTTATTGATCTTGAGGAAATTCCATATTACAAATTGACAATGAATATTATAGTGGCTAGAAAATAACCTAAGGGTATTTATATTAACCCATACACTAGAAAAGATAGACTTTATTTAATGAAATAAAACCCACAAACAAAGTTACCAAAATCGGCCAAAACTGCTGAGGCATGTGCCTCCTTTAGGCACAGACGTGCCACACGTTCAAAAAGCACCAGAATTGAAAATCTGCTGAGGCACGGACGTGCCTGGCCGAACACCTGTGAAGCTCGCTAAGGCATAGACGTGCCTCTTATAGGCACGGACTTGCCTACCAATCTTGTCCATGCCTCGCTAAGGCATGGACATGTCTTGCTCTACTTTCCTAGTTTCCGACGTTTATCTTACTAGCTCCCGATTCAAGGCATATTATTTACACTTTGCTTCTTATATAAATAACATCAGATAAATATAATTGTAATTTATCAATAAAATAATTTTAGTTTAGTTAGAATAAGTTAAAGTCAACTAAAATAAATTTAGTTTAGTAATAGGAGTTTAGGTTTTAGATGAATATTTTTAAGAGAAGAAATGCGTATTGGATCGCTTCGCCCAATTTGTATAAATTATTGCTACTAGTCAATGGTAATCGTACAACTGTACAAGACAATGAATTATTAGATCGGGCTCCTCAACTAGTTTTGTGATCGGATTAATTACCCTACTTATCACATTAAAAATACAATACTCGTATTAAAAATACATTAATTAGTTTTTATTCTTTTTTTTTTCTTTCTTTCAAAATAATAATAATAATAATAATAATAATAATATTAGGGGAATTAGACAAGGATATTATTGCGTTGCTGAAGCGGGTTCAGGCGTTCGCTAAGACTCAGGATATTGGTGCTCGTGCAGCTGCTCACATCTTCAGTAGGATCGGGTTCGCTATAGCTAGAGGGGTGGGAGCCCAGATTGTATCTCGGCTCCCTACCAATTTCTTGTAAATTGATTGAATTTGTAGGTTTTTTAATAATAATAACAATAATAACAATAACAATAATAATAACAATAACAACAATAATAATAACAATAACAACAATAATAACAATAACAACAATAATAATAATAATAATAACAATAATAATAAAAATAACAACAATAATAAAAATAATAACAATAATAAGAATAACAATAATAATAATAAGAATAACAATAACAATAATAATAAGAATAACAATAACAATAATAATAATAACAATAACAATAACAATAACAAGAACAATAACAATAACAATAACAATAACAATAACAATAACAATAACAACAATAACAATAACAATAGCAATAGCAATAACAATAACAATAATAATAAGATAACAATAACAATAACAATAACAATAATAATACAATATTAGACTAGGTTTTCATATTCCAATTTTTCGGATAATTCTACTAAACACTAGTTGCTGCAAATAATTGGTGACAACCTACATTTTGGGTTTAGGGTTCCATATTTTTGCTTACCAACTTGTGGGGTTTTATACCTCTCAATTTTAATACCCAATGTCATAACGTATCTTCTACTCCCTCCGTCCCCTTTTGATAGTCCTTGGCAAATTTTAGTCTCAAAATGTTCACCCCATTTGCTTTTTCCAACAACCATAAATATTAATATTTTACCAAACTTCCCTCCAATTTGCAACAATACTTGTGCAAATTAATATTTCCCATGTACTTTTATTATTTTTTCTCTCTACTTTTTTGCATACCCAATGTCAATTTACTTTTTCAATGTACCTTAATTATTCTTATTTGTGTTTATTAATTACCATGAAAAATGTCCATAAGGGACTATCAAAAGGGGACGAAGGTAGTATGTATCTAATATGAACAATTAACCTAGCTAGGTTTCTTCACAAAAAAAAAAAAAAAAAAAAAAAAAAAAAAAAAAAAAAAGCCGTAGCTAGGTTCGAAGAAATGAATTTGTGGTCATTCGTTCCCCTCTCATAGTCTCATTCCTTGTGGTACCTCCTTCAATTCATTGTTTTTGTTCTAGGATATAATAAATAATGGTACTTTGTAATCTACCTCTAGTCCTCTACCCATAAAATTCAGTTTGTCAACGACGTAATTTATTCTTGGCCTTAAAATAGTAATAACTTTGGAGTCTAGTTATGAACTGTTTGGACTTGCAAGTCCTACATATCTATCCTTTTTATAAAGAAGATGAAATAAAAGATTTAACATGTTTGTGCATGAAAAACAATTTCCTAACATAACCAATGTCATTACTAGTGGTAATCCGGATTCAATTGACTCCATTTATTTTCTTATAATTCCCTTTATTAAAAGTAAAAAGAAAATTTTAAGTTTTTTTTTTTTTATGAAATCGATCGATTGGCTTAGCTAAATTTTCTTTCCCACATAAATTTTGTTTTCCATTGATTGGCGACCATTTCTCATTCAAACAATATTATGCGTACATCTGCAAGCTAAGAACTAGTTTGCTTACAAACTTATTAAATGATCGTAGTAATCATCTATCATTGCTTATCGATAACAACTTTGCATGTTTTATGTTAACGTTGTTCGAATGTGACATGAGCTATATCTGTAGTTTCCTTTTCACAAGCTTATATAATTATTGATGTGCTTATGTTTTGCGTAGTTGCTAAGTTATAAAGATGGTCCAAACAATTAGAGAGATTGCTATCAATTAATCAATGCTATTACACATTGATTATGAACCCTTCTTCAATAATAGTAGTAAGGATACCATTTTTCAAATCTTTCAAAGAATTTTCCTTGAGGTTTAGTTGAAGGTGATTGGTGTTTAATTATTCATTTCATTAATGTGATTCTAGTGTAGCTTTCCTTCTTTTCTATCAAATGTGGCCTCTTCAAATTAAATTGGATAAGTTCGTTTTTCAAGGCCTAGCGTTCTCAATGGCCATGTTTGATAATTGACTTTTCCATTAGCTATTAACAATGTTCAAGTAGTCAAGATAGGTGTTTGGTTATTTGATTTATTCTTGATGACTAGTAGAAAGCTAGCTTTTCTCCACAAAAAGACAAAAGCCGATAAGATTTTATTGGTTGTTACTCCGTACTTTCCGTTATGGTTATTAGTCTTATTACTATCTGCAGATGTTCACGTTATTTTTTACTTATTTTAGAAAAAACAAACATGTTCAAATATTATCAGATAATGCTAATTGACAAGGGTTAATAAAGTTTAACAAATCTAAGGGCCTGTTCACATTTACTAAACTGAGCTGAACTGATTGGAGCTGAACTAAACTAAACCGATTGAAGCTAAACTGAACTGAACTGAACTGAATAGAGCTGAAATGAATATTTTATGAGAGAAGGAATTTAGGAGCTGAACAAAACTAAACTGAACTGAACTGAATTAAGCTGAATTGAAGTGAACATGCCCTAATTTTAATTTAATTACTTTTAATCTACATTCTATAAGATTTAATAAGTCTAAATAAGTAAAATCTAGTGAATAGAACACGGCCTTTTTATCCTTATGACAAAAATAATAATAAAACAAATCGATATCCTTAAATGTCATGTAATTAAGAGCATACTCCCTTCGTATTTAAATAAACAAAATGTTTTCCTTATGCACTAATGTCAATGCAAAAATTTGACTAATAATATCTTTACTTATCAATAAGGTAAAATTATAACAATTGAGTATTAAGTAATAATAAATCATTGCTTTCAAAAAAAAAGTAATAATAAATCATTTATTGAAACGATTCCAACTAATAGGTATCGACTATACTTATATTTATTTTATATATAAATCACAAAAAATTAGTCATAGTGAATTAGATGAACAATACAAAAAATCAAAATATTTCACTATCAAAGATATTATCAAACAGGTAATATAAAAAATTCGACAAAAGCAGCTGGTCAAACTAGCTGAAAGAAGCAACCTACAGTTAACATCTTGTAACCAATATTTTTGTGTCTATTATTATATTTTTTATTTGTTCATGGGATCTAAACCTTCTACCTTAACGAATTTAAAAAAATAAACGTATGAGCTAATAAATTCAGATGATCTAAACAAGTACTCTATATCTAGACTTATCCTTTCCTTAGCCAAGATTACACATTCTAATTCGTGTGTCATATGGTGTCTCACCAGGCCATAATTTTTCTTCAATCAATTCAATTTTATTTGAAGAAATAGATGATCATGACAGCATAAATTATGACTCAATAATCAATGATGTATTATTACTAGTAATTATTATTAATTATTATTATTATTATTATTACACATCACACATGTCATCTCCTAGTATAAACTTGTCAATTATTTTGCCATATTTCTGATATACAAATAATATTATCAACTTCATTTGGACTTATGGATACCAAAAAATTTCCTTGTATGTTTTTCACTTAAAAGTTAAAACATTCTTACAATCTTTCACATCTTTCCTATCATTTTATATTTTTCCATATTATAAATTACATATACCCCCTACTTATTAGGAGTAAAATGTATTCTTTACATAGTTTGGGAGCTCACCTTACATTTTTCATTATTAGGCGACTATCGGTGGGTATTAAAAGAATTTTGGTGAATCAATTGTTTTATTTTAACAGCTGACATAATTGAATCAACCTAATTTACACAATTACACCTATTAGATCTATGCTAAACTTAAATTTTTCTATTACTTTTAATACGAAGTATATGCATATATGAAATTTGTCTTCCTAATTTGATGATAAAATATTTGTATATTTGTGTAATTCATATGTTTTGTTTTTTTTTTTTTTTTTTTTCCTACTGTAATTCAACATTGTATTACAATGTACGACTCCCCCTCCCCAACCTCACCCCGAAACTGACCATAACCCCAAACCCTTGCCTTTGAAACCAACCCCCACCCCCCAAAACCACCCATAACCCCAAACCCTTTCCCTTGAGTTATTGCCAGTTTTGGGTGGTGGGGGTAGTTTCAAGGGCAAGGGTTTAGGTTATGGCCGATTTAGTCCCTGTTCTTTTGAGCTTGTAGGCAGAGCAGAGCATATTGAAGCAGAGCCGAGCATAGCAGAGCAGATTTTATTATTATTATTATTATTATTATTATTATTATTATTATTATTTTTATTTTTTATTTTTTATTTTTTTTTATTATTATAGCAGAGCAGAGCAGAACAGCTCTAAAGAACAGGGCCTTAGGGGGGGTGAGATTAGGGAGGGGGTTGTTTCCAGTTGGGTGGCTTAGAATAGGGGTGGTTGGTGGTGCATCAGCAGGGGGTGGGGGTGGTGGGTGGTGGTTGGGGCTGGAGAAGGGTGGTTGGCTGGTTGCCTTATTTATTCTTTTCTTTTTAAATTTTTTTCTATTTTTTTTTAAAAAAAATGTTACCACTCACATGCCTACACGTGTCAAGCAACCTATAATAACAGGTTGTTGACTTTTGTTGACCGGTTTGAGACTATTAGAAGAAAACAGAGGTAAAAATTGGAATTATTGTAGAATAATCAAAGTTGGAATTATTAAAGTGTATTTTTTCAAGATAAAAATCTTAGTTATTTCCGTGCAACCACGGGGTCTATGCTATTCATGAGATAAAAACACAAAAATAGGACAGAGGATTTCTACTGCCCATTTCTAGACAAGGACGAGCATGTCACTAAACATTATCCTTTGAATATTCCAAAATCCCCATTGTTCTTTAGTAGAGTACGTCAAATTCATAAATTATATAGGTAAGTCATTTTTCTACACTACAAAACTTTGAGTCATTTCTTCACTCCCACCTAAACTTATAAATAGATGAACCTAAAAACTGTCCACCAAATGAATAAATAGTGTTGTCAAGGATTTTATATAATAAAAGACAAGAATTGACAACTCTTATCAAAAACCCCATTTAACTTTCAATCCGTTGCTTACTAACACATGTTGAACAAATGAACTTTTATTAGTACATTTCTAGGTTTTCTTAAAAAAAATAAAGAGCTTTTAATGTTTCACAAAATGTGGTTTTTGGTTGGGGGATTATTTATGAAATTATTGTTGTTGATTGGAGTTAGATATGAGAAGGGATATTGTACACTCATTTTCACAATTCAATTAGCCATCTTTCTCATTTATTGCCCTAATTTATTGCAGTAGGTAGCAGGTTAATTTATTTTATTTAAAAAAAAAAAATTCAAAAAAAAAAAAAAAAAAAAAAAAAAAACATCTTTAGTTCTTGGCATATGGTTAACAACATTACAACAGCAAACATAACATTTGGTAGACATTAAATATGACTAGATCATGGTACAATTAAAGGGTTGGCAACTAATATAGAGGTACAAACTGCAATGATTTTTACAGTGTATAATCACTCAATCACAGCCCAAAAATCTGGCCAAGAAAGTTTTGACAATTCATCACAAGTTTATGCTCTGAAAGGTCTGTTGCCTAAAAATTATAGCAGAAAAAAACATGAATTAGATTCAGTATAAGAGATCCGGAATCGAAACTTCTAGCAAAATCGCCTGCAGATGCATGTCCTTATTATACAGCCTGAAATGAAAAACACATTTAACAGTTTTTAGTAGCCAAATCTCTGGTGAATCAGATAAAGGGATTTACAGATAAACATGCACATTCAGCATGTAGCTCTTGCCAGATCTTCTAGAAAACGCACACAAAGACGCAAACCTTCACGTGTCATTTTAAATTATATACTACTTGTATATGATTAGGATAATCCTTGAATAAAACGACATACAACCACCTACTAACCTATAGTACATCATCAATTTAAGTAAACAGCTTCTATTACAGGAAGTTTTATCTTTCTTGTTGAATTAAGGATGGACCGTTGGGGAGCGGGGTGTTCATCAGTCACCAGAATGAGTCTCTTAGTCAATATGCATACAACAGGACTAGGTACTTCCGAAACAAATCTATCAAACTTTGTGACTGTCCCACTTGCTTAAAATTCATACGTATTTGATTACGATTATAGAAGCCTACAAAATATAGTGCACTTATTTGGAATACCCAGGGTGACATAAGAAGGAATAACATGAGCAACCTTTCGAAAATTCCATTTCATGTTGTGGCTAAAGGAGTAAGAATAATAGATATATCAGGAAATAAACTTACCAAATATAAGTTGATTTATGCTTCCTTGGTTGGCTGCTAAACTGCAATAGGCGGTACAAGGATACGATCTTAAATTAGTAAAAATTTAAAATCTCATCACAAACTGTTGTCACAAACGCTACTCAGTATTAGCAGCAGAAGAAACATAACTCAAATCTTAGAACAACCAATTAGAATAGTTCAGTTTTGAGAGGGCATTTTTTTACTACAGTTACTGCCATGATCTATGTGATGACAGTTCTGACAGTAAATAAATACCTGCGTCTGTAATAAAATCACTGCAGGGGACCAAGTCAATTTCACAAGTGGCACATTCATTTGAGAGCAAAATAATCAGGAAAATTAAGTTATACGAAGTATGTAGTGACTGACAAAAAATGAAAATAAATAAATAAATATAAATATTTGCAGATACCCAGCAATTTGAATTTTCTATATGCCAATCCCATAGCAAGAAATAATTCGAACACTCATGATTACCTCGGTTCTCGGGTTCTCGTAGCAATCAATATAATTTTATTTTGTTTCCAATTACTTCTGCAATGCCCTATAGAGAATCCTGAATCACAAATATAACCTGTCAAAGATCAGAAATTTGTCTAAACAATGTGTTGATCCACTGATAATGTAAATAACAGATATATGTCAGATACCCAGATTCTAAAATTACAAGAAAAAGGGAAAGGAAAACTTAAAGGGGTATGGAGATTAAGTTTATCAATCTAGGGTTAGAGTTAATATAAAGTGGCCCACTGACTTTACCAACTGTATAAATCTTATAGAAGAACAAAGAGTTGTTGAAAACCCATTTTTTTTTTTTTTTTTTTTTTTTTTTTTTTACTGCTTAAAAAGGGAGCAAAAGAAAATAAACAGCCTGGACCTGTAAAAATAAAAATAAGGGTGATTGTAGGTTGTAGTTGTTATTAATGCTTCCATAATCTTTTATGAGTCAAGCCCATGTCCTGAGTGATTGAGAGAGATACAGACAGATTGAAAGGGATAGGAAAGGCACTAAAAGTTTACCTAAACAAGATAATATGTTTTTTTTATGCTCACAAATTCTTATAAAGAGGCACTTAAAGGAACAACTTTCCTTGCAAAATAATATATCAAAAAAAACACCAGTAATTTTTTTTTTTTCCACTTATTTTCTCTCTATTTGTTTCCTCTCATGGAGCTTCTCACGGCACTCTATCTATTTCCCTTCTTGTACATCGCTTACCTTCTATGTAAGCGGGTAATTAATAAGAGGGATCAATGCTGTTACATGCTTCACTATGAGTGCTTTAAGCCTCCAGAAGATAGGAAGCTAAGCACTGAAAAGTGTGCCAGCATTGTATTCCGAAACAAGAGACTTCGTATAGAGGAATTTAGGTACCTCTTGAAAACTATAGTGAGTTCAGGCATTGGAGAGTCAACTTACTGTCCTAAAAATGTAATTGAAGGCAGAGAAGCAAGTCCTACTCTTACTGATGCCCTGGAAGAGATGGATGAAATCATCTTCGCAACACTCGATAAGCTATTCGATAGGTCAGGGATATCCCCAACAGATGTTGATATCCTTATTGTCAATGTCTCCTTGCTTGCTACAGTTCCTTCTCTCACATCCCGGGTTGTTAACCATTACAAAATGCGGCACGACATTAAGACATTTAACGTCACTGGGATGGGTTGTAGTGCAAGCCTCATTGCCATTGATATTGTCCAGCAACTTTTTAAAGTACACAAGAATGTGAACGCTATTGTCGTTAGCAGTGAATCCATGGGAACACACTGGTACACAGGCAGAGACCGATCCTTCATGCTCTCCAACTGTCTGTTCCGCACAGGGGGTTGCTCAATGCTCTTCTCAAACAACAGACATTTGAAACATCGGGCGATTATCAAGCTCAACTATTTGTTGAGAACCCACCTTGGAGCTGATGATGAGGCATACAATTGTTGCTTCCAAAAAGAAGATGACGAGGGGTACCCTGGATTTTGTCTCACCAGGCATCTACCAAAGGCAGCTGCTCAAGCCTTCACTGAGAATCTTAAGGTGCTGGTGCCTAGGATTTTACCGTTACGGGAGCTGATTCGATATCTACTTATATCTAGTAGTTGGACAAAGGGTGACCTTGAAAAAGTTGGACAAGGATTAAATTTCAAGGCTGGTATTCAACACTTTTGCATACATCCAGGTGGCAGGGCTGTTATTGATGGTACAGGAAAAGGCTTGCAGCTCAGTGATTACGATTTGGAACCCGCTAGGATGGCACTTCACAGATGGGGGAATACCTCGGCCGCTGGCTTTTGGTATGTTCTGGGTTACATGGAGGCTAAAAAGAGACTCAAGAAAGGAGATAAGATTCTCATGATCAGCTTTGGGGCAGGGTTTAAGTGCAATAATTGTTTGTGGGAGGTGATGCAAGATTTAAAAGATAGGAACGCTTGGGATGACTGCATAGATGAATACCCAGTGAAAACCATAGTAAATCCTTTTATGGAAAGGTACAGTTGGATCAATGACGAAACATTGAGCTTCGTTAGACTGGAATAGACAGGCAAGAACACCACCAATACTGTTAGCATATTTGTTTAATGTATGTTGTTCTTAATCTTGAATTTTATTTGTGTTTTCTTTTTATTATAAAAGTTTAGGTTTCCAGCATAATTGCTGATTATAGGGCCATATTATTCTGGTTATAGGTCCATGTAATTCTTACACCAATCTGATTGATCTAAAATCACCCCTCCCCACAAAAACAGAAAAAAGAGAATAATGTTATTTTCTTGGTTTTATAATTAGAGTGAGTACCTCAATTTTTTTGTAAGTATTTTCTGGAAAAATCCCTTATCACCATGTTATATTCGTAATGAGCACCACCCAATTAGCAAACACGACTCTCTGGAGCCTCATCCGCTAACAGTAGACTGAATATATTCATAACGAACTCTACTATCAGACCCTGGCTTAGGATGGTGATTATAAGGGAGAAACATGTCTAGTAGAAAATTAAATGTCACTTAAAAGATTGGGTAACATGATAAAACACTTCCAAGTATGGGTGATATTGTAATAGGTACTAAAACTACTCCCCTGCCCCTCTGTTTTTTTCCCTCCTGAAACCACCATCTCTGGTTCACCAACCCTTAATTTAGTCCCTTGTATGCATTGCTACGGATCTAATAACCCTTACCCTCAAATGCAACTACACCAGCGGGGTCACCTCTTGTTTGGCCGGTGAATATTATGAAATTTTAATTTACTTCCTTATATTAGAAAAAACATACAGACATACAGTTGCTTGCTAATTCATTACATAACCATAACAAACATTCTTCAAGGATTCAAGCTTGCACACAATCTTATGAAAATCAATGGAACATTAACTATCCTTAAATTGGTTTAATAAAAATAAATCAGTTTCCAACTAAACATGACATAATTATTAAAATCAAACTGTTCACATCACATATGAAGCAAGTCTTTGTCTATAACCACGAAAAGCGACGGTCTGGATATTAAGAGATTAGGTGTAATTAAACAACTCATTAAGCAACTTATTCCTAGAATATACATAACTTACTTAAACATAACTTGGAAATACAGCTTTCATCAAAACAGTCTTTAATGCTTGACCAATGACCAGTCAGTAAGTGAATTGAATAAATGGCTCCAACTCTAACTTTCTCAACCAAATCAATATCATCCCTCCGTTTCATAGAGGAGAAAGAAGGCACATTACTGTGGTAGGTCAGAGTGCTACTAGTACCACAAGAGCTTCTGAAAGCAGAACTTAATTCAGTCATCAGAAGTCCACAACCTTCAGAGAGTAGTTAAAAGGTTTGCTATAGAAAATGAAAATCTCTACAACTTCCTAGCATGGCAATTGCAACTTATCCCGACTTAAGGCCACTGCAACTAAATTTAATATAGACTGAAGTATTTGGAGACACTATAGTCATCACACCTTCCTCACAGGGATATTGCAACTAATCTTGTATCTGTTGACTCAAAACATTATTTGTATTGAAGTTCCTTCCAGTAATATGTCGAATATTCTGTTGGCAACGTATTTTGGTTCTTCCAGGTCCTTTCATTTTATTGCCTTTACTTATGATACTGTTAGCATTATTATTGTGCATGAATCCACAACACAAGGTAATAGAGATTTCAGAAGGAATAGAATATCCCTTCTACATTTTAACTTGACTTAAATGCACAAGTTTTCTTCTATTTCTTGTTCGAGATAGACTCTCCTTGACATGTTCTCCTCAACAAATAAGTGATTAACTCAAATGCTCTTCGTCTCTGGCCTACAACCAAATATATATCTATTCAATTCCCAGACCTTCTCTCTTTTAGGGTCCCAACCCAGGACATACATCTTTAAAACAAGCATCGATGTCTAAAATGCAGTTATCAATAGCAACCTATAATCATTACTCAAATAGCTACGTAAATTTCAGATGATTGGCAAATGAATAAAAAAAAAAACTAGGATAGCAATTCATTCACCTCACTGTATCGCCAGATCTTAATCTAAGAATCATGAGCACACTAAAAACTTTAACTGAATCTTTTACAGAACGATATCATAACTGTCCCATAAGTTGTCACTTTCTCAAAGCAAAACTATAGACGAGGGACTAACTTTGATTAATCCATAAAAGAGGTATGACCACTCAAAGCATGGGTTATAAACTCAACTGGGGTAGTGAGAGACTGATAGCCACTTTCATGGGCAATGCAGGTGTGGTTTGCAGCTGTTGCAGCCTTGTGTCTTTGTCGTAGTAAGATCAAAATCCTTTATGATACGGTTGTGATGCAGTAATGTTGCTTAAATTTATCATCATGACCATGGTATAAGATTTTGACCGAATCACCACATTGCATAGGGTTTTGAGGTTACCACGACCAAAATATTAAGCCGCAACAGTCACGTACTGCCCGCGTTGCCCACGAAAGTGGTTCTTGAGTCTCGACCATTACGGCTATCACGTCCATATACAAGATTTAAAACCATGCCATGGCCTAAAGTGTGAGATTGTGATCACAAAGCATGAGAGACAGAATTTTCACCCGACAAAAAATAAGAAGAATGGTGAATCATTTAGAATACCTAAAAAAAAAATGACCATAAGCCCCTGTTGCCAACAGAGATCCTTTACTCCCTTCAATTATCCAAGAATTCACTGATGCTAGAGTGCTGCTGTGACAGACAAGTAATGGAGGAGGGTCCAAAAGGCAATTTATGATTATACGTTCTGCATGTGCATAATGGAAAGTTTTAATTTCACAGGACCAGAAAGGACAGAAGGTGGATATTCAGTAATAAGTAACCTCTTACAAGTTACAACTTTCTCTTTTACAACCACTTCTCCTAAGTCCTTTACTCCTTACTAGTGAAACATGAAAAGTAAAAACAATACTTTATCTGCCACAAACTAAATCCTCAGATCTGCCATGTACCACAATTTACAAAAGAATATTGTGGGTCTTCATAAACATCCGCCCTATGAATTTCAAAAACATATTTGTGGGTCTTCATAAACATCCACATCCTCTTTGATCTTTATATGATCAATTTGATCGTTCTCCCCAATTCTTCTTAGTTTGACCTCTAACCTATTAGAATTTATCACCACTACACTATTCCAGCTCATCAAGGCAACCAGATGCCTCCTCTTAGCTGTTACTTCTTTTATCTACAATCTTGTTAAGGTGTTCCTCCTAACAAAATAATTTCCAATTATTTGTCCATTGGCTAGGATCTGTGATACCTAATCCGTAATGTGCTTTAATACATGGAACGAGTATGCGGAAGATAATTTGCTACCTAATTCTGTTTTTAAAGCCCAAAAGTGTTCCATCGTACCAGTACGAAATTCGCAGGGGGGGAGGGGGAGTTTAGGTAACTCTAGCTAGGACGATTGACACTACTTCCGTATAGCTTATACCCAAATAATTGAGTTAAAGGGCCCTCCTTACTTCATAGGAAACTCTTTGGTCTTGATGTATCCCTAGAAGATCTTAGTACGCCATTGAGATATGCACTAGTATCAAAAACAGTCTTAATAGAGAATAACATTAATCACTGTTCATCCCTTGAATTCTCTTGGTAAGCATATAATTATGTGATGACTACCACCAAAAACACAGAATTAAAACAAACTCCTAACATATCAAATGACAAACACAGCTGTAACACAAATTTTGAGTCCTTCTTACATACATGTGAAATGTCAGATGTAATATACCCTGTCAGTATACAAAAACCAACTCAAGGCACAAACACATTCAGAAGGTAAAAAAAATTACTATAAACCTAGTTCCCCTAATATATGAGGTACAATATAAGGTGTGGGAGCTAGAGGCCGGTTACATACATAAATACATTGTGGCATTCTCCTCTATGGTGACCTCTACAGAATACACATTAGATGCAACGAAGTATATTCCTATATGATATCCACCCATTTGTCCAATATGAGCTAATGCCATGAATGTAGATCACTCTTTTAACCCAATCTCATACTCCCACTGTTTTTTTCTTAAGTGCAACACTTCCCATAATCAGCTGTCTTTTTTAAGTGCAACAATTCTAAAAATGGAAATCTTCTACACTTTTGTATCATCTCTCTCTCCAGTCTCCACCCATAGTCCCCACTCTACTTTTTTATTATTTCCTTTCTCTCACAACACTTTGAAATAAATTATTTACCCAGATTCTGTTTTCATAACTTTTAATTTTCCAACAACCTCACATATTATTTTAACAAGTTCAACTAAAACTCCAAAAACTACGTAAAGTCAACTTGTAGCCCAAAAAAGGAGGAATTACTAATTTTAGTCATCCAAATGTGCTACAAAACTACCTTTACCTACTATATTAAAAAAGGGTCATGGGTCTTCTCTTCATAATTGTGAGAGATTACAAAGACTCTTTGGTTAATGTTCTTGAGAGGTGGGATGTACTTTAAGGGGTGTTGTATGTGTTACTAATAAGCTTTAATTGATCTGTGTTCCTTGTAAACTCTCGTTTGCCACTATCTTCTATGTTCACATCTTATATATGTTCATCACACATGCACTAACACAGTATATATGTAAATGTTGTGGTCAAAACTATTGCACGGGCTACATAGACAAAACCTTAATTTCCCTTGAAATCCCTAAATCACAAACAAGTAGCACAACAAGAGTTGTAAACAAAACCACCAAGGCAAGTCAATTCCGTTCTATCTTCTATGTAGTGTGTATCTCTCTGTTTACACATATTATTTCTTTTTATCTTTACTTTGATTCTTATCTACTGTCATTAATTATTGTTTAAAAGGAGAGAGTACATGATACTGAGGATTTTCTCAAACATTAAGATGTGGGGAGTTAAAATATTTTCATATATAAGAGTAAAGAAGGAATGAGGTCAAGGAGGTATGAAGGGGAAATTAGGATCCCTGTTATCACGTCAAAAAGATCCAATCAAACATCCCTAGCATATTTTTTGCAGTGGTAAATTGTTATTATTACTTAATCAAGGCCTTCATGCTTTGAGTTTTAGAAATTGTTTTTGTCCCTTTCCTATCTTAATCAATAGGTGACAGCAATAGAGAAAAATCACAACTGCAACCATGGTCTCAGTAACTGCCATAGTTTGCAAAAGCAAGCACCTTGCAAAATTATACAAACTCTTAATGTGAACCACTAATATTAGGGTCACTCTGTTTAAATGTTGCCATATAAACATAAAGGTTGTTATATTAATTAAAAGGTCAATGTGTTAAAATAAAAGTCATTGTATTATAATAAGGGTCATAAGAGATAAATAATATTATATGTTTTATTAAAGTTTTAATACACTTCTGTCAAAAAAAAAAAGTTTTAATACACTACTAATCAATATGAATAATAAAGGTCATAATGATTAAACTAGGGTTTTTTTGTTCAACATAACGTTGGTTGGTGCGTATGGACCACATGTCAACACAAGTTTATTCCCAGATGTTAGGTCAATAGCAGCATAATTTGAAATGTTGGAAGTTTTCAACTTAATTGTAAAAAACAAACAAAAAAGAAAAAAAAAAAAGTTTTAAAGCATAAGTGATAGCATAGGCAAATTAGAACCTTCTCTTGTTATTTTGTGAAGACTTTACACGTTAAAGTACACATGTAAGATTTTATAAGTGAATTCAATAGTGTCAATCTGTGATAACATACTAGATATCAGTATATATTTAAACATGTTAAAAATTACTTTTCTAAAGAATATAGCACAGAGATACCCATGAAAACTGACATCCCATGGGGAGTGAGTTCTCAGGTATCACACATAAAGGCCTTTGAGTAATTAATTCAGGTGAGGAATATTCAGGACCTCTCACAAAAAGGGTTAATCAAAGAGCTTTTGGCTTACCTCGTGACAGAATATTCAGCTTTTTTTTTTATCAAAAGCAAGCTGAGAGCTTCTTTCTGCTGCTGCTATATATTAGTGACCAGGTAACCAGAAACTTCATTTAATATGGTTGTAGGCTTGTAGCATTGCAGTTATGTGAAATGTCAGATCACATCTCCACTGCATAGAAACGGCAATACGAATGAAGCACAAATCCAACCAGCACCGCCCACTAAAAGAAGATAAATATATAAGCAATAAGAAACAAGGAAAATAAAAATCAAACTCCCAAGTGACACAACCTAGCTAAGAAAGAACATAAATATAGATACTAATACTATGCTTCATGCTTCTCAAAGGAATCATTCACGGTACAAATATGCATACCCCCTTGATTTAGATATAAAACCCTTGCAACCATAATGCGGACCTCATTAGTCTAGTAAGTCATTTTATAGTCGTTATCTCATCATCATGTTTTTACTATTACCTCAAATAAATGTGATTAAATCAAAACAAGTGGAGAAATGCTCAGTCGTTCATTTCACAATTTAAAATAAGTTTTATGAGTTCACATATGTTTAGGTAAGGTCAAACTAGTTTTAAGTACGAGTTTGGTGAAACTGAAAAAATACTAATCACAATGTTACTCATAATTTCAACTAGAGTGCTTAAGATACACGCCATGATTTGTCTAGTAATCCAGATAATACATTGTTCCCTTAGACAGCAGTTGCATAACCTTGTCACACTTCATGAAATCATCTCACAGAAAAACTTAGGCAAAATCAAAGATTGGCTTTTGAACAAAAATACTTTTAGACTCAAACTGTAATCATCTATAATCATTCGGCCTGATAAATTCCTGTTCTGTGGCCTTGCAGTAAATCTACAGCAATTCCTCAATCATTCACCTTCACACTAACTAGTCAGAGTAAAGAAAATTACTAGTTATGGAAGAAGTGTCATCTATATTATTTAAACTCAGCTCATTGAACATAATTAATGCTTTTTACATGTTATGATCCTCAACATATGTTTTGTAATCATCTCCCCTTAATAGCACAAATTCATTGGCATAGTCCAGCTCAGAAAACAATGACGTTGAAAAAATTAGACCCTTCAGAGTCCAAATAAATAAATTACTCAAAACTAAATCTTTTACCCCTTAAACAAACTCTAACAAAGATAATCAACTTGATCTATAAATAAGTCTCAAAGCCCAATTTAAAAGAAAATTACACTAGTTGCCCCTTTTCCAAATTGTCATTCACATGGGAAGCATTTATAAAATTCTTCCGCTAACCCACTTAATCCTAATCAAACTTACGTTGTTTTCCAGCAAATATTTACTCAGAGGACACTGAGGAACACCAATCCAAAAGACAACATATTGAATCTAAAAGGCAGAATATGACGTGTCTGTATTAAGTAGACTTGTTGTCACAAACAAAATAGCAGACGAAAGTCACAGACTGTCATTCGGAAAAAAGAGTCAAGAGCCAAAAGACAAAATCTATGAGGTGAGGCATAAATAAAAGTCAGCATGAAGGATCATCTTAAAGGTATTGTATTAGCTCTGATACAAATTTCATAGAGGTTTTTGCTTTGCAAAATATGTAGTTAACTATGGTTTATAGATTTAATTTCTTAGTAATCAGTCAATGTATTTTTATTTCTTTTACTGTAATTTTATTAAATTGGCAGATAGCTATTCTAAGGTTTAGGGTAATCTCAAACCCATACCAAAAAAAAAAATTTATCAACAAGCAATGCCCTCAACTTTTGTAAATTACAAGCTGGATCTCTCAATACATAACTTCATCCTCTCCCTTATAGAGCATCAACTACCAAATGTTAAAAAAATCCTCAACGTGCTTTTCCAATATTTACAAGGTAGTAATTAGATAACTTAAAATGACTTATTGCTGAACAACTGTCTTTAGCTGACACTCTGCATAGCTGGTACCTATTTTTCATCCCAACTCGTCTACCTATTTAGATTTGTGAGTTGTGAATAAAACACTTCCCCATCAAGTTTATTAGCTTCAACTTGTCCAAGAGATCTTCCCCAAAATCATCTACTTCTCCTCTTCATAAATACTCCATCCAAAAATGGATTTCATACTTACCTTCAATAAGAAGTATAAAAGAAAAAATTAAAAACACTTACCATTCAAGTAAATTTCCTGTTACTTTTGTTCTCTCACTCTCTCCCAATTCGTATACTTTCGCTAACATTTTCCCCCTATCTACTATTCTAAATCTTCAAGTGACACCCGAGTATGATATCATTCAAGTAAATTTTCTGTTACTTTTGTTCTCTCACTCTCTCCCAATTCGTATACTTTCGCTAACATTTTCCCCCTATCTACTATTCTAAATCTTCAAGTGACACCCGAGTATGATATCTATTTAAGGATAAAGGGAGTAATAAGACCTCAAAACTTGGCTTAGGGTTCTCCAGGCAGCCTCTTAAAAATTATCTAGTAAATCAACAATCACTTGTCATTGTGAGATCTTTCCATTCTCTGCAGTCTTCTCACCTTAGTATTGCCTAAAATCCTCCAACACAAACCTCTCCTTAATAGTTGCATATTCTTGGCCAATAGAGCTATTATAATCATCGGTATCCACACCTTCTGCCAGAATCCCATGCACCTTTTCCCACTTATACTACACCCACTTGCCTCACACAACCACCAAGCATTTCAGTTGCCTTTATGAGCCTCGGTGCATTCTCATATGTAGCTTTTCAGGATAGTAGCTATCTACCACAATATTAATTGTTTAAAAGCAGAGAGGCAGGTCTAGTTACTCATACTAAGAAGTTATTTCCTTACCATGTTATTAATGTAGGTTCTTAAGAAAATGGCTTCGCAATTAATGAAGTATTAACCAACTGAGGGTTCCATCAAAGGAGAAAAACCCAATTAGAGCCTTTAGATGTAGTTACGAATTCTTGTACTAAGATATAGGGACGACAACCCAGCTGACATGCTTAACATCCCTGCACCTGCCCATGGCATAGGTGCGGAATTCTAGACAGTGGACTGGGAATGGAAATGAAATGTAATATCCACCATATATGGTGATGGTGTACATACAACTAGCCAATACCCACTTAAAACAATCAAACAATTATCCATAATTTTCACTTTTTGAAGGACTTGTTATATGAAATATAGAGATACTTTTATTCAAAGTCCTAAGGCTAAATGCAGGCAAACTTAAGGGTGAGGATCTTGATTTTTACGCGATGATATGAACTTAAGTTCATACTAAATGGACTGCACATAAACCTGTGCCCTCCACATGAATCGTTAGCAGAAAATTCCGCCTCCCGGTCTTAACAAAATACTGATTTTATCTCTTAATTGATCAATATCTACTAATAATTCCTTACTCCCCTCATTCAACCTCAAAATAACAGTTCTACTGTATACTTTTTTACTCCCAAAACTGAACATCTTTTCTTTTGCATTCATGAGGTAAAATCTAAATTACAAATCAAAGAAAAAATCAAATCCTACTTGAGAAGAGTTTGTACACATATACTCCGTATCTGGATTCCTTCAATTTATTTAAGAATTATCAAACTTTCAGAAATAGCTCCACAAATAATTGTCAATAACATAAACATGGAAATGTCACAATTACTTCAACTTGAAAACAAAATTGCTCAAAGCATATTAAAATCCACAACACCAACAAATAAAATCAAGCACTTTCACAAGAATTTGCAGCATTTCTATTTCAGAAATTACCAACATAAAACCACATTAATCCCCTCTTCATGAAGACATGAACAAAACCCCATTTCATGCAATCAACTTATACAGCCAAAAAAAACAAAATAAATAAATAAATAAATAAAATAAAATAAAATAAAATAAAATAAGAAGAAAATTGTACATACCCAGTTGCGAATTCAGCAAGATAAGATTCTTGGAAGTAATGTGGGCATTAAAATTCAAGGGTTTAAAGGGATTATAAGACATGAGTATTAAGTGCTCCTTAGTAGTTACTAGTAATGGCTTTGCAGATTGAGAAAGAGCAGTGAGTAGAATAGTAAATGAGCAAAGTTTTGTGTCGTGGCTCATGCATATGAACCCCTGAATTTGAACACATTCTAATGATTGCCAAATGCCAACCAAATTCTATTCTTGTGAATTGTTATTCAATATAGTGGGGTCGTGCTCTGATGTTGACCCATTTTGGCCTCAAATATGGTCCACCACCTCCTTCCTATCCAATTAGGGACATTAGAGGTGTCATACTCGACTTAATCTAAAATTAACCCATAAAATATTTGATTTATAATTCAATTTGTATGAACATAATAATTTAGCATACTCAAATACGGAGTATGAAATTAAATCACTCCTGACCCAACCTCAATGAACCCAAAAAAATACATTTTTTCTCTTTTTTATAAAATAATATCAAAGTAGTAGTAAAAGATAATATATGTGTTATACATACAATTTTTAATATTAAGATAAGTTTGATTTGGTGGTTCGTTTTGTTTATACCGAATACATTGTAATAAATTGATTAGTCCATGAAAGTTGGCTTTTTTTTTTTAGCAAATGTAATCCAAATCCCCTCCGTATCTACTATTAATTTGTTTAAAGGCTGATTATATGACTTTATAATAAATTAATTGATTTGTATATATCGATTATTAATGGATTACATAACCTAAGGGTCTATTCTCATCAGATTAATTTCAATTTATCTCTAATAAGTTCAGTTCAGTTTAGTTCAATTTGGTTCAGTTTATGTCTAATGATATTGCTAATGATATAAAGCCAAATTTCATACTTTTAAGCTTAGTTTACAACAATGATAATAATAATAATAATAATAATAATAATAATAATAATAATAATAATAATAATAATAATAACAATAACTTTCTTGCACCAATTCATCATTCATTCTACATAACCACCAAAGCATGTAACACAAATTGCTTTAGACAAACTTTTAAAAAAAAAAAATTTTAAAAAAAACGAGGAATATAAAAGAAATAAGTTACACATAAAGTTAACAAAAGTTGATACATAATGGTAACAAAAGTTGATACAAACACACATAATAGAAAATTAGAAATACTTTAGACGAAATCATCCGATCATATTACAACACATATGTTGTAACCAAAATCCACAATGAAAGTCTGATCACAAACATAAAACCAACCATAAAGTCACACAATTCCAACCTAACATACTAGTTGTCATACATTAAGACATCTTCCCGGAGCAATGAAGTGAAAGAGGTGTCTTTAAAATCTTCCTCGAGCAAATACTCTATGTTTTTAAAATGTTTTAGGGTTCCATGTTTTTAATATTTTTTTTCAGAAATATTTTAATTGTATAGTATTATAGGGAATATTTCAAGCATCCCAAACTTGAACCCCACTGTAATCATACACTTAAGCATGATGGCGTCTAAAGGGAAAGAAACAAGAGCAAAAGAGTGAAAACACTTTTTTCTTGTTTCATGTTTTTGGTTTTTTGTTTTAAAAAAATGGGAAACTGAGAACAAAAAACGATGCCAAACAATTATTTTTAATTAAAGTTTAATCTTTAATTTCACATCCATTATAGAATAATTTATAATTTATAATAGGGGTGAACAACTGAACATGGTCTTGTTTGGTGCTGTTTGAGTCTAAACCAAACCAAACCGCAAAATACGGTTTGGTCAATTTTCTAAACCAAACCAAACCATATTAGTATTGAAACCAAACCAAACCAAACCGTAATAATGCGGTTTGGTGCGGTTTATGATGAGACGACCTTTTTTTCTAAAAAAATGTTTGTCAAATATTAATAAATTTATAATAAAGTTTAAATAATTAGCCCAAAGGGATTAAATTTTACTACAAAGTTTTAATAAAGATAAGAAACCAGCTAATCAAGTGCTAAGTGCTAACACAATAAGAGCAATATGAGTTATATGACCTATTGAATTTTAAGTATTGATATTTGAGAATGAGTTTAGAGTATAGTAGTATACTGACCATATAGTCTTCTAATGATTTTACATGTTTTTTTTGTTTTTTAATTTTTTTTTTATAATATATCATAATTATTTTAATTTAATTAAAAACTATATGAATATTAAAATACGGTTTACGGTTTGGTTTGGTTTATAATTTTCGAAAAACCAAACCAAACCGCAAACCAATATTTCCCCAAAAATAGAAACCAAACCATAATTTTCCAAACCGTAAACCAAACCAAACCGCTAAACCAAACCAAATGCGGTTTGGTCTGGTTTGGTTACGGTCCAGACCAAACCATGTACATCCTTAATTTTTAATACTATCTTATACTCCCTTTATCCCAAAATAATTGATGACATAATCAAACTTTACACGCATGACGATGCACTAATTTGACCTTAATTATTTTTATATCATTAGATATTAATGAAAATCATACTATTCCTTTTCTTGTTACTTGCTGATAGAGTATAAAACATATTCCTGGGCCTCAACCATCAGTTTAAGCTTTTGGTTGAGATGGTCCTCTAACATAGTTTCGGAGCCAGTGTGACACAATGGTCAGGGGTTCAAATCTCATCCACCCCCCACTTTCAAGTGGAATATTAAGCGCAGGGTATGAGGAGGGCCCATGCTGCATCCACACTTCTAGCCCAACGGGCTCTTGTATGAGGGGGCGTGATAGAGTATAAAACATATTTCTGGGCCTCAACCATCAGCTTAAGCTTTTGGTTGAGTTGGTCCTTTGACATGGTATCAAGAGCCAGTGTGACACAAAGGTCACGGGTTCGAATCTCATCCACCCCCACTTTTAAGTCATACCTGGTGCAAATTAATTCCACTTCGAAGGAGGGGCGGATAAGATTCGAACCCGTGACCTTTGTGTCATGCTGGCTCTGATACCATGTCAAAGGACCAACTCAACCAAAAGCTTAAGCTGATGGTTGAGGCCCAGGAATATGTTTTATACTTGCAACAAAGGTATTATTTATTAGACATAGACCATTCCTTTGTTACAAATAATAAGAAATGCAAATGATGAAAAAATATTGGATATTATGAGATATTAATACCTACTCTATCAAACAACATAATTTAGGGTTTGTTCTCATACGTTGAAATTCAGTTCAGTTCAGTTCAGTTTATGTCTAATGATATTGCTAATGACATAAAGCCAAATTTCATTCTTTTAAGCTCTTATTATTACAACGACAACGATAATAATGATGATAATAATAATAATAATAATAATCAATAAATAATAATACTAATAATCAATAAATAATAATAATAATAATAATAATAATAAGGAAATTTTGTTTTTTACCACCTCACAAAAACACGAAAATCTCTTTTACCACCTCCCAAAAATAAAGTATTACTTTACCACCTCATAAAAAACACGAATATAGGTTTTACCACCACTTAACTGATTCCGTTTAAGATTCCGTTAAGTGGGCCCATAAAGCCACGTGTCGTGTTATTATTGGCCAAAAAAAAATTAAAAAAAAAGAAAAAAAAAATAAAAAAAACCATAAAACTACCCAGCCGCCACCACAGCCCCACCACCACGCCACCACCCAACCCACGACTACCCCCCCGAACCTACCACCAGCGGCGCGGCTCCACCCCCTCCCTCTCCCAACCCACCTGAACGCCCCCTTCCCTTTCCCGCAACCGCAATCGACCCAAAAACCACCAACCCACAACCCTCAATGACCATGAATCCCCCCCAAAACAGCCACGATTCCGGCCACAAATGGCCGAAATCGGCCGATTAAAGCCACTCAGCCTTAAAATCGGCCGATTTCGGCCATTTGTGGCCGAAATCGTGACCGTATTAGGGAAGGAGGGTTTTGGGTTTGGTGGTTTTTGGGGGTGTTACGGTTGTGGGAAAGGGAGGGGGAGGGTTTAGGTGGGTTGGGGCTGGTGGTGCAACGCTGGTGGTGGTTTCGGGGAGTGTTGAGGTGAGTTGGGGGGAAGGCGGCGGTGGCCGGGGGTGGTGCTGTGGTGGTGGCTGGAGTAGTTTTAGGTTTTTTTTGTTTTTTTTTTTAATTTCTCTTTTTTTTTTAACAAATAAAATGCTGACACGTGTTACCGTGGGCCACACTTAACGGAATTTTTGGATGGAAACCGTTAAGTGGTGGTAAAACCTATATTCGTGTTTTTTATGAGGTGGTAAAGTAATACTTTTTTTTGGGAGGTGGTAAAAGAGATTTTCGTGTTTTTGTGAGGTGGTAAAAAACAAATTTTCCTAATAATAATAATAATAATAATAATAATAATAACAACAACAACAATAACAACAACAATAATAATAATAATAATAATCAATAAATAATAATAATAATAATAATAAATAATAATAGTATATTTTTCTTAAATTTTTTAATATGTATATTTGTATATACACATATGTATAATAATAAATAATCAGTGAATAATCAAAGATCACTAATCTGTAGTTAAAAATCACTAATTAATAAGCTTAGTTCTGTTCAGTTCAGTTTAGTTCAGCTGAGTTCAGTCAACGAGAACTGAACCTTAGTTATTGAATATTAGATTATTGATGGTTATTAATTATTCAAGAATTTATTTGGAATTATTAATTGCTTGAATGATTTATGTTTGTTTGATTAGATTATATGTGTAAGAGTCATCACCATGTTAAAATGTAAATCACGTAAAGTGAAAATGATACGCTTCAAAACTCTGGGAACATATATACCTTGAGTATGAACATAAGGGGGGAGTTATGTGACTTTATATTTGAACATAACTTCGATAGGAATGCAGGATCCTGCACTATCCTTTTATATTATTATGTGTAGGGAAGGAGGTCACTTTCAATCATAGGTGCATATTCGATTAGCTCCCGAGTAGTTTGCTCTATAATTTGGGGCATGATTTTGGTTGAAAACCCATTCGATGGCTCGATGCGCTATCCAAAATAATAATTGTAGTTTGCTCTAAAATTTGGGGCATGATTTTGGTTGAAAACCCATTTGATGCGCTATCCAAAATAATAATTAATTAATTAATATTAAGTCTAGTGAATCATATTGCTTGGTATCGTTCGTTGACTTGTTTGGCTACATGGTAAGATAGTGTGGTTTCTTATATCGTGGTATATGGCCCATTATGGTGAGCAGTTAGACTGGATAAAGGGTCTTGCAGGTAGTCAAGCATGGAAACATGTTGGGATGACTGTTGTGATTTGCTTGCATCTACTTTACTTGGAGTAATGTTTATTTGATTATGGTTTGGTAATCTAACTTTATTATTTAATTAATTACTGGTTTTCAAAAGTATACTTGGTTTGGTTGTAGGCCTTAAATGTTACAAATTGTATTTAATTTGGTTTTGAATTGAGTTTTTAATTACCTTGGATTTGAAATGTTAGATCGTTTTAATTGGTTTTGATTTAGTCAATCTGCTGAGTGATATTTGATAAAAACCTTAGTCGACAATGGCAAATATAATTTAAATAATATTTCTTATTTCAAGGAAAGAAATTTTAGGGTGTTACACAAATAGCGATATTATCAATTTTATTTTTTATCTCACCATAAGTCCAAACTTACAATATGTATACTTCCTTAAAATATTTATAGAATAGCCTAGATTATACTACGTATACTCTATCACATAAACTAATTAAAGTCTTGATGTTTTTGTTTCTTTTAATTCTTCCCATTTGAAATCAAATCAGATCACTATGTATTTTTAAAGATATTAATTAAGTTCGTGTATTCTTTTCAATAAGTAAAAGAGCATAATTATGTATATTTTACTTCCACCGTTTTTTTACTAGCCAGCAATGCTTTGACTTTTGCACTATTCATATACTTCACTTAGACTAACTTTGATGATTGAGATATTTTTTTTTAACGGTAAAATTAATCTATTAATAAAAAGTCATACAACATGTACAACGATAATCGAATTTAACAAATATACTAGTTTTTTGCCTGAGCGATGTCCAGATTGTTGATAAAAAATTCAGGATAAAATGTAATTGTGTACTTTTTGTAATTTGTAATTTGTAAATAGATATCTATATTATAATTAACTTGGATTTTTTTTTAGTTGAACTTAAATTAATTTTACAGAATTGAAAGTATCTTTACCAAACTAAAATTATTTTTTTATGTTTAAAACTTATTTTTTTTAGTTTTCTATTATTTTTTGAATAAATTAAACATATTTTAAATGAATCTTATTTTAAAGAACTATTTAAAACGAATTTTATGATGGAAATAAAACCGAGTTATAAGATATTTATTAACATTTAGGATTAATTTTGTATATATGAAATATTAGAAGTATATTAATAAAAAAACTCTATATAACATTTTTATCTTAAAAAATCTATCCAAAATTCGCTTACTTAACATCATATGTGTCATAATAATATCTATTTGTCGCCTACATGCATGGTGTGACACTTGGCAAAAAACTGAAATGCCAAGTTCGATTTCTCGTGGCCTGCCTGCGAGACCGGATTTACATATTAGTGATATGATATGATAGGTCTTTTTGATTTTTAATATTTCATTTTGTACCTCTTTGGATCTCTTGTTGGAGAGACAATCTAACGATCTCTTGTAGTCTTAAAGATGGTTTTCATCGGATTCATCTAACCGTATTCGAAAAATTGAAAACCTTTGCGACCCCGCATAATTTTTCACCAACAATACAATTTCACGGCAATCAATCAGATCAATTATCACGGATTTAAGGCTAAAGAAATTCTCCATCGAAAAAAGGAGAAAAACCCTGTCATTTAAAGGAGATCGAAAAACCTTGTCTTTCGAAAGAGATCGAAAAAACCTTGTCTTTCGAAGGAGAACGAAAACTCTTTCTTCAAGGGAGCGAGAAATCATTATCATAAACCAAAAAAAACTAACAAAAAAGTGTAAAGAAACAAAGGTTGGAGCTTTTCATCGATAAAAACCAATGAAAACCCCTTCAAAAACCAAGAATGGAGACTAGGTTTTTTTTAGAGAGAATAGAGGAGAGAGAGGAATTGAGATCTTGTTATTCATCTCAATTTATACTTTATTATTATCAAGTTTTTACTACGGAGTATAATTTTTACATATTCGTAATAGACGATATTTATATTTCGAGTGATATAATGTATAAACAAAAATACATTGACAAATATGTCGAAATGAAACCCAAAAAATTAAAAAAAATACACAAACAAGGAACAAAGTGAGTATAATTTTTTCAATCAGATCAATTCAATTACTTACTACTAAGGCCCTGTTTGATTCACCTTAATTTTGCTGAACTGAAATTATTTTTACTGAACTGAACTTATTTTTACTGAACTGAAATTATTTTTACTGATTTTCTATTATAATTCTTCTTTAAAAAAACTGAATTTTACTGAACTGAACTTATTTTTACTGAACTAAAATTATTTTTACTGAACTGAACTTATTTTTACTGAATTAAAATTAGTTTTACTTAAGGTGAAAAGAACAGGGCCTAACATAGTAACATGTAATCTAATTGACAAAATTTTTTTGTAAAGAAATAATTGACAAAATTTGTCAAGGAGACATTAAATTATTTATTTTTTTATAAGGTTTTTTATTCTTAATTTGTCAATCAAACATAATTTTTTTTAGCGGCTTAAAATTAATAAAAAAAATTCTCAGTTGTTGTTGTTGTTGGGTTCTCTGCACTTTCCTTGTTCTGTCGTTACTGAATTCTATCCTACTCATTTATCTCTCTCCTCACAAAACCTTCAACTTTACTCTTTTTTCCTCACTCCATTGAAATGACATAATTATTCATTATATCCAATGATTTTTTCCTAATTTTTCCCTTTTTTCAGCTCCACTTTCATCAATGGCTTCATCGATTCAACATGGTAAGTTAATTTAATTCATCTTTTTGAATCTAGTATAATTGTTGGAATTTACTTTTTTTTTTTTTTTTTTAGATTGATTGATTAATTGTTATAGTGTTATTGATTACGAATCTTGAACTGAGAATTTGATTTAGGGTTTTAAGTGAAGTTCTTATGTAAGATCAGTAGAATTGTATGATTGAGAGAATTTTGGTTTGGATTGATTGTTTTAGTTATAAAATTGGGATAAATTAAGCTCGTTTTGAGATGCTTGATGATGAATTTTATTGAAATTTTATGGAATTAGGGAAAATTGGATGCTAATAAGTATACATGATTAGTTTTTATGATACTGGGGAATTATATTATTGTTGGAAATCATTTCTACTGAAGATAATTGATGAATTGAGTAAACTGCATATTACTGGATCTTCTTGTAACATTTTACGGCAAAATTGGTATTATTATCGTGTTCGTGTTGTTTTAAGAAATCGATTAGCAGGAGTAAAGTCATGAAGTAACACTCCAAGAGATGTTCAATGTTTCGATTTATCGTGATTTACCTCTTTGTTAGGTTGTTATGGTTTGTAGATATTCATCAAACATTACTGATATATCTAGTGATACAGTTGAAGATCACGACTTGGAGATGGGGTCATATCACACCCACACCTAACCGAACACCTATGGAGCCGTCCCCTTCTCCATAACCAACCTCTACGTCAGCCCCTGCTTTGGTTCTCTCCAATTCTGGTAAACGTATTGACCAAGCAGGCAAGAAGAAGTATGTGAAGCAGGTAACTGGTCGCCACAATGACACCGAGCTGCACTTGGCTGCTCAGAGAGGTGATTTAGAAGCTGTTAAGCAGATTTTGGGTGGGCACATAAATTCACAGATAGGGGAAAATCTAAGCGGTGCTGAGTTTGAAGTGGAGGCTGCTGAGGTACGAGCTTTGGTTGTGAATGAGGTTAATGAGTTAGGAGAGACAGCTCTTTTCAGTGCAGCTGAGAAGGGACACCTTGATGTGGTTAAAGAGCTGTTGAAGTATGCCAATAAGGACACGCTTACTCAGAAAAATCGTATAGGGTTTGATCCTTTGCATGTTGCTGCTAATCAAGGACACCTTGGTGATTAGCTAAACTTCTTCTATGATTTATTTCTTTCTTATTATTGTTAGTAGTAGGCATGTGAAATTCTTTAAAAAGTGCTCTTGGTTTACCCATTGTTGTTCGTTGATAGGCTTGTCTAACGCAATTCAATTCAAAGTTTTATTGGTATGGCCTCTCAAGTCTTAAGCCACTAATGTTGCTATTTTGCTCTTTAAAATATAAGTGCCTTCTCATCATGTGGTGGCAAACTTGCAAAAGCCTTTGTGATGGATTGGGGGGTGGGGGCCACTAGCTCTTTTGTTCAAACATTTCAAGTTCATTTAAAATTGAAATGGAATCGGTAGCCTTTGATCTTTAAAGGTGATTTTTTTTTTGAAGGGACTTAAAGGAAATGTTGCTTGCATGTTATAGTTGCATTTAATCTTACAAGATTATAACTCACATTTTCCAATATTGGGTTCTGGAGAACGACTAGATCCTAGTATTTTCCAACACCTCTCATAGGTCAATCAACCAGTTACATATTTCAGCACTTGAGAGTAGAGGGGGAAGATAAGCGAATTCCCTACTCCCAAGCAAATTTATATGGTGGGGCTTGAACTTGTGACCTCAAAGTCACAAGGTGAATCCCCACCACCTCCTCCAAGCATGTTTGGTTTTCCTTCTGCTAGTTTGTTGAATCCACTCCAATTACTTATCTTTGAAACATGAAAAATGCAAAATATAATGCACTGATAAAGTCAAGTTTTTAGGCTTATCTTGTAGTAGTTATTAGGTCTTCTGATACCTATAATCTACTAATTTCTTACTGTAACTTATGCTTTGCTATTGACTAGGCCATTTATTCCATCTGTTTCATTGCAGCAATCGTACAAGTGCTGTTAGACCATGATCCTGGGCTAATAAAAACAATTGGACCATCGAATGCAACTCCTCTGATATCTGCAGCTACAAGAGGACATACAGCTATAGCTTATGAGCTTCTGTCAAGGGATAGCAGCTTAGTGGATTTATGTAAATCCAATGGGAAAAATGCACTTCATTTTGCTGTTCGCCAGGGCCATGTGGACATTGTAAAAGCATTACTTGATAAGGATTCAACATTGGCTAGGAAAACTGATAAAAAAGGTCAGACTGCTTTACATATGGCTGTAAAAGGGAATAATTGTGATGTTGTGAGAGCGCTTCTTGAAGCAGATGCAGCCATTGTTATGCGCACAGACAAATTTGGTAATACAGCTTTGCATGTGGCTACCAGGAAAAAGCGGGCAGAGGTATATAATATCGCACTTAGATTTGCTTGTCTACCTCTCTATGTTATAGTACTTGATTTGAAGGAATGAAAGATAGGCTAATAATCTCTTTCTGTCATTTGGTGACTTTCTACCTAGTATGCTACAAATTTAATTGGTCATTTTTCAATTGTCATATTCCCGAAGGAATTTGAGATCATAGACTTAGGCCCTGTATAGTTCACCTTATTTCAGGTACTACTTACTTATTTCAGATTAGATCATAAAAAAATAAGCTCAGATCAGAATAACAAAAAAAAGTGAACTAAACATAGCCTAAACCAAGTTTACTTAATGTCCGATAGATATGATGACATTAACATATAGAACGATAAGCTTATGTGTTCTGAAAAATTATGGTTTTACATGGTCAATTTCATCTTCTTGTCCATACCGTATTACCTAGGGTGGTTAACATATTTAGAAGATTGGAAATGTAAGTTCCTGTATCACAACTAAACGTCAACCAAAAATTTGAGGATTTTGTTTATCAAATTTTAATAGCTACTCAAGCCATTATATATTTATATGGGTAAGTAAGAGTGTACGACTAGGAACAACATCTTCCTTTTGCTATTCAGATGTTCTCTGTTTCTCATTAACCAGGCAAGAGGAAAGAGAAAGAAATGTTTGGAAAGTATATCCTCTTTATTCAATCATTAAAGATATTGTTGGAGCATGGGACATAGTGACCATAGGTCAGGTTTAGCCTGGATTTGATACGCAGTCTTGTTGTGGAGGTTTCCAAAGCTAAAACAATATAGAAAATTAGTAGAGATTATTGATTATGAAACTGGCAAATCTTGAATGCGTGGAATTTTTCTACCTATAATCTGAGTTTTCTATCTTCAATTTCTTGACAAGATCAATCTATAATACCCTAGTTGAAGCGTTATTTTCTCTCTTTATATTGATATCATGACGATGATACATTAAGATAAAAATTAGAAATATTCTACCCCCTTCAATTAATCTTTCCTTATTTCCTATTACCTAGTGAAAGCGGTCGCCATGTGCTTAAAATTTTTTCTTTCCTTAACCAGCCTTTAAGGAGTTCCTTTCTTTAGCCTTTTTTTTAAGAGTCTTTCCTCAACCTTACAAGGAAACGAGCAAATCTTTTTGGAAAAAAGCTTTAGCTCTTTAACATTCAATATGTCAAGAGTCCATCTTTGAGTTACATTGTTGCATGACAAAACTAAGGTATATTAATTAAATAAATTCCTTCTGCTTAAAGCAATTAGGGGCTAGAGTTATCGCTAGTTTTACATTGAAAGCTCCTCATTCTTCCAGGTGGTGATTTGTAAAATTACTTGTGAATTTTTGAAATGCTAGATTGCTAGCAACTAAGGCCTGGGGAATGGGGATGTATGCTGAAAATCGTCCGAAACTTGCCACTTGCTAAATCCTGATTCTAGTTGGAGTATGAACTGCATGGTGATTGAGAGACTTAAAATGAAGTACGCTAAATGTAGTGATTTAAAGGACTAACTTTTCAAACAATTTTAACAAAAAGGGCAAATTGGATACCGCTAAATGAATAGATACAGTGAAACCAAAAACAAGTAACAAAAGAGAGACAGAAATGATATATGCAGGGTTTTAGTATTCTTAAATAAACATTGATACTTTAGTAATCTTATTTCATTAAATTATTTGGTAGGTCTATTAACAAACTTAATCTTAGTGGTAAAGCTGGTACTAGGTCGTCAACTTTCAATACGACACCACAGAAAGAAAATTGGCATTGTTTGTAGAAAAATGACTGATAACAATATCCCAACATAGGTTTGTGCATCCTTATAGATGAAGGGGGGAAAGAGCTAACCTTAGTTACTGGAATCATGTTTTGAACTCATATGCAGGAAAAAAATAGTCTGGCTTATGAACAGCAAAATAATTTAGTTTGGCTTATCAGGACTATAACAGTATAGTCTTACAACGGTTATTAATAGTACTCAGTATTTTGGCTCAACAAATGTATGTGCTATAGTATTTGTAAAAGCCTGAAACTATCTGTAATAGTATTTGAGTTTAGTTTAATGCACATACTCTCATTTTTTATTATTAGCTGGATAATTCTTTTTATTATTATTTTTATTGTGTCATTATTATCCTTCGAAATTTTCTATTTATCTTAAACCCTTATACATCTTATCCATATCCACACTCGTGGCTTGCTTAATCTATTAGCTGTCAGGTGCAGCTTTTGTTGCCTCTTGTACTGTTGAACTTGTAGAGAATCATTGTTATAATTTTTTGTCCATTTGTTTCCAGGCTCCTGAATAATGATCACACAGTATAAAAATCCTTGCCAGTTTTGCATACTCTTTATAATCAAGCTAGTTATTGGGCCCAGGCAACGCCCCAGACTGTTATTGTTTGAACAAAATGGAATTATTATCTTATACATAAAATCCATTATCGAATCCCACCTTATCTTTTCCTATGTTACATTTTTCATTGACTGCTATTTATTTGGTAAATAATAACATAAAATATGACATCTTCAACAATTAAGTCTCTATCATTAAATCTTGGATCATGTGCTTACATCTTGTAGAAACCAAACGGGTCAAGTCTCTATCATGTATATGGATGACATGGACCTGGGGGGAGGGGGGGGGGGGGGTGATGTCGCAGGGCACATATATTTGCTTATTTTTTTTTTGTATGCCATTTTTTCTGTTAGAAATCGCAGTTTCTGAGCTGAACCTTTCTGTTGATTTTCTGCAGATTGTAAATGAGTTGTTACAGCTTCAAGATATCAATGTTAATTCTCTAAATAGTGATCACAAAACTGCTCTTGACATTGCGGAAGGACTTCCCCTCTCTGAAGAATCCTCAGAAATCAAAGATTACCTTGTTAGGAATGGTGCTCTTAGGGCTAATGAGTTGAATCAACCTAGGGATGAGTTAAGAAAAACTGTGAGCCAGATTAAGAAAGATGTGCATCGGCAGCTCGAACAAACGAGGCAGACCAACAAAAACGTGAGTGGAATTGCCAAGGAGCTCAGAAAACTTCACAGGGAAGGGATAAACAATGCCACTAACTCAGTAACTGTAGTAGCAGTGCTTTTTGCAACTGTTGCTTTTGCAGCTATATTTACTGTTCCAGGTGGTGATGATGATAGTGGGATGGCTGTAGCTGCTAGAACAGCTTCTTTCAAGATATTCTTTATCTTCAATGCCATTGCTCTTTTTACCTCTTTGGCAGTTGTGGTAGTTCAGATCACTCTTGTCAGAGGTGAGACAAAAGCAGAGAGACGAGTTGTGGAAGTTATCAACAAGCTGATGTGGTTGGCATCCGTTTGCACTTCTGTTGCATTCATGGCATCCTCTTACATAGTTGTTGGCCGAAAGCATGAGTGGGCTGCAACACTTGTTACGGTTGTTGGGGGGGTGATAATGGCTGGAGTTTTGGGCACAATGACCTATTATGTGGTAATATCAAAGCGGTCTCGGTCCTTGAAAAAAAGAGATAGAAGTGCGAAGAGAAGTGGGTCTAATTCATTGTATCACTCTGAGTTTTCCAATTCAGAACCAGATCGATTTTATGCCCTCTAACCGTTCTTCTGCTCTTACAATGAGGAGTAGCTCCCGTTGCAATAGTTATGAAGTCCAGAAACCTGTCATACTATAAGGCAATTTGTGGGAGGATTGTGACTTGTATTCATATCAATAATAACTGTAAAATATGGTGACCAGTCGCGATTTATTGTCTCTGTCAATGATGGACTGCAAAATCTTGCAAGAGTTAGAAGAGCGGGTGTAGACGTGTAGTTGCAACTTATAAGAGAGGTCAGCTAGGTGAGCTGTCTACCCCATCTTGACACTGGTAAATATTCTTCTGTTAATTATGCAAGAATGGTGGTTTGCCAAATTGCCATTCTTTAAGGTGCTGGATCTTTGAACTTATATCTCTCTGTTGTATCAACTTAAGCCGTAGGCGATTATTTATCATGATCTCGCATTGTTGTTGATGTAACCTGAATATATTTTTTTTTATATCACATGTAGTTAGTAGCGCGTCTCTTTAGAGAATAATTACCAGGCCATTTCCCTTTTATAAATACTTTTCACACTTCAATCTTCCGAGCTGATGTTGTCAAAGGGCAAGAAGTTGTGGATGCAGGTATAGAGAAAACCCATAGCAGATAATGTAGAGGGCAAGTATGACCCTAGCTCACTTATAAGTTATAACCGGACGATTGATTTCCCAACTTGAAGAGAATGCAAATCTATGGTTCATGACAAATTAGTTGTTTTACAATAATCACTTTAGCTGCACTTGTTTAGTCAAACATAGCTGAAATCATGGCACTACAGTTTCACAGTAGCAGTAAAAATAACCGAAAATGACTAATGGAACTAGGCAAATGACCTACCATATTTATTGGCATGATTTGATGATAGTATAGTAAAACAGGAGTTTTACACAAGTAACATGCTGTCCAGCTCTTGCCTAGTACGGAGTAGTTGTTAGTACACAACCAGTACCACCTAAAAAAAATCTTGTCATTGGCTACCCGCATTCGGAATGTGGCATGGTCAGCCTAGCACCGTGCACAGATCGGACTATAAATGTGTTAAAAGACTCCCATCAATTGTAAAAACTTACGCATTGACCATTTTTTCTCTCACAAAAAAATCCAAATGTAAAGATTATATGTAGACGAAGGGAGTAGTGTATATGCCTTGTGCTAAGGTAAGCAATCCGTAGGCGCTAAAAAGATCAGCAACTCCAATTGCAGACAACACAAATAAGGCATGAGGAGTACAAGAAATCTTGACCATATACTTATTCAGAAAATCTAATTCAATCACTCTGGTTTTAAACTTTCTATTTTCTTGAAACTCCAAGACAGTGAAATAATTAAAAATCAGAACCTGTACTTCAAATTAATTTCAACCCAAAAATGATGATGTATGTTGGGAATCTTTGAACAATTAATTTGTGTCAAGTACACTGAAAATCATGAATATTTGGTTGACTATTAAAGGGAGGACAGAAGAATAAAACCAGAGAAAAGAAAAAAAAAAAAAAAAAATTCACAAATCAAAGGTAAATTAAACACTCAGTTTGCTAGTTATGCAATGAGCCAAAACCATATTAGATTAGCATACAAGTATCTTAACATAATTCACTTGATTATCTTTTAAGTAAGTTTTAAACACCCTCTCCCCCTTTTTCCTAGAACTTTTTCTTCTATCTTAACCCCTGCATATGCTTGTTTGATCATCAAGAACAGCAAACCTCGAAGAAGGGAACGAATGACAACCGGCTTCACTCAATGTTTTTCGAGATTGTAGTGCTTGCTGAGATGACTGCTTGCAATGAGCAATGGCTCCTTGGATCAATGATGTCTCAATCTCTGATTTCGCGCTGCTGCTTCTCTTAAGCAGTGGAAAATTATCCTTCAACCCATTTGAGTTACTTGTCGAAACACCTGATGATGATGAGGAAGACGAAGAAGAAGAAGAGGATGATCCTGGTGAAGATGAGGAAGATAGCTTTGTTGCTGTTGATGAACGTCGCTTAAATGCACCAGAGAATGATCTCCTGTGACAAATTTTACCTTCCTTAGCATCATTTTGTCTGTCAAATCTATCCTGAGAAACAACTTGGTCGATTTGTTTGCATGAAATTTTCTTACTTCCCTTCATTTGCTTCTCTGAATGATCCTCCTTTGACCTCGAAATCGAGCCTTCCTCTTTGTTTTTGGCTACTGAAGTAGAAACAGATAACTCATCTGATTTTCCAAACAATGACTTTATCTTAGTCTTCAGCTTTCTAGTCCAAGACTTCTTTACATTATCACCAATAAAACTTTTATGAAAGTCTTTGCCATTTGCATAAACACTGAAATACTCTTCAGGGTTAAGTTCTCTGCTAACCTGACAAGATTCAACCGGCGAAATATTGCAGGACTCGAAAGGAGTAGTGCTAGTTAATGGGGTAGTTGCAGCATTTGTTCCCAAAGGAGTGCTGTAAAACTCATTGAAATTCTTTGGTGTTGAGTCTTGAAGTAGTTTTTCAACCATCTGTAATCGAGGCGGAAGGTGTAGAGGGAGTAACTTCCCCATGTAGAAGAGCTCATCAGCAGGGGATGTGGTGGATTCCCTCTCTACATTCACTGATGACGACATTTGGAACTCGAATTCTCTAGGATGCTGTGGAGAAGACATGTTATGATTCTTTGAGAGCGAAAAGAAGTGAGCGAACGAGCTCACTTCCATATCTATGTAGTCTTCTTCATCATCTTCTTCTTCGACTTCAACTTTATGTTTAGTATGATTGTATGAGTAGTAGTCCACAGCCATTATCACTTGGTTTTCTTATGTGAAGTGGTAAAACTGTGAAAGACTGAAGAATGAGGGGAAAAGGATATATAGAATGCTTATTTCTTGTTTAAATAAAAGTAGAGGATGATGCCAAAATGATGAAAAGAAAAGGGTGTGTTTTTTACCCTCTTTTTTGATCTATTTTATAAGTGTCAGAACTCAGAAGTATTGTGAAAACTCTGAAAAACTCCACATATAAAATTCAGAGCATCATGCAGAAGAAAATTTTCTAATGTGTGATAAACTGATGATGGCCCAGTTTCTGACTTATCTGTCTACAGTTTTTAGTGGTATACTGTAAAACCTATGTTGCTCGGACTTTGTACAGTATGTGTCCAAGTGTCTGACTCGACTATTTTGTGACTATTATTCATAATTTTGGCCCAAAAATGACATTTCAAAGTGCCCTACCTATGTTTTATGTTGAAAATCTAACATAGGTGCTTGAAGTAAAATGAAAAATCCGAGTAATACAGTTAAAAACATAATTTTTCATTGTTACAGAACATATTTTTATCAGCTGTGGGTCCTGCTTCACTTAGAAGAAAATCATGACTTGTTTTAGAAGGTGAATGATCACTTAAAATAAAGTACTTAATTATCTTAATTCCTACTTATGATGTTACTTTTTCTTCAAATGGGTTCTTTATTCATACCATATAATATGAATAAAAATTTCATCATTATACATCAAATTAAACTAATGACACTTGATTTTCCTAATCAGGGGCTCGACGAATCGATAAAGTCATCGGTTTACTGCATTACCCTTTGCTCATATGGTGGCTGACAAAGGCCTTATCAGAAGTTACTCAAAAGATGAGAATGTTCCTAAGCACAACTTAAAAAATGCAAGAAGAAAGAAGGAGAATTAAAGGGAAAAAAAAGATGATAAAAAGGGGACTTAATAAAGGAAGAAATACATGCTTAATGTATATGTTTTGGCTGACAAAGCATCTTAATTAAAAATTAAGTACTCAACACCTTTTTCTTTCTTGGGGGTAAAAAATTAAAAGGAAGAAAAAAGTCTGATTCTCTTGGAGCAATGTGACTGAGATTATCATATTAATTATATCATAATCTTTCTATGTTTTCTAAGCAAGATTGCTAATATAGTCTATTGACTCAAAATTTGAACTTCAATGGCCTAATAAACCCAAATTTAGGTTATAATAATATGCTAAGGTTATAGTTTTTATTTTTTACTACAAATTTTACTGGAATCATGGAGTGTTTCTTGTCTTCTTTTTACTCGTTTAATTTTTTAAGAGTATAAAGTATGCACTTCTAGGCTTTTTCATAGAGTATCATATTTACTATGTTTGATTAATTTAATACAAAGTATGTGGTTGTTTTTTTTAAATTGCTATCCACCTATTGTAGTCTTTGTAGGTGCGTAAATTGTTTTTTTTTATTTTTTTGGACGGGATCCAACACTACATATTTTTTTTTAAAAAAATACCAAATAAGTTGTGTATTATCTTGTATCATTAAAAGCTTTATTATGTACCAACTAAACTGATTAACATTACCGGATAACTAATAATTGGCTCCAATTTAAGCAAGTTCATCGCATAGTGTCATGATGAGTATCATCCTATATAATTAAATGCTTTAGTACATGCCAACTAAACTGATTGACATTTCCGGATAACTAATGATTGGCTCAAATTTATACCAACTAAACTGATTGACATTTCCGGATAACTAATGATTGGCTCAAATTTACACAAGTTCATCACATAGTGTCATGGTGACAACAATTAATCTAGCTGTTGACTTTTTAAACAGTTAAAACCCCAAATGATGAAGATTAACAATCCGACATATAATGGTGGAGAGTTTAGGAAGATTAAATTTCAATGCAAAGCTCGAGAACTTTCTTATTTGGAGTCCTCTTTCTCAGGGTTCTTTTCACTCCCTTTTTTCCGGTAATACTTTTGTTCTTTTGTTTAACAAAAAGGATCTTGTGTAGCTATTTGACATTTTGAAGGGACATTTTCTTTTTATTATCATTTTTGGTTTATGTTGTTGTGTCTTGTTAATGCATCACCCTCTAAAATATTGAGTACTTAATTATTATTTTCCACCTAATTTTTGCATTCCATATTTGTTTAGTACAAGAATTACTCTTGTATTTTGGGATTAATTGGATCACAAATCTTTTCCAATACAAAACAGTTGGAGATGACATAACCCGAAGGAATTTTATATCGATTAGCTTAGATTCACCAAGGAGTGATGATATTGCTTGAAATCCGGAATTTATTTGATCAACATCTTATCTTGTACACATTTGGTGATACGCACGGTATGAGCGATATGTGTAAAACCACATGTCGTGTCAGCGAGACTCGTGCTCCAACGATTATAAGAGAAAGTTGTGTTACACTATCTTGCATTAATAACAGCCATATAAGGTTGGCCTATCATGTCAAATGATCCTCTTACAAATTTCTAGATATTTGTTAGTTGGTTAAAAAGCAACAAATTAACTATTCATGCTCGTGCCAAACTTATGCCAAATTTGAAAATGATGTCCAACTGACCCATGGCCATTACGTGTCTTTAATACGAAGTATAATATCAAGCTAACAATAAGCGTATGCCACGTCGAGCTCAAACAACCCCTCATACTAGCTTGACCCATATCCAACTCTTGAAATTTTATACAAGTATAATCATAAATCAGCTTGATTAAGGGAAAATTATAGACAACTTCAATTAATTTTATTTATTTATATTTTTTTTATAAAAAAAGTCTCTTGCACGTGCTCATTGCCACATACAAAACTATGACCTTTGCACAAATTAGGTAGAGGAATTCTATAAATCCTTTTGTTAAACTAATATCTTAAGATTAATTATACAAAAGTAAAAAACAAAAAGGAAAACAACCTATGCATGGACATAATTTTGTAGAAAATCTTAGCCTAGTAACACATTAAGAAATATATTTTTTTTTATTTTTTTTTCTATTATTGTTGTAATCCCTTAAAAGAGTTAAAACTCCATAAACAAAAAGAGCAAAATTATTGCTTAAAGCATTTCCCTAAATTAAGATCAAATTGTCTACTCTTTAATATGAAATAAAGCTGTGATTATGGTGGTTACAGTATTACAGTAACAGTAAAACAAATAAAGAAAGCCGTAATAGAAGAAGGTAAAATGACCTACCATCCCCAGAATATCAGGAAAGGCCAAGGCTTTATTTAGTTCGATTCAATATTAGTGGGAAGTTTAACAGTTCTACGCAAGAAACATGGTGCATCTCTTTTTCTTATCTTTGATTTTGCCCACCAAAAAGGATCTTTAGAAGAAGAAACTTGGGAGTCAATGGGGCTACAAAACCACTAAGCAGAGGAGCCCTCCTGTGCAATGATGCTGTCATTCAAAAGGTGTAACAAGTTCCTACTCCGATACCGGGAACAGTTTCGAGCAATTCACAAATGGAGTAACAAAGAAATCTCGAACCCCCACCAATTTCTTCCCCACCACCATGAAACCAATGCTAATTTTGGTAGTTGGAAAGCTCCAGAAAACAAGTTAATAAAAGCAAGCTTTATGGTCGACAAATCCGCATCTAGCACAAAACGATACTTAACGATGATCTGTACAAGGATGGGACACTAGGATACAGAACAAAAAGATTATCAAATGCCAATACAATCAGGAGTCAAGACAGTGCCTAAGACTTTACAAGGGAGCAAGCACAGAGGTTACAAGTGACAGTAATTTCCCTTTGAGCTAAAAACAACGCTTGTTAGGGAGATGACATCAGTAAAAAAAAAGTAGCAGAATAATTGTACAGCCAGTCTGGTTTATTGCACACATATAACATGATTTTTACAGAGTGGGTACTATTGACCTATCTACCTTTTTCCTGTCTCGCTATTTGTCAATTCTTTCTCAAGCTCATCGAATTCCCAGCCACCAATCTCTTCGGATGTGTAATCTACACCGACCTTCCCGAATTCAGACTCCAATTTCGCCAACTCAGCTTCATGGTCATCCACCTGCTCTTTTTCTGCTTTTGAAGGCTCAGTTTGCTTCTTCTCACTTTCCAAACCTTTTGCTGGTTCTATAGATGATTGAGAAATAATTTCCTGGGGTTTCTCACTAGTTGGAGTCTCTGGCTCCCTGCTTGGGGATTCCATCTGCAGAACCGGCCTTTCAATTGAGTCGAATTCCCTTCTCAACTTCTCAATGTCATCAAAAAGCTCCTTGACTTTTGAATCATCTTTCCTGAATGAAATAGAATCAAAAACTCCCACTTGAGAATATTGAAATATACACATTCATGAACAATACATACTCCCATAGTCTGAAAATTGTTAGATTTTCCAAATTCTTCAGGTATAAGATTTATGCTCAAGAAAGTCTGACAAGTTTTACCAACAAAAAAAATATATACCCTTGGCCTTGTGACAATTATTTAGAGCACAGAAGTTTAGGAAAATAAGAAAATTTAACCTTGAAAATTTTCTTTCTTTGGAATACATGTGCTCTTTCATGTTGTCCACTACACTGAAGGTGGTCACTATCTGCAAATAGAGGAAAAAAGTCTCATCAGATAAAGTCTCCCGTTTAGAAAAAATATTTATGTTCCTATAATCCCAACAAATTCCCAAATGTCAAATAATTTAAAGTCAACACTGAGAAAATCATCAAACCTTGGCCTCATAATCCAGGTATTCCTCCTCCAAATTTCTTCTGGGATTTGAATCTTCATCATCACCATGTGATGTTACCTTAGACCTGTGTCAGAATTGCTACACAATCAGAATCCAATTCCCTATAATCCTCATGGAGAAAATTGTAGGGATATGCAAGCAAGAATGGGAGCTAAACAACTAGTGTAAAAAATTACCCTCCACTTAAAGACTTGAGATTCTCCACATATTGGCTAATACGACCAATTGAAGGCTCCAATTCTTTCTGCAGAAACACATGAAAAAAGGGGCTTCAAACTTAAGCAATACATGTGTAATACAATAAACACACTAATAATCGAAGACTGAGCTAAAACAATTCAGTACTTGCATAAGTTGAATGATACTTAATTCCTAGACAGCCGCATGTAAACATAACAAACTAAAGCGCAAAATTACCTTGTACCCAGAGAGAAGTTCAATGGCCAAGTCCACAAAAAAGTCCTCATGTCTCTCCAATTCATCACTTGCAAAAAAGTCAATAAGATATTATTAGTTAATAGCCATGAAGAAAGGAACAATATCATAGTAAAAGAAGGGCTTAAGAGGGGAAATAAAAAAAGGTAAAAAGCCGCAGAGATAAGGGTGCGCATGGGGGGTGCAGATGCTATGCATTAAACAATGCTCACCAAAAAGAGGACTCGCGGTCAGTTTTATCATCTTAAGTAAAAGCATAATTTGTTGAAGGTTTGTGAAAGGAAAAACTTTTTTTAAGCTATGAATCAAGTTCAACAGAATTTACACACATACTTCGCCTGCTTTTCCTTGGACTCCACGAAAGTGCATTGTAGAGCCCAGGTATCTTCAAGAAAATTGATCCATGTCCTTAGTACATCAGCTTCTGCTTTACAAGATCCAACTGATCTAGTAAGCTCTTCTTCCTGAGAAGAATAACAATCAATATGATGTAATGCCTTTTCCTCACAAGATTGTTGAGCATTGGGGGATTTAACAATAAAAAAAAATATAATTAAAACCTTTGTTTTTAGGTGTTCTAGAATCTGATTGTTAGCCTCATCAAATTGGTCTTTCTCTTCCCTGGAAATTTGAAGACGTTTTTGAGCAGCAACCAAGGAAACAGTCACCTGAACCACATTTTCACTTTAAGCTGACAGTAAATATAGCATATAAATACAAGAAACTAATATGAAATGGAAACATATATGGGCACTGAAAATATAGGAAACAAGCACTAACAGTTTGTTTGGAAAGAGAGATTTAGAGGGGGGAAAGGATAGGGTGTATTTTACTTTACTTAGATACAATGTATGGGGGTAAGGAAAATGGAAGGAATTGCTTCCCTTCATAGTTTAAGAAAGAATCCTCTCCAAAACGTATTACATACAAAATTTAGAAGGAAGATAGAAATACGGGCCTTAACAACGGGGAAAAGACACTATTATTCTTACTAATTAGTAATTCCATCTCTATTCCACTGACACTCTCCCCACTCCCCCCCCCCCCCCCCCCCACCCACTCACTTGTCATTTCCCTCTCTTCCAGCCTCTCCTTTATGTCTATATCAATACATATAATTCAGACTGCTACCCCAAAATAAAACTTGAAATGAAATTCAAGAATTGTCAGAAAAACTTTTTGAGGAGCGATAACCACCGAACAACTAAAAAGAGCTAGGTAGTCGAGGACGATAATTAGTGAGAGAGGATGGTCTAGCGATAGAAAATGAGGGATTCAAAAGGTGAACATCAAAATAGTTGAATAAAGTGGAGGTACTGGGGCTCTATCAGTGGATATTCTTCTGCCATTGATGAAGGATAGAGTGGTACACTTATGAACTGGTGTGTGTGTGTGTGTGTGTGTTAACAGAAAGAAAAAAGTACTTCAAGGCTCAAGCATAGTTTCCTTCCCAATTTCCCATCATACTCCTATTTACCCAAACAAAGGAATTTTTCTCCAAACCTCACCCCCACCCCCACCCCCCCTCTCTCCCCTTATCTTCACTTCCCCATTTTTTAAACGCCTATCCAAAGATACCAAACAAGCTGCAAAAGAGACTAATCAAGTGGTCAAAAACTAATTTATTTCTTTTACACCATATTTGGGATTACTAAACGATCAAACTGTAAAGGTTCTGTAGGAGTTATAATCATTTGGGTATAATCCAACAACCAATCCAAGCTGAACTAATTTTAATAATTTGGACTCAATCTATATAAACCAGATATCGGATTTGGATTAAGGATTCAGATCAAAGAAAAAAAAAGAATTAGACATATAAAGCTCAATTACTCATTCTTTCTTTGAACTCAAAGAAACCAAAGAGTGCTCATGTGACTTGTGTCACCAAAAGAAATCCCAAGGGTTCCTCTAATTAAACAGATTTCAGTCCCTGTCCTCCATATACATATGAAGCGAGCAATTTGTAAGAGCCTGGTCTCAATTTAATAGAAAAAAGAGAATCTTGTCTAAAAACAAAGAGACAGAATTAAACAAAATAAAGTTTTTTTTTTTTCCCCTGAGAACTGATAGTTCTGACAATTTCCTTTGCCAACACCTGATGAAGGAATAAGATAATGTTTCATGTCTGGAAATTTTAAGGTTTGGAAATCTGGAGGATGTTTAACAATGAAGGTAAAAATGATAAAATTTCAAATCTTATAAACAAACTCGACATATCAGATCCAAGCTGAAAAGTTAAATGCCTGAAACCATCACCCGTAAGCATTTATGAGTATAAAAAGATTACTAGTACTAAATTTTAGCAAACACCCCCCCCCCCCTCTTCACCCCCACCCCCCAAATAGCAAATAGATGCACAAAATGATAAAAAGGTTGAATAGAACATTAAAAGTAACCTTTTCATCCATTTCGTTGCAACTATCCATACAATTGTTGACAAATTTTGATTGAAAATACAACTCTTGTCAAAGAACCTAAGCAGGTCTCTTTGATAAATGGGTTTAAAACCTTAAGAAAGACGTGTTCATTTATCTTCATTTATTACGGAGTACTCATTTTGAACAAATATCTTTATTGTTTTTCTTTACCAGGTTTTAATTTTTATGTTTTTTATAATAACTCTTTTCTTACACTTGCTGATTTTGTTAAGCTTTCTGATGTTTTGTAATTCTTGAATATGCACAAATGATAATTACGATAAAAAATAGTCAATGTAAACCTAGTAATTGTTGCTGAAATATTTTTATTGTTATTATTTCTAAATATTAGTTGCCGTAGTAATAGTAGCAACAGTCAAGCACTCCGGTAACTGAATTCTGTTTTTCTACAAAACCTAAATCGAACAGATGTTTTGGATTAGAAAAACAAAAGGCTCACAAAAGACAAAAAGACAAAAAAAAATAAAAATAAAAATAAAAAACCTTTTTCAGTTCTGCTTCAAGCTCTAACTTTTTCTTCTCAAGTTCTGCAATTTCAGTTCCTAATTCCTGGACAGACAAGAAAATTTTAAGTGAGAGAAATTAGATAGAAGCAAGCAAAAAGTAGAATTCTTTTTCCCGATAGTATTAAGAGTTATAATAACTGGAAAAAAAAACACTAATCCTGAATTATAGGGTAAAGTGCCACTCAGAGATTCTAATTAATTCCCGTAGATAATATAAGCATAACATAAAGAACTTCACACAGGCAAATGCAAATCTGCATACAAAAGCCTCAAACAACTAATTAAGAAACAGCAAGATCATTAAAGTCCCCAAGCCCCAACCCCTATAGTGCTGGTACCATGCAAAATGAAAAAACAGAAGATGATCAACAACCACTGCTTTGCAGGGCTATAATAAAAAGTACCTTCTCCATCTCACTATTTTCACTTTCTTTAGACACACGAAATTTCAGAGCCTCCTCTTTCTGGGATCTGTCAACATTAGCAAACATATAAGGTCAGAACTCATTTGTTATGCTAACAAATAACCCTTATAACAACATGGTAAGTTGAGTACTTGAGCATGCATAACCTATTAACAACAAGGGAAGACTTTCGACAAATTGGTAACACTTTTTCAGTAAGTGACACAGCAACAAACAAGAAATAAATGCATAAACAAAAGGAAAAATTGCAAAAAGTAATACAACCTTTAGCCGGTTCTTTTTTAATAATATAACCTTTAGATTATTTTTGAATATTACAACCTTTAGGGGTGTTTATTTTAAACAAGACAAAAAACTTGTAACCTGTTAAACCGGTTGCACATGACACGTGTTGTTATGTAACTAGTCCAAATATTAATTTTTTAAATAAATAAATAATTTTTTATTTTTAATAATTGACAAGACTGTTTAACATTTAATTATGCCTAATTATAACATTAATTATGATTTAGTATTTTTAAGCAAATTATTAAAAAAAATTATAACTTCACCACCCCCTTTCCCCATCACCCACCACGGCCACGAGGCCACCACCACGTCTTCCCCAGCCAGCTCTTCTCCCCCTCCCCCACACGCATCAACTCCTCGGCGACGCTACGACCGGCGCCTAGCTTCGGCGGCCAACCCACCCACTCATCTTTTCCTCCTTACCCCGACCTCACCCTTCCCCCGTCGCACCACCACAGCCAACGAAACAAACCCTAACCAAATATATTGTTTGATTTTTTTTGGTGATTTTGAAGTTTGATTCAAGATTTTTTTGTTTGATTTAAATTTTGATTGTTTTTGGTTGGGTTTTGATTAGAGAGAGGAATTGATTGATTTTTTTGTGGTAATTGGCGGGGGGCTTTTTGCTGCTGTTGGTGCGAAGATCGGGAACGACAACGGTTTGTGGGAGTTTGGTTGTGGTCCGCTGGATGCGATTTGTGGGAGTTTGGTTGCGGTTCGTATTCGCTGGTGCTAGTGGTGGAGGTTGGCTGTGGTGGTTGGGATGGGGTAGGTGGTGGTAGGATGGGGTAGGTGGTGTTAGTGGTGGAGGTTGGATGCGGTGGTTCTGGGCTGCGGGAGGCGAGCTTCGTGCAGGGGATAGGGAGAGGGAATGGTGGCAGGATGGTGGGCATTGGGGAAGGTGGTGGACTGGTGGTAGGGTGGTGGTTTTATTTATTTATTTTTTATTTTTACAATAATAATAATAATAATAAAAGTAATTTTTATAATTTTATATCTTTTAAAAATTAAAAACCATTAACTTAATGTTTAAAAATTAAATTAAATTAACCAAAACCAATTAAACGATGACACATGTCAAGGTAACCTGTAAAATCAGGTTACCAACCGGTTTTACCTGTTTAAAATGAACAACCCCAAAGGTTGTAATATTCAGAAATAATCCAAAGGTTATATTATTAAAAAAGAATTGGCCAAAGGTTGTATTATTTTTTGCAATTTTTCCTAAACAAAAACACACCGCACTTGGCTACTTGCATATAATGAACTATTGTGTATGTGCATGACAATGCTGTCCTATGCCTTTTGTTGTGGAGTATCAAATTAGTGTACATACCCGTCAACTCGTCAAGAACTTTAATGAGAATAACTTCTATCCTATAGTAGCTTCAGGACCGTTGTAAAAATAATATTAGTATAATTTGCTGTTGTATGGTACTCAACTGTCCCATGATATATTGCCCTATTCATGTGCTTATTTTGACTGATTAGTTCTAATATAAACTACAAATGTTATTATGAAAATGTTCTTGGAATATTTAAAATGGCCATAAAGCGCGAACCAAGATCCATGATACACTAAAGGGGAGCCCCTATAGACGTAAAGACTCTACACAAATAAAGAAATTAAGCATTTAATCGGAATCAACTTGAAGCGAGTATCTGGTCCGACTCTACAAAAATATCATCGAGACATATATTATATATCTAAAAGTCAGAAGCAGATGATTATTCATCTGCTTACGGAGCCATTTGAACTCATTTCAATAATTCTTTTAGTTGCTTTAATAGGTGCATTAGATCTTATTTTTAGTTTTCGGAGGATTCAAAGTAATATTATCAATTAATAAAATTTATGGTGTGGTCCAGGACGAGGCGGTACTTATGATATTTCGGCTTGGGAAAATTCCGACTAAGTCTTTGACGAAGGGAATCAAGACTCGTTACTGTTTCAACACACGACAAGGACTTATTTTTGCAAAATTTGCTGACATTTAAACATATAAATGTTCAAAGTTGTGTGTTGGCAAATGTGCCAAGTCAAAATTGGATAAGGTATCATAGGTTCCAGAAACTTATCTCAAGGGTCTGTTGTCAAGTAAAAGAGAACAACAGAGTGTATATAACAAAGTAACACACAAAACGGCAGAAAGTGGTACAGAAACGTGGAAAGTGCCCATGTCCTCTATGATACTTTTCCATACTGGAAGGTTGAGATCAAGTCAGATATTTACCATCCTAAGCAAAGGTTCAAGGCGTTCACGTTTATCCATAGGCCCAAGAGTTGCAGTTCTAAGAGGGTCCAAAGAACAGTAAGTTTATGTAAAACGGAACAAAGCCCTGTTCTGTTGCTAATAGTTAGCAAAATCAAATACCAAATTAACAAAACAAGTCACCTAGGAAACAGAAAAGTACAAACCGATTGGTAAGGATAACTAAATAAACATATGAAAGCATTCACCCTCTTTTGAAAAGTGCAACAAAACCCTGATAAAGGCTTAGTTTTCCTCAGCATGTTAAATAGGTTTCAGACATTTTTTTTCCAGCAAAAAAAAGATAAGTTTAGCAAAAATAAGTTGCACATCAAGCTGAAGAGGACCGAGCAATAAATAAACAAGTGGTGAATTCAGGACATTTATAAAAAAAAAAAAAAGGAAGTATAATGTCTCAAAGTGAGACTAAATTACTGGAATATGAAATTATTGCTGAAATTTGCGCCAAAAAAATAAAAATTTACCAAATAATCTACAAAGAATAAGAAAGAGTAAATTATGAAACATCAGGTACATACTTACCTGGTATCTAAAATTCGCTTCTCAGATTTTGTAGAAGAATTCGCCAGAGACTCAGATAAGACTTTGAGCTTATCAATCTGCTCTTCAACATGTATAAACAAAGCTACTTCAGTTCAAAATGTCTAATCTCAACTCAAAAAGCTCACATGACATGCTCTAAAATCAAAAGGCCATACTTTTTTCACTTTTCACCCTCAATTGTTATATTTTGATCAGAGGTGAACATTTAGATTGCATCCCATCTTCAATGAGTATAGCTGTGCATCGAATTTTATTGTTCATTTGCTATTTAAGATTCTATATATTTTCATGCAATCTAGGTATTCAAGCTACCATGCAGTGTTCTATAAGGTTAAGTAATTAATAAAAGGCCAAATGGAATCCTTTTAGAAAAAAGAGATGGATTAAAAGAAAGGAGTAAAGCTATGTACAGGGAAAAAGAGAGGAAGAAGGAAAGAGTGGGAGACAGAGAAAAGTTTCACAATTTGTACCAATGTTTCAAACCAATCAAAATCCAATCAAAAAATTGAGTATTCCGGTCAAATCCAATAGTTCAGGCATTGAACAGAAAACATTTGTACAGTTTAATCACAGTTTCATATCCAAATTATAAGGAGAGACCTCTAAATGAAATAGCAGTGCACAAACTGAACTTATGAGTCATGACAAACTATTAACAAGTATTAACTAAAAAACTTTCTGATTCTCTGAAAATAACTTAGAACAATGCCATAAAATAAGCAAGACAATAGTGTTAACAGAGAGCATCAAAAGACTGCAATGAATAGAAAATCACAAAAAAACATTTAACAGCAAAAATATTACACACCTTTTGAGCATGAATTTCAGGGGTGTCTCCGTTGTGTAATGATTGCTTCCTAACCAACAAACCTTCCAGCGTAGAACAAAGGCGGATTTGTGCAAGTGCTTGTTTTAAGCCCTAAAACGAATCATTAGATGAAAATAATGATCAAATATCTTATTGGGACCATATCACATAGCTACAAAAGTAAACCTCCTAACATTGCAACACATAAAGCAAAGACCGATAAGTAACTAGAATATGAGAGATCGTAATCTGATAAAATCTAAACACATACATCTACATGAATATCTCTAGCTTGTTTCTACCAAAGCAATGTAGGAAATTTCCATATTCATTAGCATAAGAGCTAGGCTAATCCACATGCTACATGCCACATGGCCTAACACCAACCCCCAGTACCCTCACAAGAGTCACAACCTCAATAAGCTTACACCAAATAACAAGCAATACTAAGAAATAGGTAGTCTCACTCCCACCACTAGCAAAATTAACAAAAACATTGAGAGCAAGGGCTCTACTTGAGATCCAAATGATAATATAGTGAGTACCATAAGTTTAGAATATTCCATAACTGTTCTTGAACCAAAACCACTCACCAAATTCGCACAATTTTTAGAAAAAATAAGATAACCACACAAATATTTAAAACTACAAAAAACTTGCCAAATGCTTAGATGAATTAAAAAAAGTTTACAAACAATCCAAGAATATCTACATGTTCAACTTTCATTTTATATCTTTTTGACAACAAGCTTTCAAATTGTCATATTATCAATCACGAATTAATTTATTGTTTTGATTCTTTCAAGTCAAAATCAAGTCAAGTACATGAGCGAGGATAAATAAATTCATGAAACCATTTACCTTATTAAGGTGATTGATAGTGGAGGTTGAGCATTTATACTTTTAAATTTAAAACGCATAGCAAGTGTTTCGAACAAGCAAAGAAAAATAGACCCCTTTTTTTTGGCTAATTTATATCATTCCAACTCAAGCCAAAGCTGCCAAGATATATTTCCAACACACTTTAAATCAGAAAATATCTGCAACATGATCCTTCACAGTCAAAATAGCCATGATTATGCAAAATATCACTTTTCCCTATTTTATAATATCAAAACTTTACAGACGAGAATACTTCCACTCGCCCTACACTTACAAAGTCATCCCCTAGTCCCCCCTCCCCCCACCCCCGGGCCCCGGCCCCACAACAACAACAACAACAACGCCTTAGGCCCAAAATGATTTGGGGCTGTCTAATATGAATCATCATAAGGAACCGTCTGATATAGAAAAAGGGACATAACAAGATAATAAGTTGAAGGGGTATAAAAAAGGTGTGTAAAGTGAGAAAAAGAAAAAACATCCAAGTAAAAATTAAAAGAGTTTTACAAGAGAGCTAAGAATTAAATTCAAGAAAGTTTTAACAGAGTGGTAAAACGTGCGAGTAAAAAACACACAAGGTTTGAGAAGACTTTAACAAAAGAAATCAATACAGTTCATAAAACACGAATTGGATAAATTAGTGAAAAATACATGGAAACAAATCATGACAAAAACAATAAAACAGAGAGACAAAGAACCTTAATCATGACAAAAACAAATCAAAGGCAAAAGAAAAGCACAAGTGACGATGTATCCACACAATTACAGCATCAAAGCTTTTCGATTCCCTCACACTTAATCGTACAAAATTAGTGAAAGATATAGTTTGACAACATATGGAACAGCTACCAATTCTAATAATGGCATAGTATCATGGCAACTAAAATCATTTAACTAAATGCTTATATCACAAAAGATTGAGAGGTGAAAGGAACAAGAAGGAGAAAAAATAAGATTAGAAATCAAGTACCATGTCAGATCAGTTTGCAATTGAAAGAGACTTGACAATGGAATACCTCTATCGTAGCAGTAGCAGAATCAGTTACAGGAGGCTGCACAGGACCTTCACCTGAAAGCTCTGGCGAATTTTTCATCTCATCAAGTTTTTTTCTGAGATTTGAAACTTGATTTTCTACTCTGCATTCATAAATATTAAAGTAAAAATCAATCAGCATAGCTTTTTTATATATTAAGAAAATATATATAAAAGGATACACTGAAGAAAACTTTGAAATATATCATGTAATCTTTCCCCAAATAAAAGTATTCTTTTTCCAGAGTAATTCAATAGTTTCATAAAACAACCAGTTCTTCTGAGAGCCCATGCATTCATGCACCATTCTACATTGCTACCACTTAAAATATTCATAAGGAAGAAAGACTATATTAAAATTACCCAAATGACAGTTGACTTCTAAATATCAGGAATCTTGAGAATGAAAGTAGTAGGTATAAAGTAGAGGATGCCAACAGCCTACTCTTTAAAGAAGGTTGTACGAATGTCATAACAATTTGAAACAGCATTAATTTTTCGATCATATAAACTCTAAATAATTAGGAAACAAACCAACAAATATTATCTCCCTAACCTCACACCCCTCAAGGTATCAGTCAAAGTTCAACAGCCGCCAGATACCTCTATGCTCTGTCTATCACTTCACCACCTGACTATCTCCTTTAGAAGCTAACCAACTTTTTCCCTCTACTTCTTCCTTCTTCCTATCTCCCCTCTGCAGACAACTACAACCTCCTTTTTCCATTATAACCAACTAATCACTCATGCCACTCAAAACTGAATCTCTAACGATAATCTCTACCACAAGCAAGAAAAAGGTCTGGTGCAAGGCTAAATGATCAAAGAAAAAAATTGCGACTCTAGCACCAATCTTTCCATCTGCATTTTTCATCTCGTTGGTAGAGAGGGCAATAGTATATTTTAATTGGGGAGTGTCACAGGTTGCATATTTTTAAGTGGGGAAAGCTGAAACTGGTAGATTTGAAGGGGTATACAGAACTCCACAGATTCACAGAAGAAGTTAGGGCAGAAGAGACTAAGAGAAAGGTTAGAATGAGGTGGTGGGTAGGTGGAGATCATGCCGGTTGGGGTAGCAACAAGCCGACAATGATGCCATGAGATACAGCAATGAAACAAGTTGGTTTTTGGGAAGACTCGAAAAGATGGTTAAATGCTTGGACCAAAACTTATTTGTTTTTTGTTTTTATTTTTCCCTTTTATTCAAATTACTGAATCCATTAGATCAATAATTCAATATAAACCCCAAGGGAAGATGTAGGTTAAGCAGACCCATCTCTGGCATTTCTTTGGTTTTCCTTTTCTACCTAGCAGCACTGACTCACTGAGGATTCAGGTGATTCCAACCCCATATCAAACAATTACTATCCCAACAACCAAATTCTCCCCCTTAGAGTTGTAGAAGCACATGCGCCAAGCACAATAATTTTTGTCACCCTTCGCATTTATTCCACGGACAATACCCAAACAGCCACCTTGGGGGGAGGACGGAAGAAAAGTGTAACTCCTTAGATCACAGTTAGCAATAAGAAGATTATCAAGAATTACATTAGGAATCAAAAACTAACTAGTTTCCAGCATGCTACATTAGCAGTTTCCAGGGAGTATATCTAATGGGTATCTAGCCCATTATTATTCAGTATAACTTTCTGACAGTTAGACGAATACGCTAAAAAAAAAGGGCAGGCCGGTGCACATTGGCGTCCTCGCTAGGCGAGGGTCAGGGGAAGGGTCCCGCCACAAGGTTGTATAGGGAGCAAACCTTCCCTTGTCAATTTTGACAAGAAATAAATGCCATCTATCCAGCGAACTACCTATTTACTACTATAAAGAATCAAAATAATAAATGAGCCAGTCTAATGCAATGTTAAATGAAAAGCCTGAGTTTATCAACTACCTCAGCAGTTCTGCATTTATTTTCAGCCCTGAAATTGCACCTTGAGCAAACTGTAGCAACTCCTCACGTTTTACCTGCAAAGTACAAAAATAATGAAAGTAAAACATACATACATTTCCCTGGCATCAGATCCAGGAAGTAAAATATGTAGAAAATCATTATTCTGCCATCAGGTCAGCCACTAAAGAGAGCAAGGCTTGTCACTGGTAAAAATTTGTTGTAACACATTAATCAATATATCTAAATCAATCACTGAAAAGAAAAAAGATTACCATCAATCAGCATTCTTACCAATACTTCATCTTCATAGCTTGAGAAAACTTGTGCCAGATCCTGAATACTACTTACTATAGCATGATGGACTTCTTTTCCACCAGTGAGACAGAGCCTGCATTCATTTGCTTTTTATTCAAATTATCTCCGACAACAAGCAAGCAAATTTCATGCTCAAAATGCTAGAGCATAAAAATTAAGTTAAACACCAAAATTATATACAAGACAGAGAGATACATGAAAAGCTGGTGATAGAATCACGAGTTCAGCTGATCAAACATGTCTCTGCATAAAGTATTACCTACATGAGAATAATAAATTGTGTCCATAGGGATATTCTTGCAAATATAAGGGCAAAGGAAACAATACTGGTTTCTACATTTTCTATAACTGTCATTAAGAAGGAGAAGAGGCTAAATGAGTTCCACTTGCAGTCTCATGCAAAAGGAAACCACAAGCACATTTGTGAGGGCAGGGGTGGAAGAGGTAGTAAGAAGCAACTATATATTCACAAGCAGAACGCTTCACTGGTAATATTTACAAACATGAAATTGACAAATAACTAACAAATCAATTCCAAACCAGATGGAAGCACAATCATTTAAAGCCCTGTGTATAAATTTTCATTGTTTCTATAATGATGGAAGCTAAAACTTAAGCACTAATATGAGAATTGAGAACACTTCAATTTCTGATGTGCAGCAAGGGCATCCCTATTACCAGCTCAAACATCTACCACCTTCATTAAAGCATCCTGAATGTATAGAGCTCATCACTGCCAAGGGTATAAGATGAGACTAATGATACTGGCATTGTGATCTAGCCCAAATCTGGGTAACATCAAGATCCCTGTGGACAGTAACTTCTCACTTTTCATATGATCACCAAGTTTTCAAAAATTTGATTGCATAGTAGCACGCATAAGTCTTGAGCAATGTAGAACTAGAATCAAAAATTTTCCTCCATGTTACAAAGACTCTTAATTCCTCTATTACCCAAAAGTAGACCCTACTCAGTACTCCCTATAACATAGGTGTGGGAACTTGACTTTTTTTTTTTACCAAGAACATGGAAAATATTTATTACATAGCCAAGTCAAAAAATCATACACACACACACACACACAAGTCTGACACAGCCAATTGAATCTGAGTAACATAGATAGCCTTTGGTTGACACACTAGAACAAAATTTGATCCACTGCTAAAGTTGAGTGCATGTAACATTCAGCCGCCAATGGGAAATAGCATCCTCATACTCTCATAGTGATCCTTAATTATTTCAAAATTTTAGAAATTTTCTTCTAAGAATGTCACAGATATTTTCCCGGCAATTCTGTCCTATTCTTTAACTGTAATGCCTATATTTGATTACTTAAAAATACTGCATAATTTTATATCAATGACAAAATCATTGCTTTACAGAAGGATGGGGTTATCTGCATGAACAAAAATTTATCACTTGTGGAACCCAAAAAGATCCTCTTTCTCCAATCATTTCTGTCTAGTGCTATATGCAACTGCAATTCTACAATCCCCCTTTCTTCATGTCATATTTAAGTATTTAACTCCCTCAATCTAACCCATCTTCACTTGACTCCTTTTGAAATCTCAATTACCCCAATATCTTCATTTCTTTGTAAACTTCATCCTAGATACTTGAAATATTCACAAGCAGGCTATATTCCATGAACACAGGTATGAGTATCCAACACCAGTGCGGATCTGAGTTAAAAATGGTAATTCTGAAATTTATGGATACAGGGACACAATCCTAAATTTGTATACATTCAAAAGAATACAGAAATTATATATTACTCGTGATATTGTAAATTTTAATCTAATCTACTCTTTCTCTCACAGACAGCACAAGCTCTGCACATTGAGAGTTGGTTGAGGTGGCCAAAGTCAAGCGCTTTTTATCACCTTCTGTAACGCACTCAGCACTCCGCCTGACAAGGTCAAGGCGTATTAACCTGCACCTCAATTTACCTGGCACCTAAGGGCTTTTTAAAGCTAAATTTAAATGCACTTGTAATTAAAGAATAGTACTTCGTACTTGACTTTGGCTTTTAAGTTTAAGATATAGAGCAGATACAAAGCTGTTAAATGTCTGATTGTAATGCAGTATAGTACAGCACATTACACTCATCACACAGTAACTCATAATACAAACTAAAACAGCTTAATATAGCTTAGACTCTGTTCTCTTCACCTTAAAAGATCAATTTCAATCAATACAAAATAATTTCATTTGCTTCTTATCCAATAAAGATCTATTTTTAAGATTTAAAAATTCATAGAGCATGTCAATAGTGAGTGAGTAACAATTAAATTACATTGGCAAAAATAAGTCCAACTATGTAAACATCAATATAAATACGGAGCAAGTAAAATAATGTCTCAGTTCAGTTAAAATCAAGTGAAGAGAACAGGCTTTAGTCATGAATTCCTGACTGCTCTGTCTTAATACACAGTTTAAATCAATAATACACAGTTTAAATCTAGGAAGAATCTGGGTTGACTTAACTCAAAAGATTTTTAAATTTTCCAGATTAACAACTCACCCAAACATCTCCAAAAGTAAGGAGACCTCTTCCTCACTTGGTGCCTCAAGGATCTGGATCATAAAAAAGGTTGTGCTGTTAACATCTTTCATCAAGAAAAGCAAAGTTCAATAATCTACTGACTTTTGTTCTAAAAGACAACATAAATCCAAGTTTAAAGGAGCTTTTTAGTTCAAGGAGTTAAAATTAATTATATAAACACACCTAGTCTGAGTTGAATAAGAGACAAGAGGCATATAGCAATTATACAGCAAATTTACTGAGTGCATACCATTGACAGAGTTATGCCCTCAAGAGCCTGACTGTGAAGAAAAACATCCCGGAAGTTCATAGGTTCATACTGATCATCAGAATCATAAAACAGAACCTGCCCATTTACAGGAAGCAAGACAGTCAGAATTGATGCTCAAAATGAATACACAATAATACTATCACAACTCAACATATATATAATGGATTGAAATATACAAATACCAGTAAAAACACAAGTTCAAGGGTATAAAGCAGAAAAAAAATTTCACAAATTCTTGAAACTTGAAAGGATGTCTGTTCTGAAAAGTTAACCATCTGAAATACAAGGTCAGGCCTTTATGAACAATTACACCGCATTACACACAAAGAGAACGAGGTTAACAGCATTACACTGATGCAAGACTTGATAAACAGGGTGGGTAAACCAAGGTTAACATTGCAAGTATTAGTTTAGCATACAAGAAAGCGACTAGACTTACAGTTTAAGAGAAAATAATGATACACAATGTAACTTTGAATTTTTATCTACCAAACCAACAACATATAATGTACTTATCATGAAGAAACAATTCGAGAAATCAAAGATGAACATTATATTTTACTTTAAAGATAAGAATATATTCATCAATATAAGAGATGGAAGAACCAAGCTTCAACTGAACCAAGCACAGGACTAAACAGCGGTTTAATATAAAAAAAATAAAATAAAAAAATAGATAAAGAGATAAAAATAGAATTAAATAAATTAAATGAAAAAGGGCTATTTTACAAAGCAACCGGAGTTAGATGGGAAAGCAAGAAGCATGCCCTCAAAATTTGCAAGCCTAAATATAAAAATAGACCCCATATTCTCGTCATTAGTATTAATTTAGTTGGGAATAAGGAGTATAAGGGAAATAAACCTATGTAAAAAAAAAAAAAATCAAAAATTAAAATAAAAAATAAAAAAAATCCAAAATTATATTAAAAAAACACATTGCTCCTTTGAATTCTCTTGCAAAACAATACTACCTCCATCACTCACCGCTTTACCAATTTTACCATTTAGAGATGTCTTAAAATATAACCTATTTCTTTTTTGGGGTAGGAAAACATCTCAATTCTCAAGTCACCTCTACTTTTATTCACATTTCAATATTAAATTATAAACTACCTTTCATCACATCTACTATTTCCATCTCACAATTAAAACAGTACCCACAATCTTTAATCATATACAACCTCTGTTCTTTTTTAATCGCAACGTTTGGAATTTGACACTAACCAAACATACTCCTTTTACCTTCTATTGTGATTTATAAGTTGGGAAAAATATATTCATGAGGAATCATGTTAAATACATCTCAATCTATACTTTCTATTTTCTAAATATCAACTTTTTATAATTCTCACTAAAAGATATTAAAGATACTAAATGTGCAATGGCAAGCATGAAACCCTCAATGGCTCAATGTTACAATTATAAAAGAATAGATGAAATATACTTTTTATCAATATATTCTTGTTCAATATATAGCCAAGACTCCAAGAGTGCCATGTAGAGCCCTTGTCTCTTAGTGTTTGTATCATGTACAACATACGCTAATTTATAAGTCTTGAATTTTCACTTTGTTCTACCCGAGTAGATAGGTGAGATAGGTTAAAAAGGGGAAGTAAACATTGAAGGATGTTTGTACTTTTATAATAATTTGAGGGGCTAGAAAAGGAGCGTAACGAATGTAGCTTACATAATACTAGAGGACTTATGTTAGAATGGGATCATGTCAAGTTTCAAATATCAAGTGTAATATTATTAGAACTTTTTGAAATTAACTAAAGTCTGTAGAGTTCTATAATAACTACCTTTTACATACTCTTTCTCGTTTTTCGTCATATTTAAGGCAGCACGGCCTAAGAAAGCATGATCAATTCCAACCATTAAATGAACACCATTTTGCCAAACAAGGGTGAGCAGGAAAAGTGCTAAAGTCTAATCAGAAAATGTAAGGATAGAAATGGTGATGGCATCTGGCTCCAATGGTCAACTTAGATTCACATTGTGATAAATTAAGGGACAATTTAGGGTTTTTAAAAGATTAAAATATAGATAGTAATTAACAAGAACAAGTCAGAGAGAGTTATATCATAGAAAAAAGAAATCTTACCAAACAAGTTTCATTCCCAATCTATACCAAAAGTACTTTTTGACAAAATTTCCAAAATTTGCACACATCTTAAAGCAATGTGAACGTAACTATATATACATGTGGCAATCATAAAGAAGTGAGGGACTGCCTCACACAGTCACACCTACACTCCTCATACCTCACAACTGCGCTACAGAAGACAATAGTTAGAAAAAAAAAAAAAAAAAAAAAAGAGTTATGTGCTAGCACAGATTTACCAAAGATGGTTTCCTTGCGTTATCATTGGTTTCATCATATTCAAGATGCTGCTCAAGAGTCATTACAGTATCTTCAGTCGAATCTCCCGATAGCTTCTCAATTTCTTTTAAAAGATTCAACCATCTCCTCAACAGCTGAACTCTTTCTGGCCCTTTGCAGGTGACAGAGGCCTCCTCCAATCTCTTGACAGCAAGCTTAAAGCTTTTATGGTTCCGAGTTCCCTAAAATTGCGTTTTATTAGAAGAATTAGAAAGCCTTCTAAGCAAAAGATTCAGAAACTTAAAACAGGTAAATTATACTTAAGACAATAGCATATACTACACAAATAACCATTTATTATCACAGAAACACCGAGTAAACTCCAATCACCCAATAGGATCCCAGTTCAGTGAAACAAAGAACTTACACAATGACATCTTCATTGTTTCGAGGTACACAAACCAAATTCCAGATACACATAGGAGTACATATTGAGTTTATAAAATGTTAAAATGTTAAACCTTTTATTTATCAGATAGAGCAAATCAGTAATCAAATTATCAGCCTGATGCCTCTTTACATCAGTGGTGTGGGTTATATGTATTAAAATCTATGCACCTCTAAGGTTAATAGAAAACAAATTATTCTTGTCTAATTTCACAGAAAGAGTATCTTTTTTAAAAAAAAATGGAACATTTGTCTGCAAAGCTCCATTTTTGTGTGCTCCCACTAGTTTATTAAAGACCAATTGCATTACAGATAGTGTTCTCTGGAAAACAATCCTCGCATTACGGACCTTAATTTGATGGGCAATGCACCAATGTTCACAATGAAGAGATATATCATACTCTCTAAGATTGATTGTCAAATACTAGACGAGGCACTTTTTGAAACAATGACATATTTTATTAAAACAATTAGTACTTTAAAAGCAATTAAAGTTTAAGTAGCACTACCTCATCTTAATATCTTCCCACATTTCTTCATCTATGGGACCCACATTTCAATTTTCTCACAAAAACCTCACTCTAAAATTCACACTTTAAAAGGTTCAGCTACAATGAGCACTCAAAATTGAGTGAGCTTACATCTAGCATGTACTTTTCTTTAATTTTTAAATTATTGATTGATGTGCAATTGAAAATCTAGGGTTTTACTTAAGTTAACTTTCTACCCATTTTCATTTTAAAAATTAGGGTTTCAATTTGGGTATTTTTAGTTCATTTCAAGGTTTGCATATTAGGGTTACTGGATAGAAATAACTAGTTTATAATTGATGATTGAGAAGAGTATTGAATAAGGGAGACGTTTGAATTTTCAATGAATGAAAACTCTAATGTTCATATTTTATATTTTTGTTGTGAGGCAATCATTATATTTGATTTCTAATATTATTGTGATGAGCATTGTGAGAAAGAAAGAACATATTGATGATAATTATGAGTGGAAAATGAGTGTTGAAGATACTGAAAATTTAAGAAAAGAAGAAATTTGAAGTGAGGAAGGAATTGAACGCGGATATTAAGAAAATGGAATAAGGATGATGAAGACAATATATAGAGGCATATATGACATTTCAAAAGGTATAAAATGGATGGAGGTGAAAAAGTGGAACCCTTTGAAAAAAAAAAATTCTACAAATCAATATTTAGGGGTAGGGAATTTTGGTATTTGCATTATGTGTTAGTAGCATTGGATAAGAAGATAGTTAATTAGAAGGAGAGCTATATATATTTAGCTAATTAGAGGCAATGAATATTGTGAATTATAGAGAGAGAGCCTTGGGAGAGAATTTACCTCTTAAAAGTGAAATTATCCTTTACTTGTGATTTTAAATATCAGCTAAATGTCTCCTCCTTGCTTAATTCTTTCATTTAATTACTTAAATCAATCCATAGCTATGCAAATTCATATAAAAATGTCACACAAACCATGATCAGGTAACGTTACCGAAAATTTTGTTGTTTTAAAAGTACTTTATATCACTCAATCAATCAAAACTTAAATCCAATAAGTGGGGATTTAGACCAATGACAGACACTGTAAAATTTTGTCACATCCCATGACATGAGCCAAAATGATATTTTAAAAGTAGTTTAATTAAAACAAAAATATAAACAAAAGTTTAATATTGAAATACCACATGACTATGTTATTGATGTATTCATGTACCCGCTTTTATTTTCACACTTTTCAAATAAGACACCACATGAATACTAGTCAAGATTCATGGTCTAACTATAAGCTCTTCAATTGGAGTACGTAGTTTCCAACAAAAAATCCTACTCCTTATTCACTATTTTGAGATGCGACTATAGCTACGCAAGTTAACTTAATATGCTATTCAAGCAAGCACATGCACTCATTTACACACCAAAATAGATTAAATTTTTAAAAGCAAAATGCGTAAATCCAAAAGCAAGTTTGAAAAATATGATTAGTTCCTAAACTTAAATCTCACTTGTGATCAACATTAAAATCCAAAAGCAATCAACATTAATTATTTCAACACCTTTAGGGGAGTAAGGGCCTGTTTCATTCACCTAATTTTCTCTTATTTCAGGTCTAATAAATTCAGTTAAGTTCAGAGGAAAAATAAAATAAGGGTTACCCAAGTTTAATTTACAACTTAAATGAGTTCTAATATATTCAGATAATAAGTTCAGTTAAGTTCAAATAAATTCAATTAAGTTCGGATAAGTTCATATAAGTGAAACTAAGGTGAATATAACACATCCTAAGAGTGCATTAGGTTTCTCATCAATATACATCCTTGGATTCATGTAGAGTTAAGAAAATGCCTTCACTTTTCTAATCCACCAAAAAAATGAGTGAATGTCATTGTGAGCCCCATAAGACTTGCACTAAAATAACGTTGTTTATAAACTTTCTGTTATTCTCTATCCTAGTTCATTTTAATGTTGTTGTCTACTTAACTCCATCGATAGCTAATGTGCTGTTAATTATTTTACAAGATTAAAACTTAAAAATAAATAAATAAATAAATAAATAGTAAAACCTTATTCAAGAACAGGGCCTTACTTTAGTATGCGCCATTGTTGGAGCTTGTTGTATAGATTTACAATAAACGTATTTTCACCAATTTCCACCCTAAGAGCCTAAAAATGCCTACTTTTAAACCAATACCAATAGCAATTTGCTTATATTCGATTATTGAAACAAAAATGGTGAACAAAAGGGTTTCTCCTCCATTGATTTTCAGCATATTCCACATTCCTAATCCAACGAAAGTTAACTTCAAACAATTACATTCACTTGGACTCAAATAGGCTTGATTTCCAACAATACAATCAACGTCACGAATCACCATTAACAAAACATAACCCCAATGGATTCACAAAAACAACAACAAAAATGTTTACCAATTCAGCAATAGGGGCAAACTAACCCGAACACAGGTAGAACCAGAAGGTGCTACGGTATTGTGGTATCTCATAAACTCATACAATTATAATGTTATTATGTGCAACATGTGCCAAAAATGGATGCTACACAATACACATTATGTGCAACAAATATATTCTTCCTTTTTATGTTGTCATATCTCTCTATCTCTTGCCTGATCACATGCATTCCTATCAAACAAATTTTGTCTAGTAATCCGTGTCAAGGCCTTTATTACGTATAATATGAAACGGAGGTAGTACAAGTATATTTTACAATGGGGCTTCGGATAATTCCAGTCCTATATGCCTTACACCAACATTAAGTATCGAAACACACAAATTCAATAATCTAAGAAGTGAAATTTCCAAATGCTGCACTAATTTAAAATAACATACAATAATCACCAATGCATTATCATTTAAATAGCTAAGAAACTCCAATAAAATGCAATTGACATAAAAAAAAGAGAGGGAAAACTAACAATACGATCTTGGAGGAGCTTGGCGCCTTCAGCAACAGCTTGACCAGCATGCTGAACGACAGAATCGGCGTAATTTTTGACGGTGCGAGTGATATTGTTCTTGTTTCCAACCTCCACTGCCCTGCTCACCGCCGTCCTCAGCCACGACATTTTTCTCACCAAAATGATCCGAATTTCTACCAGAAATCGTTAATGGCGGTTACCAGAGAAATCGAATTGAAATTTTACGAATAAATTGGGGGATTTTGTAGCTTTGATTTGTAAATTCGATGATTAATTAGGGTTTTTGAATTGTTGTTTGAAGGTCAAAATGGTGGTTTTGGTTGAGAAAGGGAAGAAATTGGGGGAATTTTTGGAGAAATGAGAAAATTTCAGCGTTTTCCTTCAAATTGACAAATGTGAATCCCCGACCCGTTTGAATGCGGGTTTTTGACTTGGTTTTACTCTTTGGCGCTCCTATTTTGGACCCAAATTGTTTTTGGTGGCAAATTTGTCTTTTTTTTTAATCAAATAAATATTGTGCTTTGTAGCTTACTCACTTCCAAGTTCCAACGTTATTTTTTACTCCGTCTAATTTGACTTTTATACTATTTAGGGGGCGTTTGGTTAACGAAATATAGATATGAGGTATGGGTTTAGAATGACTAAAACCCATACCATATGTTTGGTTGACAAAAATATGAATTTCAAACCCATACCTCAAACCCATGAGGTATGGGGTTTAGAAACCTTGGGGGGAAGGTGGGTTTGGCTCATTCCATTCCCTTACGTATCAAATAAAAGGAGAGAATAGTGAGATATTCCATTCCAGAATTACACCAAACACATGGTATTAAGTATCAAGTTCCAACCCGATACCACCTTAACCTCATTCCTGATTCCAACCCCATACCACTTTGTGAACCAAACGCCCCCTTACACACTTGTTTTTGTCCCATTTATGATCTATACCTAAGCTAAAACATAGTCATATAAGATTTTACTTGAATCGTTTTAGTAAATCCTATCATAATATCTACTTCCTCAATTTTATTTATTTGCAATACACCACTTTAACAAGCATTTTTTAAAAATATATTAGACTAATGGACAAATTAATTAACAAAAGGAAAAATTTGTCAAAACTAATACAAACTTTGGTTGATGGTTAACTTTAAACAAGACAACAAGTTGTCCATTCTACATGTCGTCATATAAAAAATTTGATTTTTTTAAAAAAAAAAATTAAATAATTTATTTAAATTTTAAAATAATTTATTTAAATTTTTAAAAAATTTTATGCATAAAAGAAGAGAAGGTTTTGTGTGAGACTGTTTCATGTGAGTCCAATATATAGTTCACACCTCATCCTCACCCACTGCTACTACTTAACCACTTGTCAGCGACCGGAGACCATCCTCCCCCACCCATCCCCCGGCGCCGGCGACCCCACCCCCCAAACCACAGATTTTCTAGGCAACTTGCCCTGTCACAGGACTCAAAACCACATATATTGTGCACTCAAATCTGAATGCTGGCGCTATACGCCTTATGACTTCATGTACGATGTACTAGTAAACAAAACAACTAATGAAATTCATACTTGGTAGCTGCCCCGGATTCGAATCTCACCGCTGCGACGAGGAAGGAGGTTACACATACAAGGGGAATTCTAAATAGGTTGGCTATGTATCCAAATAGGTAGGTGATAAAAAAAAATCATCACTAGGATAAAGAATTAAACCACTGCTTTTTACATATATTCTCTTCTCTTTTCCATCATTCGTGATCGAACTGATACTAACTGATGAGTGGAGGGAATTTATAACTACTCTTGTCGGGAAGAACTATGCCAAAAGAGGTTGCCAGAAGCATCTCATCAACCAGCATAAGCATAATCTAATTTCTGATATATTTAACTTATTTTAATTTCTGAGATATATAGCCTATTTTCTGATGTATAGAACCTATTTTCTGATAATTATAATATAGTATCTGATTTATATAATCTAATATTTGACCATTATAATCTAATTTCTGACCATTATAATATAATATCTGACTATTATTTTCTAAATTCTGACCATTAAGATTTTTTTTCCTCAATTTTTTTTTTTTTGTATGACCGGACTCACGTGAGTCCGTTCTACACAAAACTTTACCATAAAAAAATGGGAAGGTGATCTGATCGCCTCTTAGATAAGTGAGTAACAAAGGACCCCGGAAATAAGTCCTTCCATGCTTGGTTTGCAAAAAATCGCTCCAACCTTTCTCGCACATTTTCAACACCACCTCTATTGTTGGTCCATGTGAAATCATGGCCAATATAACCCATATCAAGTAAAGTGGCAGAACTGCCTTTCAAAAAAAAAAAAGTAAAGTGGCAGAACTGAATTGCATCCCTTAAAATGTCAGCTTCCTCGAATATTCACATTCAAAGTATTTCTTTACAACAGAGAAAGAGGGATATCAGATTCACCCAATTGCTTCTCTCAGGTCTTCTAATCTCATCTCTTTTTTTTTTTTTTACCCTTCTAATTAATTAGGAAAAATTCACATTTACTACCAGCGAAAGCACCCTATGTCACATTTACTACCCGTTAAAAAAAATATTTTATTTTACTACCACCTAAAATCACATAATTATAATTTCACTACCACTTAACGGAATCCGTTAAGATTCCGTTAAGTTTATTCCAAAAAAAAAATTAAAAAAAATTAAAAAAAAAAATAAAACAAAGTAACCTAGCCAGACAGCCACCCCCTACACCTTGATTGCCGCCCCCTCCCCCTCCCCCCTGCCGGCGGCCAGCGGCCAAAGCTTCGGCCATCGTCAGCGCGGCGGTGCGAACCCACCCCATTCCTTTCCCCACCCTACACAGCCAATCTCCACCGGAAACCACCTTTTCCCCTGCCCCGATCCCCCCCGAAACCACCTTTTTTCCCCTCTCTCCACCAGAATCGGCCCTTTCCCTGTAATGGCTCCACCAAAATCGACCCCCCTCCCCTTCCCTTACCCGTTTTGGCCATCCCAAACCCTAAACCACCACCCCAAAACCACCACAAGCGAAACCCTAATATTCGTTTAGGGTAGTTTGGGGCTAGTGGTTTAGGATTTGGGATGGCCGAAAGGGAAGGGGGAGGGGTCGATTTCGGTGTGGGGAATAGGGAAGGGGGCGATTTCTGGTGGGGGAAAGGGAAAGGGGTGGTTCACGGTACGGGGTGGAGGTCGGAGCAGCAACAACGGGAAAAGGGAGGGGGATTATCTGCTTAGGTGGTGGAAAGGAAGGGAGTGGGGTCGCACCGGCAGGGGGTATGTGGTGGGGTCGCGTCGGCGCCGCGGGGGGTGGCAGTTGAGGCCTTGATGGGACGGGTGGCAATGAAGTGGAGGGGTGGCTGCAAGGTGGCTACACCCAACTAGCCGTTGTTGTGGGCCCCTCAAACAGCAACAGTAACGGGGTTAGTCACTGGTAGTTATTTCTACAGTTGGGGAATTATGGTGGTAGTAATATAAAATATGTTTTTAGACAGGTAGTAAATCTGATACGTGGTGCTTTTGCTGGTAGTAAATGTGAATTTTTCCAATTAATTAAGCAATTTTATGTTGTCGTTGTTCTTAATCATGTTGCTGAATCTCTGGGTTTCTTCTTAATTTTGCTAAATTTTTGTGGGTTAACGAAATGGGCAATGCTGGGATTTGTGATTCAGTTTGTGGGGTTTTGTCTGTTATCAATTTCTTATGATTTCTGTAAGTTTGGTTTGGTTGATTTTGTGGGTTGTTATAGGAACTGTTTTTTTTAGCTTGAATTGGCTAATATTGGTAGATTAACTATAGACGGAATTTGATTCCGGGTCTTGATTATCAGTCCTCATGTCTTTGGTCTTATTGGGAGTAGCCGAGTGGGTCTATAACCTCAATTTGGCATTGATTTAATTTGATCGTAAGAGATATAAATTGGTTAGGGGAATTGGTCAAAGCAAGTCATAATCTTTAGATTGCTTTTTTTTTTTTTTTTTTTTATTAGTATTAAATTTATATGGATTGCTGCTGTTAATTTGATTAGTCTACATTGCAATTTTGTTTGATGATGTGCTAGAGGAATATATAATTTCAGACTTGTGTTATTATGTCTAGGATTTTTTGTTTCATTTTAAACAACCAGAAAACATATTAAAATGAATCATGTTTACGCGATTTATCTTATAAGGTATGCTGCCTCAGCTATCTGGTTAATGTTTAGGAAACTGTGTTTGAGTAAGTTCTAAACATATTTACAGTTTGTGTTTAGTCTGAGTGAGCAAATAGAGATTGCCGAACTCATTGGGAAGAATCAAACCAAGGCAGATTTAGGCAGAAGAGTATGTTGTTGTATACTTTTATTTCTGAGGAGATATGATACGAGTACTTTTTTTGGGGTGAACTAGGGGGGTAGAAGTGGTGGAATTTTCTATTGCAGGAAGTAAGAATGCTGAGTAGATGATTGGATTGATTAGGTCAGCTCAAGTGAGAATGGATTTTAGAAATTAAGGACCATGAAGGAAGGCTTATGACTGAAAGAGCTAGGAATTGTATTGGTCTATAAGGATTCTGACATTTTACCATGACGTATGACTAGTGTAGGCCGCCTGTAGAGTGTGTTTGGGATACGATGGAACTGGCATTGATAGGAAAGTATGTAATCCAATCTGGCCAACTTGTAGGATGCACGTATAAAAACTTCACCACCATGATAAGTTGATAACCATATCTTATTGTTACTCTGGTGCCATTTACAAAGCTATCAGGAAAGAAAGTATCAAATTTAAGCTGCCTGTTTCCCTTATCCTCGTTCAGGATTTCAGGAAGGCCTGTACTATCTGTCACTTCTCCTCCAGTCAGGAAAGGAGATATCAAAATTTGTGGTAAACTTGTTGTGAAGTTTTGACTTAATTCTGTAGAGATTTAGAATGCAATACTTAATTCATAGGGAGTCTCATAGTTCTTTCAATGTGCTCAAATATATACTTCTGGTTTTGTACATTGACACATAGATTTATTGTTGATACTTGATGCTTATATTGCTCAATGCATGGAGCTCATCCCTGACGTCGTCTTTGTTCATAACAGTGTTAAATTTTATGCCCTGCTTCATTGTTTCATATGTTATTGTTTCATATGTTTAAATATGATTAGGTTTTGATTTCAAACCATACAAGAAGGAAAGCAATTTAGTGATTCAAGATGAAGGCTTTGATTCTTGTTGGAGGTTTTGGAACTAGGCTGAGGCCATTGACACTCAGTGTCCCTAAGCCTCTTGTTGATTTCGCTAACAAGCCAATGATCATGCATCAGGTTTGTAATCTGCTCTATTATGAATATTTGCTCTCGGGATTTGATGTGTCTCTATGATTTGTAATGATTGCCTGCATTATGCCATTTGTGACACCTTGAAGAATATGTTGATTCTTATGTCATGTCACAATTTAGACTTCAGAATTATAATGCCAAACTGCCCAAATATCATGAATATAGAACATGGTGCTATTGGATCTATGTGCAAGTAAGAATTGTAAAAGCATTCTTTCTTGCTGTGAAAGACTAGGTTTTTTTTTTTCTTCCCCTCATATATACTTTCTGCAATTATGTTCAGATTGAAGCTCTGAAGGCTGTTGGAGTTACTGAAGTTGTTTTGGCTATCAATTACCAACCTGAGGTGAATTTCCCGTGCTATAAACTTAGTTGCACACATGGTGCTATAGTTCAAGTATTAACACAAATATTTATTCTGTGCCTTTGACAGGTGATGTTAAACTTCTTGAAAGACTTTGAGGCTAAGCTTGGGATCACAATTACCTGCTCCCAAGAGACTGAGCCTCTGGGTACTGCTGGTCCTTTGGCTTTGGCTAGGGACAAACTGGTAGATGAATCAGGTGAGCCATTTTTTGTTCTTAACAGCGATGTTATAAGTGAATACCCGTTAAAAGCAATGATTGAGTTCCACAAAAGTCATGGAGGAGAGGCTTCGATTATGGTAACAAAGGTACTTAAATTAGACTGCCTCTCGCTTCATTTTCCGATAACCATTATTGTGTGATCTTTTTGTCAAATTTTTAATGTTCTTGTTTGTAATCTGACAGGTTGATGAACCATCAAAGTATGGGGTTGTAGTAATGGAGGAATCCACTGGGAAGGTAGAGAAGTTTGTAGAAAAACCCAAAATATTTGTGGGTAACAAGATTAATGCTGGAATCTACCTATTGAACCCATCCGTCCTTGACAAGATTGAACTAAGACCCACTTCAATTGAAAAAGAGGTCTTCCCCAAAATTGCATCTGAGTTTAAGCTCTTTGCTATGGTTCTACCTGGTTTTTGGATGGACATTGGACAACCAAGAGATTATATTACTGGCTTGAGGCTCTACCTTGACTCGCTGAGAAAGAATTCATCACCGAAACTTGCCAGTGGCTCTCATATTGTTGGCAATGTCTTGGTTGATGAGAGCGCGAAAATTGGAGAGGGATGTCTCATTGGGCCAGATGTAGCAATTGGACCTGGCTGTGTGATAGAATCGGGTGTGAGACTTTCTCGCTGCACAATTATGCGAGGGGTTCGAGTCAAAAAACATGCTTGCATCTCCAGCAGCATCATCGGATGGCACTCAACAGTTGGGCAGTGGGCTCGAGTAGAGAATATGACAGTTCTTGGAGAAGATGTTCATGTCTGTGATGAGATTTACAGCAATGGCGGAGTTGTTTTGCCCCACAAGGAGATCAAAACTAGCATTTTGAAGCCGGAGATAGTAATGTGAATGTGATTCAGATAGCTCTCCGACAAGGTAGGTTATTCTCAGGAAGTTGTAATTTAATTCTATTCATATGTTCTCTGTTGCATAATTGCATTTGTTAAGAGTGAGTTTTGGCAAATTTTCCGATGAGCATCCCTATGTGAAGTGTGTATGTTAATTGTTAATCATTTATCTCACTAGCCCTGTGCCCTTTGCTCCCAAGTTGTGTACATAGGAAAATAATTGTGTTTCTTTGGATTTTTCTGTGATTCATCTCATTGATTTTTTTGTTGTAATCTTTCAATAATACATTCTTGATTTCAAGCACTTAGAACATGTTCAATATCAGGATCTGTCCTATTTTTTTGTGTCTATTTTGAGCTTTCGAATTCTCCTTGTATTTAGATTTCCTTGGTATTGCAAATTAATTTTTTGAGCAGTGTACCTTCCATGCCCAACCAAACTCTACTTGTTCAAAATAATTGATGTGTTTGGAAGTGGTGGAACCACAACTTTTGCCATCAGGGGTGGCCTCTATATAACATTTCATTGAGAAATGATCACTACAGTCGTGTTTTTATTTTCAACTTTTAGTAGGTATCCAAAACGATAGGGGATGCCATGGGCCGTTTTGATATAATTAACATATAGGCTATAGGTCTAGTTAATCAGTTAAAAAAAAGACACTTCTGATGGCCCACCTGGCTTTGATAGAGTCAAGGCACTTGAGCAGCATGGCAATGATCACCCTTCTGAGTGTATCCACCTGATCACAGGTTATGGACACTGATCAGACCATTTTAAACATAAATCAGACTGGCAGCAGGAAGGGTAACAGCAGATGGGTTTGGAAGCTGGGAACTGCAGGGATGGATCGTGATCAAGGAATGGTTCATAAACAGCAGCAGGTTGCCTGGAGTCAGTGCTCACTGGTCTACAAGCAGCTGCTAGGATGAAGTGTTGGCATTTGAAGATTGAAACCGTTGACAAAAGAGCTCTAAATTGGTTGCAGGGGAACAACATTGGCTTGCAAGAGTGCAGAATGCTCACTAAGATAATTAGTGAAATATTACTTAGATTTCATTGTGTTTCTGTTATTTATATTTCCTGTAGGGGGTAGCTCCCTTTTCTTGGCCGTCAAAAAAAAAAAAAAAAAAGACAGACGAATGTCAAAACTCGATACTATACTATGATCATGAAACCTTTATAAGCAGGAGTTTATATTTCATTGAGTAGGAAATGATTTGGTACTACAAAAAGAATGGGGCAAGCTAGTAATGTGCAAGTCTTTTGAGGACGGGCTGCTAAAAGTGGAAAATACTAATCTTGATTAAAACTCTACTTAAAGTCCATTCTCCAATTTTCATGTGTGACCAATTTTGCTGTGAAAGTGTCCTACCATGTGAAATGGCAACCAATGCCACCTCTTATTATTCTATTATTACTGTGATTGGTTTATCCCTAAGTTAAGTTTTTTTTTTTTCATGCATCTCAAGTTCTCTCGTGAACATGTCAGACCAAAAAACAATAAGTACTCCGTAAAATTTATATGAACAAATTTATAAAAATAAAAAAATTTAAAAAAATGCAAATATTATTTAACCCTTTTTAATTTCCGATGTTTGAAACTATTTCGTTAAAATATAGACCGTGAAATTGTGTTGCATGTAAAAGTAAACATAGGAAATATGTTATTGCTGCGTACAACTATGATGGCCTGATGGGCTGACTAACTGCCTAGCTACTGTAGTACTGTGTATTGACAACAAGTAGGCTGTCAATTTCCAAAATAATCTTAAGTTTTTTTTTTCTATGTTCTTGGCTCTTAGCTATACGCCCATACTCGTGGTAACATTAGATATTGTCCCTGTCAAAGAAGAAAAAAAAAAAGGTTTAGATATCGTGTATTGTGGTGGAACCATAATTTTTAAAAACGTGATGTCGATTGTATATATAATTACTGGAATTACTTTACTCCATACAAAGTAAAAACAAACTGTAACAAACTTCATGAAATTTGGCCAAAAGAAAGACTCTTAAGATTTTAGCTTATATGTCACGACTCACAAAGATGTCAAAAAATTCAAAACGAATGTTGTAAAATAGTGTCAAAAACCAAAGTGTAATATACATTAACAAAAGGAAGAAACAATAATTAGAGCAATTTTTTTAATAAAGAGAAGGTATACTTTCGCTAATGATGTCCTAATCTTAGAGTATGAAATAAAAAAAAACTCTTTATATTGACTAGCTATCATTTGATGAAACATAGAAAAGTTTATCATTCTATTAAGATTATTTAATTTAGTAGACAATCAATAACGATTAATTCACCAAAAATCTTTATAATTAGTTAATGAGAGATCGACAATGAACTACAACAACCATTACATATATCTTTTGTAGTTTATTTTACACTAGGTTAGATCCCGTGCCATGCACGGTAATTTCAATATTTATCATTAGTTTAATACAATTATTTTACTATAAATAATAATATCAAATTGTAAAATAGGATGAAAGTTCTGTAATTACAATTTTTTTGAATCTTTAAAGATAATAGAGGAAGAAATGAATGCACGACTAATAAAAATAATCATGGATCACATTACAAAGTTATAGATAATATTACATTATTATATGACTTTGTTCTCGTCATAAAATAAATAAATATATAAATCTTTGTTGAATGTGTAAAAATGAATATACTTGCCAAATAGAAAAGAAATATTATTGTAAAGTAAGTATTACATTAAATACTTCTCTATGAAGCTTTGAAAAAAAAATTTAAAAAAAAAACCTTTAATTTGGAGGGAAAATTTTTAACTAGGTTATGACAAGTGTCATTTCTGGTTTCGCCTTTAGTATAGGTATATTGATGCAATCAACTAGTCAAGTAAATGAGAGTGAGGGATAGCTCAAGTGGTTAGAGTTTCCCTTCCGGTTCTAGGAGATCCTATGATTGATTCTCATCTTTGCCCTTGTGCTCTCTAAACACCAAAAAACGAGTCAAGTAAATAAGCCTACTTAATCACAAACTATGGCAAAACGAAATCTCATTTTACATGTGAAGTTATAATGTAAGCAAGGCCTTTTCAAATACACAGTCCAAACAACAAACTAATTGTGTCTAAAGAGACAAATTAAATCAAGTTAGTTCCAGATACAACATTGGATTAGCTTATCGAAGGACACATGTCTTTAACGTTATGTGTACATACGAAGTTTATATGTCGACCATGCATATACCAAGTACTACCTAATATTTGAAGGGTCTTGACTGTTTAGATCTCTATAAGGGCGACTTATCAAGACATCATTACAAAAAAAAACAAATTAATCATTGGTGATCATCAACTAAACATGTCTAGCCTAGGTAAGGTAAAAGTAGCACACATATAAGAAGTCACATCATACTCTCGGTACTCCCTTTGTTTCATAATTCCATTAAGATCACTCGTCTGTTTTAGATGTATTTTATCCTTTTTTAGAGTTGGTGTAAGGAAAAACCACGTGAAATTGTGAAATTCTTTGTACATTTATGAATTTCTTTCTTCTCCAAAATGATATAGGGCAAACTTAATAGAACGAAGGTCGAAAGGAAGGAATCAGAATAGACTTAGGCCGCGTTCTTTAGAGCTGCATGCTCTGCTCTGCTGAAATTTGCTCTGCTCTGCTGGCCTGCTCTGATCTTCTTAAAAATAATACTTAATATTGAATTATTATAATGATAATTAATATTTAATAATAATAATAATAACTAATATTTAATTATAATAATAATTAATATTTAATAATAATAATAATTAATATTTAATAATAATAAAAAAATAATTAATATTTGATAATAATAATAATTGATTAATATTTAATAATAATAATAATTATTATTATTATTATCATTATTATTATTATTTTAATAAACAGGTCGGGCGGGCTAGCCCATGATACATATTTTCTTGTCCATATCCGTTCATTTATATTAATGGGTCAGGCATAGCCCGCCCAAATATCCATTTTTTCAAAAAAGTTATCCAAGCCCGCCCTTTTGTGGGCCGGATTAGGCGGGCTTAGCGGGTCGTCCCACCCATGAACAACTCTAATATAATTATAAAGCCTATTTTCCTCATTCAATAGGTCAAAGTCAAGAAAAGTAAAAAAAATTTAATTTTGGATGTAATAGTGGACAGTGGACAACGAACTTCCTCCATTGTTGAAGGAATAAGCTGATCAAAATAACGCCATCGTTAACTTGGTGTTAATTAACATGGGTCTATTATTGCTAGCTAGAAAGTGAACAAGCATATTTTTTTATAACCTATTTTGCGGAAAACGAGGCAAGGTATTTACCTAATTGCCATTTGATAAACACAAAATGTTTATCAAATTGTGTAACTTGGGCTTTCTCTTTACATGTGCTTAAGGCAACTATCTTTACATAGATTATGTTGATAATGAAACAAAATTATTTGAAATTTAGCATCTATATCTTCACATCTTGATCTTTTTTCCCTTTCGTGCTCCTCCACATCTTGGTCTTTTTTCCCTTTTGGCCTCCTCCATCTCTCATGGCGAGCTTTTTTTTGCTTCTTGGGAAATACTTTTGTATTCGCTTGGTTGGAATTCTTGTCATTATTTCGTCAATCTTAGTTTCACAATAACCGTGTACATATCTTTCTTGGCTTTGTGATATTGTCTATATAAGGGTGGAGCAAAGCAAACATACCATTGAACGATATTTGCCAGCAGGCCTAGCAATGTTGTGAAAGTAATGGATAAGAGTTTCTTGCCATACTTCATATTCTTTTGGAAAAGCCATTATGTTAGACAATATAAATATGTAAATATTTTAGTCTCCATAATTAACATTGTATGATTATAAACCATAATACCCAAAGGGTATACATATTGGCTCTGATACCATGTAAGATAGGAGAATTCTCCTTGAAGACATATTATTGATATGTGCCAATATATATACCCTTTGGGTATTATTGTATACAATATGGACACTAAAATATTTACATATTTATATTGTTTAACACAGTCTATTAAATTGTAGATGTAACAAGTTGATAATTATGCTAATGCATATAGTTATATAAATAAAACACTTGTTAACTATGTTATTAATATTCTTTATAAAGATATCATTTCCATGAACATATACTCAACTAGGGTTGTTCATCGGTCCAAGACCAGATTGGACCGAAGACCGAATTTTAGAATTTTAAAAACCGAAGACCAAACCGATTAAGCTAGGACTGAACCCGGTCCGGACCGAAAGAATCAGTCCAAAACCTGGACCAGACCGCTTTGGAACGATTTAAGAATTTTTTAAAAAAAAGAATACTAAATTTTTAATAAAGTTATGGAAAACACGAAAAAAGTAAAGGAAAAACTATATTTTAACATCATTTTTATATCTTTTTTTGTATGTTTAGTACAAAAAACTTTTAAAGTTAAAGTTATCTAACCTTATTAAAAATAACTTTTACCATTATTAAAGGTTTCACACATAAATTTTAATAAAAAATGGTACGGTCCAAGACCGATTTTTATAGGGTTTTGGACCGGACCGAAGACCTGAAAAATGAATTTCAAGACCCGAAGACCGAACCGATTGGGTTCGGTCCGAGGTGGTCCGGTCCATTTTTTCGGTCCGAACCGATTTATGAACACCCCTTGTAACACCCCCGATTTACTAATTTATAATAAACAAGAATTAAAGGAAAATAAACGACCTATAAATAAAATTGCGGAAGCATACACCTAAATCGGAGGTATTACCGCCACACTCGACAACCTGTCAAGTGTTAAGGCTTACAAAATCCCAATAATTACAACCCAACAAATCTAGGTGAGCTATTTATACAACGTAACTTTACAAACTCGATTTAAAAACACTAATCGAAACACTTGAGCTCCTTTAGCTACGATCACTTGATCAACCTGCTTAAACAATCTTGTTTGCTCACCATTAAGGACAAATTCCAAAATAGATCGTCGCAGGGCCACCATAAGAAAAAGACATGGCCGCAAATACAAATAGCATAACAAAACAACACACACGTCAGCAAAAAGCTGAGTAATCACCATATATCAGAATACAGAGTATAATAGAATAATTAACATTACTAGGTCAATTAAATAATGTAGTTCAAAACTACATAACACATTGTACTCTAAAAATAACCTTTATCAACTCAACCTTGAATAATAATACGAACCTTTTACTTAATTAACTGATCATACCCAATAAGTGTGCCATGTTCGTTGTTCTATACCTAGCCTTGGACATGAGTAATTCGAATAACAAACCAACAAGTATAAAAACTTGAATACTCTCAATAACTAGAAAAACACCTTGAACCAGACCACATACCGGCCAATTCCCACTGTAGGGGACCATAGAAAAAAATAAATAATAAAGATTGTACCTCATTCTTAACTCATGATCATTATCTCATTACCAACATGCCAAGGACTAAGGTTTATAACGCCGAGCCTCAAACCAAGAGCAAAATAATAATTTCTCAACCTTTTGATCTCATACTTGATCAAATAATCATTCACAACTAATAATGTATATCTCAACAATGGCACAGATTCCCAAATAACATAACAATTCGATTAATAAATATCTCAACTCTTAGGGTAATAATACTAGCACCCAAAATAATCAAATCTCAACCCAAAATAATACTCTGCATTAACAACCCTAAAACCTCGATAAAACAATACTCCAAATAGAGACAACATTAAAACCCAAGAAATAACACAATCAATCAATTTGACAATTAAATCACATAATACCACATATTAATCATATATATACATATAAATCATGATCATATATAATTCACAAAGTATAAAATTTAAACATAACAATACAAAGTACAATAATTAATACTAACAATTTGTAACCAAACAAATCACAAAATTAATTGAGATTGTGTGATTACACATAAAATAATACAATCAAATTAATCAATCATCTCCAAATTAATACAGTGTGATTACCTTTCGGAAACAACAAGACTTGGTAGATAAACGGAAGGGTGTGCAATCACGAGCATGTACATACTATGTCATTGGGTAATTTTGATTGGAGGAGGATTTTATAGATGGAGTTATATTAATACCCACTCGTAAAAATTGAAAAAGAAAAGGAAGGAAGATAATGATGATTATGATGTTTAATGATCCAAAAGTATTTGGTATAAGCTTATCAATTCGAATGAGGCTATAGATGACTAATTAACTTGGTGATAATAAGGAAGAATTAAAGGCTCATAAATCAAGGAACAAGGGTAACCTCACAACATCACATAGTTCATGAACGAAATAAAAACGAAGGCAACGTTTTGAAATTGCACAACAAATATATATATATATATCTAAAGATAGTTTTAGGGTTTAAAATATCTTTAAAATTTAAAAAACAATAGGGTTTTAAACCTTTTCGAACTCTAAAAAAAAAATATATAAACGTGAAATTAGGAAAGTTATTTAATAACTAAAAATAACTATATATTATTTTTATATAAAATATAATATATTAAATCATAAAATATTCGGGTATTACACCCCTATACTCAACACCTTACAAATATTATTGTGTATGATATCATTTTGCTGAATTGTTTTGTCTAAATAAGTTTCTTATTTTATCATTATTTCCTATTTATTCATTTTTGTTTTAAAAACCATCCGTTGTTTTTAAGACTTGTCTGCTAAGAGGAATGGGGGAAATCACTTAACTTTAAGTAAGATAATTATATTATTCCCATAATTCATCAATTTACATACTCTAGACATATTTACCATATTTCGACACATACCGAACACTACGCTACTATAAGATTTTTTAAACTTGAAAAATATATGCTTATAGACTGAATCAAAGAGTAAAAACTTTACACAATAGAATCAATTTTCCAATTATTTCTATAAGATAAAATATGAAGTTTAAAAAAAATTAAAAAAATAATAATAAAAACCAAAAAAATCGTGGAAAGCTAAACGTCGCCCTCGAATATCTAACTAACGCCCGCAAAATAAACTAAAATTACAAATTTACCCTCTCAATTTACCCCCCTCTTCATACTACCCACCACCACCACCACCACCTCATCCTCCTCCTCCTCCTCTTTTAACCACCAACTCCTTATCTCCGGTTTCACGATTTACACACCCGCGGTTATGACGAGTAAGGACAAAGGAAAGTCGGTCGCCGGTGGAGAAATGCGTGTGTTTTTTTAAATTTTTTTGAATTCGCGGCAAACGCCTAAATTTTTCGCACATCCTAGGCTAAAACGTCTAGTTCGTGCGATCAATCGTGTGGTTGTATGAAAAATCTCGACGTTTGAGGTGAAACGCCTAGTTTTTTAGAATACCCTAGGCTGAAACGCCTAGTTTTTTAGAATAGCCTAGGCTGAAACGCCTAGTTTTTTAGAATACCCTAGGCTGAAACGAAAAAACTAGGCGTTTCAGCCTAGGGTATTCTAAAAACTAGGCGTTTCCTAGGTTTCGATTTTTTTAAAAAAAATTATCGCAACGTACTGATTTCGTACGGTTCGATGACCCTTCAACGAGCGTCTAAGGTTGTGTTTCTTGTATTTCGTCGCTGTCCATAAGATCTAATGAATTTGATTTTGCAAAATTTAAAAAATTTCTTTAATTTTCAAACTCATGGTGGAAGGGGTGGTTGTTCGATGAGCATTGGTGGCCGTTGACCACTAAAGAGAACGGTAAATGAGATAAAATTAATTATTTTTTATAATCGTTATTATAAGGATAAATATGTAATTTAATTTTATTTTGCGGGCGTTAGTTAGATATTCGAGGGCGATATTTAACAACCTTCAAAAAATCATACGTTTAACAATTTGATATGAGTCGAGTCTGGTTGATTCGACTCGACTCGACTGAAGTTGAGCAACCTTGACAAACCACATACATCTTACATAGAACAAAATAAACAATAGATACAAGATTACAACCACATGTGACACTACTGTGGGGACCGTGCAAGCTCAACAACAGCCAGTCCATTGCAGATTTGCAGCAGTCATCTCAGCAACCCAACCCAGTACAAATTTGTACAACTAATATCATATCCTCCCACAATATTCACTCTTCCCGACACTTCTGCTTTTGTTGTCCCAACTACGCGTTTTCCGCACCTGAAAGCGCCGCCCATTTTTAAATCCCCCCAAAAAAACAACAAATTATGCTGTCTTTTGGAAACCCCTTAGAAAATTCCTACTACTACTTGTTCATCTTTCTACATCACCGTTACTCCATTTTCTCCTCCATTATCCTTTTAATGGGGCCTCTAAGGTTAGCTAACCAATTCACTTAATCTGTCAGTCTTTTTCATTACTGTTATGATTCGTTCTTTATTTTATTTTAATTGACTTTATCCCATCTTTTTGAACTGCTCTTGTCGCTTTCCTTGTATAATTTTGATTGTATATGTTTGAAGTTTGAGGGTGTTTTTAACAAACTTACTCCAGATTGAAATTTAAATAAATTTGAGGATTACCCAGATCGAATTTTTCTTGGTTTTGGGTTATTTGATTAGTTTTGTGAACTGGGCTTTTGTTGGTTTGCTGATTGGGGGTTGAAATTTGAAGAAATCTGGAGAAGTATTTAGTTTGAAGCTTGGTTGAATTTTGTTGGTTTGAGCTGATTTTGGGGTTGATTAGTTGGTTTTGTGACCTGGGTATTTGTTGATTTGATGTTTTGAGGTTGGTTGCTAAGGTAATCATGTATTTTGCGAAGTTCAAGTTTCGCGTTTGGGTATTGTTTGCTATGTGTTTGATAAAATGCTCCTTAGAGTTTGACCCAGCTGATAATTTTCTCATAAATTGTGGATCATCCACTGATGCTTCAGTGGGTGATCGAGTTTTCTTGGGTGAATCAAATGTGAATTCTAGTGTTGTTCTTTCAACCTCTCAAAAAATTTGGGCTAATACAAGCTCAAATTCAATCCCAGCTTCAGATTCTTCAGATCTGTATAAAACTGCTCAAATCTTTACCGGAAACTCCAACTATACTTTCTCTGTTTCGAAACATGGCCGTCACTGGATTCGCCTTCATTTCTTCCCATTTGCATCCCAGAATTATAATATGAGCCTTGCTAGATTCTCAGTTTCAGCTCAGAATTTCACCCTTTTGAGGAATTTTCAACTAGATGAGGTTACTCCTGTGGTCAAGGAGTATTCTTTGAACATAACATCAGATAACCTTGTTCTTCTTATCACCCCATCATCTGGATCCTTTGCATTCTTAAATGCCCTGGAACTAGTTTCTGTTCCTGATGAGCTCATCCCACATAGTGTCAGAGCCGTCGATTCTCCTGGCTCGAGTGAAAACCTCTTGCGGCAAGCTCTGCAGACTGTCTTTAGGGTGAATATGGGGAATACCGCAGTTAGCCCTCGAAATGATACACTCTCCCGGCATTGGGTCCCTGATGGAACCTTCTTAAGAACCCATAATCTTGTCCAGTTCTTGTCAAAGGCACAGGCTGTTAATTACACAGGAAGTGAGTCGACCCCTGAAATTGCTCCTCCTCTAGTGTATGGAACTGCCAGTAAGTTGAACTCTGAATTTGATCCTACTTTGAATTTGAATATGACTTGGAATTTCGATGTTGATCCGGGTTTCAGATATTTGGTTCGGTTTCATTTCTGTGATATAGTTAGCAAGTCATTGGGTCAGATGATGTTTAATGTTTATATCAACTCCTGGTTTGCTGATAAACATCTTGAACTTGATAAATTGGGTTCTCCTTATTATTTAGATGTTTCTGTGCGAGATACTCATAGTACTTCTCTCACTGTGAGTATTGGAACTATTAATGATGGTAGTTCTTACCCCAATGCCATGCTTAATGGGCTTGAGATCATGAAAATAAGTAACTCAAAGGGTTTTCTTGATGTCGATGCTGCATCTTTGAAGTCGAGTGCTAAGGTCAAAACTGGTCTGATAGTGGGTTTATCCGTTGGGGTTGTGTTTATTATTATGATTCTGGGTTTAGCTTTCTTCCTGATCAGGAAGAGAAAGAGGACATATTCCAATGCAAACGGAAACAAAATTGAGGGAGCCTCTGAATTTGGTTATCGTTTCTCTTTTGCTGCCATTAAAAAAGCCACTGACAACTTCAATGAAAGCTTGGTCATTGGAGTTGGAGGTTTTGGGAAGGTGTTCAAAGGGGTGCTAGATGATAATAGAGAGGTTGCTGTAAAGAGGGGAAATCCCGATTCTCAACAGGGCATTAATGAATTTCGGACTGAAATTGAAATGCTATCGCACTTCCGTCATCGCCATTTAGTGGCTCTCATTGGGTACTGTGATGAGCATAATGAGATGATATTGTTGTACGAGTACATGGAAAATGGGACGCTTAAGAGCCACCTGTATGGCTCTGATAATCCTATCTTGAGCTGGAAACAGAGACTTGAGATATGCATTGGTTCAGCCAGAGGTCTTTATTATCTTCATACAGGTTCTGCAAAGCCCATCATCCATCGTGATGTTAAGTCAGCAAATATACTGCTAGATGAGAACCTAATGGCTAAAGTAGCAGATTTTGGTCTATCAAAAGCTGGTCCTGATCTTGATCACACGCACGTTAGCACTGCTGTGAAAGGAAGCTTTGGTTACCTAGATCCGGAGTATCTCATAAGACAACAGCTGACTGAAAAATCAGATGTTTACTCCTTTGGTGTTGTCCTGTATGAGGTTCTCTGTGGGAGGCCAGTAATTGACCCAACCCTTCCTCGTGAGATGGTTAATTTGGTGGAATGGGCAACCAAGTCACAGAAGAAAGGGGAGTTGGAAAAAATTATTGATCCAAATCTTGCAGGTCAAATAAAACCCGAGTCTCTAAGAAAGTTCCTAGAGACAGCTGAAAAGTGTTTGGCTGAATGTGGTCTTGATCGCCCTACAATGGGAGAAGTACTCTGGAATTTGGAAAATGCGCTGCAGCTACAGGAAGACGAAGCCTCTTCACAAGGAAGTGACGATGTCTCTTTGCAAGTTGATGATGAACAACCACTACAAAGTCTTCCTTCCACCAGACAATATAGCATGGGAAGTGCAGCAGATATTGTCGATATTTCAATGAATACAGTTTTCTCACAAATGAGAAATGGTACTATGAGGTGATAGCTATGTTAGTGCCATCCACTATTAGTGTACGTGGTGACTTCCACTCCGGCATACTTTGAAATTGCACAAATGAAGACGGGTTAATTTGTTGTACAGAGGATTTGTTTTGGTTAAATTCATTCTTTTATGCTCTTTTCTGTATGAGCCAAAATTTTTGAGCTGTTGCAGGTAAATTCTGCACAAATCATTATTTATTTGCCATATGGAGGTTAAATCTGATTACAAAGCTCTACTTAGAACTGTTCGACTTATCTTAATTATACACATTACACACTGGTGACATACTCTTTCTCTAATGCTTCTTGTTCTTGCTGATGCCCACTTCTGTATAAACTCCATATGTACTTTATTTTGCAGTTCCGGTGTTCTTATATCCGTTCACCATGGACGTTTCTAAACATGCCTGCTATACCTATCTATCTATTTACCGATATTCTATCTATATATTATACTAAAATAGAGTATACTAGTTGCAAAGCTAACACGTGTTTGCCAAGTCTCATAGCTAAACATCACCAATAGCGATAAGAGATCCAATACGTCTCGTAGCTAAGCATCTCCAAATCACCAATAGTGATAACCATCTTTGCAATATCTCATTTTGCTATTTTTTTTTTTTTGAAACATATCACATTTTAGTATTTTAAAACCTGTTAAGATAGTTAGAGGAGATATTTGTTACTCATCCCTATACCTGTCAATGTTAAAACTAAATTTCACAACAAATCCAAATAGAATAATCCCAGTTATATAACCAGTATCAAAATTACAAAGTTACAACAAATAAAAGTGAAAATCGTGGCTGATCATATTTTTTTAGTCGAGAAATAGCTAATTTACTACATTTCCATGGTAAGAATCTCAATTTCTCTTCCCATGAATTAGAACATGGTAATAGCTAATAGGATGTCTTTTGGTCTTTCAATTAATTTGCCCCATTTCACGAATCTAAAATTCAGGGCAATCCTAAATTTGAAAAGTGATTCATCTACAGTGCCAAGTACCCATGTTTAGAACTCTTTGTTCCTCAAAATATTACAAAAAGAATCACTTTATTGAATACAGTCACATTAATTACAATTTAACATTTTCATAACTTAGAACCTGTTCACATTTACTTAATTTCAGTTCAGTTCAGTTTAGCTCCAATCGGTTCAGTTCATTTCAGCTTCAATCAGTTCAACTCAGCTCCTAATTTCCCTCTCTCATAAAATATTCATTTCAGCTCAGTTTAGTTCAGCTCTAATTAGTTCAGTTCAGTTCAGCTCAATTCAGTAAATGTGAACAGACCCTTAATCACAAAAAACAATTACTTTTACTTAAATAAATGTTTAGAAAAAGGAAAAAAAAACTGTTTATCACATGGAAATATAATACCATTTTTGTCATTTTGTGCATGTAAATTATGATTTTAAAATCTTAAATTTCGAAATCTCAAATTCAAATTAATCGAGTGAAAACAATCTTATAAATTGTTTATAAACAACTATTGACTAATTATATAAACATGTTCTTCTAAAAAAATTATATAGACATGTCCTAAATTTATAACGATAGTAAATTTTTTTTGCTTGTATGTATTATCTCGATGATCATAATAGCCAAATAATAGGATCGATTTTTTTTAAAAGAATTGCACTAGTTTAGATCTCCATCCAATATGTGGATGAAGGAACGGTGCCACGTGGCACTCTTCAACGTAGATGAAACCATGTTACAATGCCACGTCATTATTCAAATTCAAGTTCATTTGTCAAAATAGATAAATTATGGTTTGATCTAGATTCGAACCCGCAACCTCCAACAAATAAAGGTTTTAAACTTACCATCTCAACCAACTTTTATTAGTGTTTTAAATTTCACATAATTAACATTATATATTCCTTTCAAATTAGAGGTTATTTAATTTATTTATTTTTCACAAGATTAGATTATAAATACATATGAGGTAAAAAACCATAACATTCGAGGTAACGCCCGAATCACACTCAGATGAACATAATTATCAAATTAAAAAAGTTCAAAGTACAAAATAGCACTCCGGGGCATCGCCCGGGACACACACTAGTTTTTATTAGAATATGCTCATAGTTGAAAGATGATATGGCGAAGGTGCCACGTGGTACATAAAGATATAAAATAAAAGTATAGATATAGATTTGGTGAAACTAATGACATATGTGGAGAAATTAATATAATTTATTGCAAAAATGAAAAATCCCATAGTCCCATAATTCCTATTATTTGGTTATTGTTCACATACGCTAAGTCGCTAATAGGGTAGGTTTCTATTTGACTCGCCCACATCCCTTCTCACTACCTACTATGTGTAACTCTCCAAATATTCCTAAAACATTCATTAGTAAAAAAGAGTACCATTTTACTCTTTCTAATGAATTTTTATTTTTTATTTTTTCTAATATTAAGTGGCTATGTTTAAAAGGGATGTGAATTAATAATAAGCATTACCCGATGGAACTAATTTAAATTGAAAAAATCGCTAGCAGAATAAACAAGTTAGAATTGAAAATTTTATATGTTGTATGATTGAGGGTTAGTTAGTTTGTTATCTCATATGAATTGAATATTTTTTTTATAGATCGGGTTTGATTGCCTAATTTAACTAAAATTTTACCTTATATCTACGCGAATTCGTTTTTAAAAAAATTATGAATTATGGTTTTATTAGATTTGTATTAATGTGTATATTCCAAAAATGTAATTTTGTATATAATCTAATCCGGAATTAGAAAATAAACTTTTTCCTTAAAGTAAGGAGAAAGGCCCTGAGCATACCTCAACTCTCAGGGTTTAAAGTGACGAGGAAGGGTAAGGGATCCTCTGTCACTAGTAAGGATTAAACCCTTGACCTTAAAGTTGGAAGGTGCAATGTTTCACAATAAACCAAACTTAAATTGTTATTTTGTACAAGGTAAACCAAGCTTAAAAACACAACAAGTAAATAAAAAGGTTACCAAAAAAAATGAGGTTGCCCCGGTTAATCAGCCTAATATACATGTCCGGTCGCAAAATAGGTAATTTTTTGCAACTTATTTGTTAAAAAAAAGTAAAATAAAATAAAACAAATCAGATAATCAGAGCTACTCACAAGTCACAGCTGCCACCACTTGAAATCCAACACAGCCACCACCATATATCTTCCCACTGATCAACCCCCACAAAAGCTTTCTTCTTCGTCTCATCACCATCTTCCTCTTCTTGTTCTTCCTTTCTCGACAACAATGGCTTCAACGCCACTTAGTGGGGGTTAACAAAAAGACACCCTATTAACAAAAGTGTAAATCTAGGGCCATACTAAGAATAGTATCCCCTTAGGGAAAACATCTTCTTCACGCGCGACATGTTCATCATTTCAACAACAATGGTGTTGCTATTGTAAAGGAAGGAGTAATTTCGAACAATCATGATGTGAGAATGGAGAAGAGAAGAAGACAAGAATTCGAATACATAAATGTCCCCAATTTCATTAGTGAAACTACCAATAAACCCCTTTATATACCAACAATATATATCAGGCTAATTAACTTGTACTACATCCGTTTCGTAATAATCGCAACACTTTAACTTTTACACTACTCATACGTTTATTTTCACTATACATTAAACCAAAACATAAAAAATACTTGTACTATGTTGTCATGTAAAATATTTTTGGATTAGTTTATAAATGGTCAAATTATGCATTGATAGTTTTCAAAAAAAAAAAAAATAAATAAATAAATTATGCATTGGCATGTGTATTAGTCAAAATGTTACAATTATCATGAAACGGAAAAAGTATTTCCTCAAAATAAATTCTTAACAATGACTTTGGTCACCCTGTTTAGGTGATAATAAAAAGTGAAACTTTAGGTACCAAATGTATGCTTAAGGCCTATACTTCGTAAATTCGTATATTTTCCGAGGATGCTCAAGTTATTGTATTATCTCCTCTCACGACTTTATGCATTTATTTATGTGTTACATTTTTTTTTTATTAACTTTTATTTATGTGTTATTTTATTATTTTACATAATTACTTTTGCCTCAAAAAAAAAAAAAAACCTTTATTATTTAAAAAATAAAAGAAAAAAATAAATTATTTTGTGATAGGAGATACGGAGTATATTTAGTTATTTACATACGAAGTATTTATTTTATTTATCAAAGAAAAAAATTTGGATTTTCTCATATTTCTCTTTTTCCCCCTTTAGGGATTTTTCACACTCGAGCGCATCGCTGCACCCCTTCCCCTCTCTATCTCCTCCATTGAAGCAGTTTGTCTCTCCTCCATTGAAGCAATCACTGAGGTTAGATTTTTTTTTTTTTTTGTTTTTTTTAATCATCGATTATCAATTTCACAATCTAGTGTTAATCTGTAACACAATTGTCAGTATACTCAATTTAGGGTTCTTCTAAAATGGATTATTGTACTATTGGTTGTTATTATTCGAATAAATTGATGTTGTTTTTGTACCCTTCGTTGTTAATTGAATCAATTTTGGTTGTTAATGGTGTTGCAGGCTTTGGTTTATACAACCCTTCAATGTCAGAACGAAGCCATGAGAAGGGTCGATCTTCGAGGAGAGAGAAAAGAAGATTTGAGGATGATGAAAGTAATGGTAGGGTTAAGGAAGAAGAAGTTAGGGTGAAGAAAGACGAAGAAGGCGGTGGAAGCCGCGATGGCGGCGATTATAGTAATAGTGATAGGAGGAAGAGGGCTAGGAGGAGATTTGAGGATGGTGAATCTGTTGCTGAGCCTAGTAACAGGAGTGGTTCTCGCCCGAATGTGAGATTATTTCCTTTAATTTTGATTTGTGGTTGTTATTTAAGGTTCATTGATTTTGAATGTATGTTGGTAATTGTCTTTGAATTAGAATGTAGTATGATTGAGTAGTGTTAGTGAGCTTAGTGTAATGGGTTGAATGTTTTATTTTATGGAGTTTTCGATTATATGAATGCGTCGATTGGTTGGGTGTTGGAGGTAGTGCAGTGTAGGAAATTGCAATTGAACATCTTGGTAAGTGTTTTAAAATTGTAGAGTAGGTTGCAAGATTTAGGATTTATGTTGCTGGCAACTTCGCCTGGAGCAACTGAATATGTCTGGATTCTCCACTTGCTGTGTAAATTATTTAGGTTATGATTATCAAGGTTTATTGCTTTAGTTGTTTGTTCATGTGTTTTCTATGATACAGGCATGGTGTTCCAAACTCTACTTTCACTTGTGTAATGACCCTGCTCTGTAATTATTTGATAATTTTACTCAATGAAGCTTTGTGCTGTTGAAAAATGAATATAAAACTCTTTATTTAATTTTATTTTATTTTTATTTTTATTTTTTTTTTCTGTGGGATGGAGAAAGAGGGGGAGGGGGTGCAAAATTAAGTGCTTTCCCCCTTTCTGAAGCAGCAACACCATAGTGTAAGTTTCAAATGTTTTGTCGTGTCTTATTTGGATTTTGCTACCTAGGTCATTGCTTTATCACCGGCTGTTTACTGGTAGTTTCTGTGATATGAATATTTGCATCGTTATTACTTTTGATCTGCCGAAGTGATATATTTGGGAATCAATGTCAAGACAAGTTTTCCTTTGCTGGACAGCGTATCTAATAACTTAGATTTTTTGGGGTGATGGTTGAAAATTTTACTCAAAGCATCACAAACTTTTTGATGCTGATTATCATTCTTTTTTCTCTTGCAGGATGGGGATGAGGAATCACTCAATGTGTCATCAAGATTTGCATCTGAATCTTTCTCTGCTAATAACCATACTGCCACCAAGGTATCTTCAATTTCTACCACCAATGAAAATAAGGGAGTTAATATTACCGGATCTCATGAGGTTACTGGAAAATCTAGTACAGATGGGACACCTTCAACTGCTGGCAAGAGTGGCAATTTTTCCCTTGATGCTTTAGCAAAAGCTAAGAAAGCTTTACTGATGCAGAAGCAAATCTCTGAAAGAATGAAGAAGACTCCTTTGGTGCGTTCCTTTTATTTTCTCTGATTTCACATATGCCACATCTTTTGTGTTCAATTGCTACCGTTATAAATTGAAATTCTTTCACAATATTTTCTGCTAATTGCCGCATAATGGTGTAATGGGTCTATTCTAAATTTCTAACTTCTTATCCGTTTGTTTGTTTGGGGTGACAGTATAATAAAGAAGAAAATAAATCCTCTAATGCTGCTGGAACTCAGCAGACACCACCTGACGTTCCTCCAGCTTCTTCTTCTTCTTCTAAGGCAGTTGGCATGATAGACCCTGCCAAGTATGAAGCTGTGAAGCGTGCTCAGGAACTTGCTGCCAAGATGGGCTTCCGCCAGGATACAGAATTTGCTCCTTTGATTAATTTGTTTCCTGGGCAGTTGCCACCTGATGCTGCAGCACTTCAAAAACCTGCAAAGGCTCCCGTTCTTCGATTGGATGCTTTTGGTAGGGAAATTGATGAGCATGGAAATGTTGTCAACATATCTAAACCAAGCAGTCTTAGTACTCTTAAGGTTGGTCTATTACCTGTTTATCATTCCCTGCATTATGTGCAAATCTGTCTGTTTTTGACTTAATGTCTTGCGTCAATTCTTTCAGGTGAACATTAACAAGCAGAAAAAAGATGCATTCCAGATTCACAAGCCAGAATTGGAAGTTGATCCAGAGAAGAATCCTCATTTCGACCCAAGGATGGGTATTGACAAAACCAAACTTCTCAGGCCCAAGAGAATGAGTTTCCAGTTTGTTGAGGAAGGTAAATGGTCCAAAGATGCTGAAATTATCAAACTGAAGGTATGTACCTCTTTCTAGGAATATTTTGTACTGTATTCTGGTTTCTTGTGCACTTATATCATGGATATGGTTCTGCTATGTAGAGTCAATTTGGAGAAGCCCAAGCCAAGGAGCATAAGGCTAAGCAGGCACAGCTGGCTAAGGCAAAGGCAGAGCCGAACATAAATCCAAATTTGATTGAAGTTTCAGAAAGAGTTATCACAAAAGAGAAGCCAAAGGAGTCGATTCCTGAAGTTGAATGGTGGTGAGTATTATAGTTATATTTCAAGATAAGCTGAATACATCTTTTGAAAAATTTAAATTTCTTCATACTCAAGCAATGTTCTACATGGATTTTTCTAGGTTGCAGTTTAATCATTGTTAGAGTTAGCCGAGTTAGCCTACCTTATCTTATAAATAAAAACAACGTATTTTTTGTTGCATGCTACTATGCACCTGTTGTTCACACACTTAACTGTGTACTGTGAGCAGCTTCTTGAAAATCTTGGTGGCCATTACTCCATTAGGTCAATATCAGTTTCATCTCATGTTCCAATTTTCCACCTTTATTGGGTTGTTCCTTCTTTCTCCTCGGTGGTGGTAGTTGGGGGGGGGGGGGGGTGGTGGTGGTGGTTAAGGAAGGTAGGGTAGCTACATGATGTGCCGGTACATATTTAAGATTTCGACATGTCAAGGTTAGCAATTTTCGAAAAGGAGATTCTGTCTTAAACATGGACATGGGTGCAGGGATATGGCATAAATGGAAATTATTCCTGGTTTCTAAAGACTTTTTGCATGAACTTTAACCTAGAGAACTCAAATACATTTACAAACAATGCTTGTTTGAAGCCTATTTGTGAGCACATGATGCACATGTTCTTTTTCTCCCTTTAATATGTACATTTTTTTTCTTTTCAAGATGATTATATTGTCTGAGTGGGCATTGAATTATCGGGTAAGGATTTCGTACCCTTGTCAGAATGTCAAGAGTGGTGGACACTAATTTGGAAGACTATATGAAGAGTTGAAGTTACATAGGCTATAAGAATAGCTGAACATTGTTAATGTTGAGATAGAGTAGTTTTTATGGTGGACACTAATATGGAAGACTATATGAAGAGTTGAAGTTACATAGGCTATAAAAATAGCTGAACATTGTTAATGTTGGGATAGAGTAGTTTTTATGGTGTCAACTTGTCAGTTTTTAATGTGCATGAGTTTAGTTGTTTTTTTTAAAAATCCGTGTTACACTTGCTTTGTTCTGTTTTTTTTTGGGAGGCTGATGGCCTGATGGGGAATATGAATGAAATAAAGAGAGGGACCTAAAGGAAAGGATTGAAAAACCCTCAAATTGCATACTGTGATTTGTTGAATGAAATAAATACTACCTCCGTTTCAAGTTAGTTGCAACTTTGGGAGGTTCGCGGACTCCTTTGCAAAATTTCATAATGTGTAATTAATGAATTAAATGATATACAATTAAGGGTAAGAGAGAGTGGGGATGTTTAATAATTCAAACCCACCACCACTGCCAACACCAACCAGTCCACCTCTGTAATGGACACAATGCTCAACAAAGGTCATGATTTGATTACTTATGCAAGAAGGAGGAGGAAGGGTCAGCGAATCAGCAGAGCAGCCACCAAGCAGAGGGCAGTCACCAAGCAGAGCAGCCTCATCCAATCAGGGAAGAGCTTTGACAGCTGCTACAAAAACTTTTGTTGTTTTCCTTCTTTTGGCAGGATATGTATATATAAGAAAGGGAGTGTAGGATGTGCTAGTTAGGCAAGATCATAGTAATTTCTAGAGCTAGAGAGTGGTGCCCTAAAGGTGCTAAAATCAGAGACTAGTAGCCTCAAGCTACTCTTGTTTGTTATTTTCCATTTCCATATTAATCAAATACCTGCCAATTCTCCCCAAGATCAAATCTTTATTGCTTAACTTAATATTATTACAAGTAAGTAACCACTAGAGTGTTACAACCACCACCCACCATATAGCCACGACAAACCCACCCCACTCACCTTGAACCACCTCGAACCCACCCCCACTAACATAAACCACTACAAAGAACCACCGTGAAATCCACCCCTTACCTTAAACCACCTGAAATCAGCCTCACTCACCAGCCTCACTCACCCACAAAAACCACTCCCTATTCTAAACCACCTCTAAATTAGCTTCACCCACCGTAAAATCTAACCCGTTGTCACCGTGAACCAACCCGAACTCACGGAATCCACTCCAAACCATCAGATCTAAACGATTAGAAGAGAGAGAGAGGGAAATAAGAACACTGGAGGTAGAGGTGGTGGTCAGAGGTGGCGAAATCGAAGGTGATCTTCAGTGGTGGCGAAATCGAAGGTGGTCTTCAATGGTGGCGAAATGGAAGGTGGTCTTCAGTGGTGGCAGATTCGAAGGTGGTCTTCAGTGGTGGCGAAATCTAAGGTGGTCTTTTGTGGGGGCGCCATTGAAGGTGGTGGCCAGAGCCTTAAAGGTGGCGCCGTGGCGGCGACATTGAAAGTGGTGGTTGGATGAGTTCGTGGAGCTAGGATGAAGATTGATGGAAGTTGAATGATTTATGTTGATTATGTTAGGTTATTATATAATGATTCATGATGTAGTGAGTTAATTGTGCTTAAGTTAGGATACTTTTGTAATTTTTTTTAAAAAAAACTTACTAAAAAGGGGGAAAAAAATGGAAAGTTGCAACTAATGTGTAGCACCCCAAAATGGCAAAAGTTGCAACTAATATGTAACGGAGGTAATATATTAAATTCTTATTGCTTGATTTGTAGAGGCATAGGAATTAAACTTCCCTTCTTCAGTCATTATTCATTAGTCACTCCATTGTTCCCTACTTTTAAGTGTTCTTATTACCTTTTTTATTATACCAGCTCAATTGCGTGCTTTTGCAGCTACCATCATGCTGATGCTTCCTTCCAGTTGCTATTTGTGACTGTTGCCACTGCAGAACTTTGTGTTCATTGGATTTGATTTTAAAAAAAAAGTTCAACCTGTGAGCACATTGAATTACAAGCGGGATCTGATTTTGAAAGGGGGGCTTATATTAATTGGCAGACAAGATCGCGGGGTGTTCAGTGACGGGTGTCTTAGATCACTAATAACATAAGTCTATCGACAATACAATCATGAAAGCAAAGAAAACTTAAGTAGGACGCTTGGATCTGTCATATCACTGCCCCTGAATTGCTTTATTTTGGAATTACATTTTTTTACCATAATAATATTTTCTAAGGTATTGCAAAGTTGCAAACTTTTGAAAAAATGACTTAGAAAGCATTGAAGATATTTAGGGGGTGTTTGATTCACACTATAGTATGGTTTGGAATCAAGAATGAAAACAAGGTGGGAATTTGATTCTTAATACCTTGTGTTTGGTTGTTTTTAGGGAATGGATTTTTTCTTTTATATTTGATACCTTGAGTATGGTATTAGTCATATTGATACGATACCCACCTTTCCCCTTTGGTTTCTAAACCCCATACCTTGTGTGTTTGAGGCTTTGAGCTATGAGTCTAGAAATTGATTTTATTTATTTATTTTTATTTTTTTTTATAGTTTTTTAAACTAACATTAGGTACAGAATTCACCCATTTTAAACCATACCTTGTACCTAAAATCTATGAACCAAACGGCAAACACTCCCAAACGGAAAACACTGTAGCCTGTAGCATTTGTGGGTTTATGAAGAAGGAGATGGGGAGTTGTGTGGCAATTTTGGGTTGTTGGGCTGCAGTGGTGTGGAAAAATGGGTTAACCACATGATAAGGGGTAGGGATTTGGGTGGTGGGGTTGAGCTTTGGGCTCGGGTTCAAGAATGGGTTTGGTGTTTAGGTTGATGGTGGCTGTGGTTTTTATTCAAGGAAATGGGATGACTGATGGTGGTGTAGTGGTATCTGGTGTTGTTGTTTGAACTGGATTGTTGGTAGCTTGTGGTGACTGGTGGGGATAAAATATAGATAGAGCTAGTTGCTGACTGGATTTAGATGTTGGTGGTCTAGGTTGGGCCCTGGTGGATAATTTAGAGGAGCTTGGGTAATTTAAGTCCCTTGTGGGGGCAATTATGACTAGATGAGGAATGAGTTTATTTTGAAATATCAATCAAATACGAAGTACCACTTTATAGGCAAATTAAGTATTACCTCCATTCTTGAAACTTTCATTTCAAACACTCTTTAGTATGGTTGAAGTATGTGATTTATGTAAGTTGGTTAATTTCTAAAATGAACTAAAGATCCATTCCTACTCACCTGTCTGTTGGGAGATTACTGTAATTCACATGTCGACAGAAATTTTGATAAATCCAATTATAATTTACTGCAGATTGCATTTGCTTGCTCACATGTCATTTTCTTCATTGCCAATGTTATTTTTTTCCCTTATTGTCTTGGATTCAAGTCACTTCTAGAACATAGAGGTTGTTGATGCCAACTTTTTGGTTGCTAAATGAGAGAAACAGAATTAGTTTTCTTGGCTAGCTGATGTTCTTTTTATCGTATAATTGAATGCTGAATTGTACTTTCTTGATTAATTGACTTATCCATTCTGGTTGAACTCTTGTTCTTTTTTTTTTTTTTTTGTAAACCCTCTGATCTGTGGTCTGTAAATTTGCCTTGTAATGTGCTCTATTGTTGACCAAGGGAATGTCAATATGTCATCATCTATGTGCTGTGAAGTGTGAACCAGCTCCCTTGAATCTGTTATATGGTGCATTTGTTGTGGTTAGGTTTGAGCTAGTACGATATGCTTGCTGTATGTATTTGAACTCGAAGAGTATCTCTTTTGCTTAATGATGAAATAGTGAGACTTATTCCCATGAAAGCGAATTCTTAATGTTTTGTACTTGCCCATTTCAAAGTAGTACTGTCAATTGCAATGGGACTTATTCTGCACTTCTTAGTTTTTTATTGTCTGTTTTCAGTCAGCAATTAAATATAGAGACCAAATAAGCAGTTTTCTGGTTGTTTTACAGTAAGGGCATGTTAGTGTCTTTCTTAGTTTCAGTAGAACTGAAAGTTGAACTGTGCTGTTATTATTTTCATTTGATTTATCTTCGGTTTGGTTAACCATTGTTTGTGAACATATTTTGATCTTTAGTTAATTGCTAATGACCTGATATAATGCTCAGGGATGTTCCTCTTCTGCGTTCTGGTGATTATGCTGATATTGCTGATGGTAGCACCATTGAAGATAGAATAAAGATGGAGAAGATCACGATGTATGTTGAGCACCCCCGTCCTATTGAGCCTCCTGCAGAGCCAGCCCCTCCTCAACCTCAACCGCTAAAACTTACTAAGAAGGAACAGAAGAAACTCCGTACACAGCGTCGCTTGGCCAAGGAGAAGGAAAGGCAGGAGATGATTAGGCAAGGTTTAATTGAACCCCCCAAACCTAAAGTTAAAATGAGTAACCTCATGAAGGTGTTGGGCTCTGAGGCAACTCAAGACCCCACAAAATTGGAGATGGAAATTCGAACTGCAGCAGCTGAGCGTGAGCAGGCCCATGTGGACAGGAACATTGCTCGCAAACTCACACCTGCTGAGCGGCGTGAAAAGAAAGAAAGGAAGCTGTTTGATGATCCAAATACCCTGGAAACTATCGTATCAGTTTATAAGATCAATGACCTTTCACACCCAAAAAATCGGTTTAAAGTTGACATTAATGCACAAGAGAATCGTTTAACTGGTTGCGCTGTCATTTCTGAGGGTTTTAGTGTTGTGGTCGTTGAAGGTGGAAGCAAATCCATTAAAAGGTATGGGAAGCTGATGCTTCGGCGGATAGATTGGGCTGCCAAGCTGGAAAATGAGGATGAAGAGGATGATGATGATGAGGAAAAACCACCAAATAAATGTGTTCTCGTGTGGCAAGGAAGTGTGGCAAAACCTTGTTTTAATCGGTTCTTCATCCATGATTGCAGAACTGAGGCTGCTGCCCGCAAAGTTTTTTTTGATGCTGGTGTTGGCCACTACTGGGAGTTGGCTGCAAACTTTGTGGATGACCAGATATGAAGTTCTCACTGTTTGTACCTGCTAGTCAAGCTACAGAAATATTTCTGCTTTCTACGGATAATGAATTTTTGGTAATGGTTGTGTAATTAAAATTGCCGACTTCTCAGGACATACTGTGGAATGGAAGGAAATACTACTATTAGATACATATAGCTGCACAACCTCGGCAATCTTTCTTTTCTTTCCGGGCAGTAGTTTTTATTGGCTCTTGTCTGTAGTGAATAAGGATGACTACTTCAACCGTGATAGTATGAAATCAAACTAAACTCCTTTTGCAGCAAGATATCAGCTTGACCTGATCAAAGTTAGCGTTTTGAGTACAAGATCAAGTGTTTGAAGTAAAAAGTTGTCATTGGACCAAACTTCTACTGATATACAAGCCAGAGATCTTTGTTCCTAATCCTTTGGCCTTATTCTCTGCAGTAGCTTGTTCGCCATCTCTGATGACAACTTGTATTTTCCTGAAAGTTACAGCTCCGAGATCTTTGATATGCCTAGCTAAGATTGTTAGTCTTTATTACATTTTACTTGTTTTGATCCTTTACCATTTGAGTTTGTAGTTAGTCTGTCTCTTGTTACTAGTATATTCTAATGAGTAACTTGTGATCTTTCTTGCCATACTGTCATTTCTTAAGACCGCGTTGTCGACATCTCGATTGAAAGGCATTGCTCCCTCATCTTGAAAGGGATTGACCGCAGTATACGAGCACAGAACTTTCTCTTTCACCATCTTCGTACTCTACACATTTTTGGTAAGTTTAATCATGCAAGTTTTACTTTTTGTTGATCCATGTGCACCTCTACACAAGTCAATAAAGTTGGGGGCTTGTGGGGATATCCTTATACCTAAAGATTGAACTACCTTGTTATGCATGAGAGGTTCTACGTCACTTGAAAATCTTGCAAATATATGTTTACGTGATCCTGTTATGGGAGTAATATCATACCTTTTAAGTCTTTAATATTCTAAGATTGTAGCTTAAATTATCAAGGATGATAATCTAATAACAATCTAGCATTATTGGTTGATTAGTTAGATCATGTTTATTTCACTTTATTTTTTGTTAAATTGAAATTATTTCTGTACAATTTTTTATACTACCTCCGTTACTAGTTATGTGCAACGATTAGACATGTTCCCTCTTTACTTTATGTTAAATCGTTGCACATAACCTGTAACGGAGGTAGTATTTAAATTTAAGACAATAAATTCTATGTCTAATAAAACTAAATAATTTTATAGGATGCTAGGCCCTAAAGCCTTAATGAAGATCCTATCCTACTTACGGTAGACATTATTAATTTTCCGATGAAAACTCAAATTACATATATAGATGAATTAGAGACTATTGTTTGAAATATCACGGAGTATTATGTAATGGGCAGTTTAATTTGTGCATGCAAATATTTCTAAGCATCAAATTGTCGTGAATGCAATGGGCACTTGTGTGAGCAAGTTGCTTGTCCAATTTAACTGTCTTTGTACTCCATATATTGTAATTTGTTACACTCGAAAACTACATTTTAGAGTAATAAATTTGTACTTTTTCACAACATATAATTTATCACTTGTACTCCATAATTGATTTTATAGACCACTAATGAAAAAGAGCAGGTGGAGCAAGCCACAAATCCAGTGAAGTTACTACAATAATTAAATGGTGAAAAAGCTCACCATTTATTTTGAATTCGGCACTCAATTACTCATGCATCAACCTAACATACTGTTATTAGGTTTTTCAAAACGGGCAAAACCCAATTTATTACTAAAATATAAATATTAATTGTTTGTTGATTTTTTTAAGGGTTAATCAAACTCAACGATCCCTTTGTTATGTAAAGATCTTTTTTGTTTATCATCTATTTAAATCATCTTTAAAATGACTATTATTATAATTAATTTTGGTGTAAAAAAAAAAAAAAGAAAAAATAGTTTTGATTGACTGATTATTGATTTATTGTTTGCTGGTCAAACTTAATACAAGTGGCAGTAAAGGTATTGGGTATTTACATAGTGAAAAGAGATGTTTTATTTTCTGTAGAAAAATTATGCCAATATTTGTGTATTTATTAAACCTCCTTAAAATGAAATTGTTGTACATTTTAAGAGCTACGGTAGTATATTAGGAAAGAAAAGAAATTTGTGAGAATTTTTTTTTCCTAAAGAACTTCCTTGATTTTGTTTGGGTACCACTTTGATGTTACACTATTGACGAATTCTCTTTCGTCTTTCACCATATTTTTTTACTTATATACTTTTTTTTGTCCTAGAATAATTTATAGTCAAATTTGACACACATGACATTAATTTGATTTTAAATATATATGATTAAAAATAATTATTTAAAACATTATAAGAAAAGAATAATGTTATAAAATTTTAAATTATTTGACAACATAATTCAACATAAAATTTATTTTAATATGTTAAATTACTATAATATTTTTTGATCAAAATTAGTATGTAAATAGTGAAATAAGACCAATCTGTCAATTATTGTAGGAAGGAGGGAATGTATATGACATTTTCACATTTATCAATGTATATTAGAGAATATTACTTCTCTTCCTATAAATCAAAATACATACATCAGATGACCTTATTTCCGGTGAAATAACATTGTCGTAATTACTTTAGTTTCTTCTCCTCATATAACTAACTACCAAAATATCAAAAAAAAATGAGTTCCATAAAACTGTGTTTATATAGTTGATAGTTGGTTTCCTAAGCTTTCCTCTAATAACCTACTAAAGAATATCTAGCAAATTTACTATAAAATATCTAGCAAATTAAGTAAGCAATCACAAAAGTCCATGGACTATTTATGGTTCCTTCACATAAGAATAAGGGAGAAAAATGGAGCTAAAAAATAAAAAATACATGATGTAATAGTAGCAAAACTATAATAGCAACTAGAAAGTCCATCCTTTTTACTTGGACCAAAATTATTAAAAAAGGCCAACAGTAGATTAACACCCACACCTAATTCCTCCATACTCCCACCCTTTTTTCTCCATACTATATTACATAAGCCATGACTACCCTTCAAACTTAAACACCCACTTCGCCACGTGTCCTCTTAACATCACTAGTAACTACCCTTAAAAAATAATTATTTTAATTAAAATAAAAATTAGAATAAAATAATTAAAAAAAAATTAAAAACCCTTTTGTTAGAAGCCTTGAATGATGCATATGATTTGCTCACTCAAGAAATTTGAGGCGTGTTGACAAGAGATTAGGAGATTTTAGGTCACCTCTCTCTCACCCTCCTCTCCCTCTTTTTAGTATCATAAATTCTTCCGTTTTCTCCACTATCACACCCAATTTCACATTCACAACAAACTATATCTTATAAAAATCAATTTAACTCAACCATATTTTTATCATATCAAAACTATCCTATATATATACATTTCCCATATTTTTTTGCATTTGAGCTAAACTAAACCATCCCATAACAAAAGGGACACTACTTTCATATATATGAAACTACCAAATAATTTTCTTTTTTAACAACAAACAAACAAGCCTTTTATTTGCATAGTTGAAGTAAATCTCTTATTACCAAAAATAGTTTTTTTTTTTTGTTTTTCTTATAAGTAGGAAGTTGCAAAGCTGGAGATCCTAAGAGGTACAACTAAAATGTCTCGTGTGGTAGATGATGACTCTGCTAGTTCATCACCTACTCTTTTACCTTACTTTGGATCATCTAATAATTACCACTCCATGGATCTTGAATCCAATGGTGTTGGTGGTGGTGGCGGTGTTGGTGCTGGTGATAGTCGTCGTGTGTCATTCTCACCGACTTTAGGCCAGCTCTTGAAGCGAGTTGGGGATGCTCGGAAGGAGGCTACTGGGGACGAGACCCCCGTCCACCATACCCTTAACATGAGCCCTGAGACGCGGGCTCTTCCGTTTGTGTTAAGGTTCGCTAACCTGACGTACAATGTGAAGATGCAAAGGAAGTTAAGGATTCCGGGAATTACTACTCATAATTTGTCCCCTGGTGAGCAGTTTCCTGGAGGAGTTTTTTCTCGTACGAAGACGCTTTTGAATGATATATGTGGTGAGGCTCGAGACGGTGAGGTGATGGCTGTACTGGGTGCCAGTGGGTCCGGGAAGTCAACGCTCATTGACGCCCTTGCAAATCGTATTGCAAGGGGGAGTCTGAAAGGGAAGGTAACCCTTAATGGGGAGCCGCTTGAGTCGCGGCTCCTTAAGGTTATATCGGCGTATGTTATGCAGGATGACTTGCTCTTCCCTATGTTAACTGTTGAGGAGACACTGATGTTTGCTGCTGAGTTTCGGCTTCCTCGGACCCTGTCTAAGTCCAAGAAGCAAGCCAGGGTTCAGCAGCTGATCGATCAGCTCGGGCTAAGGAACGCGGCTAAGACCATCATTGGTGATGAAGGACACCGTGGGGTGTCCGGTGGAGAGCGTCGTAGAGTGTCGATTGGTATCGACATCATTCACGACCCCATCATCCTCTTCCTCGACGAGCCTACCTCAGGGCTAGACTCCACTAGCGCGTACATGGTGGTCAAAGTGTTGCAAAGGATAGCTCAAAGTGGAAGTATTGTCATAATGTCAATCCACCAACCTAGCTACCGAATTATGGGGTTGTTAGATCGTCTTCTTTTCTTGTCTAAAGGACAGACAGTCTTCAGCGGTACACCCTCCGACTTACCGGGGTACTTCGGTGAGTTCGGGGCTCCAATACCTGAGAACGAGAACAAGACCGAGTTCGCCCTAGACTTGATCAGAGAGCTAGAGGGCTCACAAGGAGGAGCAAAGGCTCTAGTCGAGTTCCACAAAGGTTGGCAAATCAAGCACAAAAGCACCCTACCCAACATTGAAGGTGCACCCCAAGACAGTAGGGGTGGATTGTCCTTAAAGGAGGCAATTAGTGCTAGTATCTCTAGGGGTAAACTCGTCTCCGGAGCTACTAACACTGATGCTAGCCCCGCCTCCATGGTTCCAACATTCGCGAACCCATTCTGGAACGAGATAGTCACTCTATCAAAGCGATCAGTCATGAACTCCCGTCGGATGCCAGAGCTTTTTGGCATCCGACTAGGAGCAGTGTTAGTCACAGGGTTTATACTTGCAACAATGTTCTGGCAACTCGACAACTCCCCTAAGGGTGTACAAGAACGACTAGGATTCTTTGCGTTCGCAATGTCTACAACATTCTACACCTGTGCAGACGCTCTCCCTGTCTTCCTACAGGAGAGGTACATTTTCATGCGAGAGACGGCCTACAACGCCTATCGACGATCCTCGTATGTACTCTCACATGCGCTAACCGCGCTACCTTCTTTAATCTTCCTTTCGTTTGCATTCGCAGCAACTACATTTTGGGCTGTTGGCCTAGACGGAGGAGCCTCAGGCTTCTTCTTCTACTTTGGAATCATATTCGCCTCCTTTTGGGCCGGTAACTCCTTCGTGTCCTTCCTATCAGGTGTAGTCCCTCATGTTATGCTCGGCTATGTAATAGTAGTCGCGATCCTAGCATACTTCCTCCTCTTTTCGGGTTTCTTCATCAACCGTGATCGTATCCCTGACTATTGGATTTGGTTCCATTATATCTCCTTAGTTAAGTACCCTTACGAAGGTGTCCTACAAAACGAGTTCGAAGACCCTACTAAGTGCTTCATTCGCGGTGTACAAATCTTCGACAACACCCCACTTGGGGCCGTGCCTAATGCTATGAAGGTAAGGCTATTGCAGACCATCAGTGGCTCCTTAGGGATGACGATTACGCCGTCGACATGTGTCACTACCGGTGCCGATATACTACAACAGCAAGGGGTAACTGACTTGAGTAAATGGGGCTGCTTATGGGTTACCGTTGCTTGGGGATTTTTCTTTAGGATTTTGTTTTATTTTACTTTGTTACTAGGAAGCAAGAATAAGAGGAGCTAGGTGAAATTAAAGGTAAAAAAAAGAAATTGGGGGTTAATTATACTTTGTTAATTAATTAATTTACTTGTAATTAGGATTAGCTAGCATCATGCTAATTAATCCTTTTGTTGCATTTTTAATTTTAATTTTTTTATAAATACAATTGAATGTTACCTTTTTGATTTCAATTGGAAGTAAGGTGGAGTTTGGTGTAAAATTGTTTCATAAATTTATGATAAGAAATACAACGTAATTACTTATTTTCTGATCAACAACTTTTGGACCAACCAATTTTATTTTTGTTTTTGAGTATTACTGTATTTGTATGTTATATGCATGACTAAAAGATTTATTGGTGAACTACTAGTTAACAAGTTTGCTATTCTTTGATTTTGACGTATGTATATGCAAACAAAAGTCAAACATAACCAAGCTAGTCTAACAATGTCTTAAATTTCAAAGGTTTTATTTTTTTTGAAGAGAATTTCAAAAGGTTATATGATCGAGTTATTCACACCATATACTTCATCTGTTTTGATATAATTGCATTGTATTTTTTTTTTTCGATTGCCATAATAATTACAACACTTTCGTATTTGTTAGGTATATTATGGCAAAAACTATAGTGTCACTCAAGTTTTTTTGTTTATGATCTCTATCTATCCTTACCCTTAAAAGGGTGGTGTTGTCTTTTAATACTTTATACTACGTAACATCTATCATCTTTCATACAATAATATTGATGTGCCGAGCAGTGATTCAAGTTATTAAAAGATTATTTTTACTACGTATTAATTTTTTGGAGTTGTGACTAATACGATTTGAGTATTTTAGTTTTGGAGCAACGACACTCTTCAATTAATATAGGTTCCCACAAAACAATAAATAATCAAGGTACATTTTTGACATTTGCATTATGTACATAAAAGTAATATAAAAATAAATGTTGAATGGTGGATTATGTAATTGAATTTGTACAATAGAACACAAAAAAATTTGCGAAATCTATTAAAGATCACATCATAAAAAAGAGAGCATGCACTACGTTATTATAAATCAACATACAAGTACTTCTTATTTGTTAGTGAAGTGTCGTCAAGCGAAGTAGTGTGGTAGTCTTGCTATATCAAATATCCTATCAATAATTATAAGAGAATTTCAACCAAAAAAAAAAAAAATGATGCTTAGAGAGGTATAAGGGCGGATGATGAGAATCGATCACATGATCCCCTATAACTGAAAAGGAAGCTGTAATCACTTGAGTTATTCTCCATTCTCAAAATAATAATAATTTTAAGAGAGAGCGCCAATTGTTGGTGTATTGATCAAGTGATATACAATTTTTTTTATTATATTTATATTGAAACTTTGTACATACAAGTATGTGTTTAAGTCTAAAATTTAGTAGCTTTCAAAAAAAAAAAAAAAAAAAAAAAATTCTAAAATTTAGGGCATGTTCACATTTATTGAGCTGAACTGAACTGAACTGAATTGAACTGAACTGAACTGAACAGAAATGAATATTTTATGAGATAGGAAAATTAGGAGCTGAACTGAACAAAACTGATTGAAGCTAAGCTGAACTGAATTGAAATTAAGTAAATGTGAACAGACCCTTAATATATGTGCTTGAGTCAGTAAATTAGTTTGAGACTTTGAGTAGCACTAGTTTGATAGTCATTATTTCTTTTATATATTATTGTTAATTTTTTTTAAGTGAAATTTATATACTACGTATAGTTTACATATTATTGATCATTTTTTTAAAATAAAATTTAATAAATTGGTTTGGTTGTGGTCTCCTTTTAATTGTTCAACAATGGAATATATCAATTTGGTTTGATTGTTGTTTCTTTTTGAACATGTTTCTAGGTGTCAATTACAAATGGTTTTGATATTTTACGTTGATTGATGCTAATTATTTTGAATAGTTGATTGATGCTAATTTATTTTGGGCTTGATTTGTTGATTTTTTTAGTCAAATATTTTAGTGGGCACCAGACTACCTAGCCCTTCATTTGTGAAAGGAGTAATATACATGTAACATGCTTTCAAAAAAAAAAAAAAAAAAAAAGTAACATTAAAAATGGCGCAATTATATTGCAATGTAAAGGGAGTATAACTGTATAATACTTCATTCCGCCGTTCATTTTAATATATTCACTTGTATTTTGTGCAATCTCCAATGCATATGTTTGACCAATTATATCTTTAAGCTATATATATTATGAAAATTTGATATTTGAATAATACACATGGAAACAAATCTAACAAGATTCATGATTATTTTTGCTCCATATATATGTAATAAATACATTCAATTTTTTTTTTGTTTGATTCAATAAATAATAGGCGATTAAAAAAAAAAAAAAAGAAGACAGAGGTAGTATAACACTATAGCAAATTTTTTTTTCTTAATTGGGTTATTTGATTGTAATTTTGTGCATAATTTAGTGGGGACTAAATTCAAGCTAATTTGAGTAAATACTCCGTATTAGGTACCAATAAAGGGCTTCTCTAGATAGTTAATGCTGCGTGTAAATTAGCCACACGCCAAAGCAGTGTATATTCAAAAATAATAAATGAAAGAAATTGACTTGTAAGTAAGGTAATGAGATACTCACAGCACATTGATTAGAGATTAGACTTGTAATTGTCATTATAATTTGGAATTTTCTTGTGGCGTGATCTTATCTTATATAGTTGTTTACCAACGTACATTTTGATCAACGGTTAACAGGGTTGTGTATTAGTGTGCCACTTCGAATTGACTTATTTCCAAAAAAATAAGTTTAAATTAGAGTTTAAGAAAAATTCGTTTATAAAAAAAGTTTAAGAAAAAGCATTGCGTTAACACCATGTGGCCACTTGTAAAAGAACTAAGTAACTCCAATAACACTTACCGTGTAATCTCTAAAACACTAACCGAGTAATCCCTATCAGACGAATTAACTCATGTAACACTGACTAAGAGCCTGTTCACATTTACTTAATTTCAGTTTAGTTCAATTCAGTTCAGCTCCAATCAGTTCAGTTCCAATCAGTTCAGTTCAGTTCAGTTCAGCTCTTAATTTCTCTCTCACATAAAATATTCATTTCAGCTCAATTCAGTTCAGTTCAGTTCCAATCAGTTCAGTTCAGTTCAGTTCAGCTTCAATCAGTTCAGTTCAGTTCAGTAAATATGAACAGACCTTAAGTAACTTCTATAATATTAACGAAGTAACCACCATGTTGGCTAGCTGTACAAAAGTTGGTGAAAAAAATAAAGTTTTTAAATATTAAATTAATAAAAATAAGAGCTATTTAAATTTAATTTACAAAAGCATAAACACTCTCTTTCTTCTTTCCTCCTCCTTTACTTTAGCTAGAGTTTCAATTTTATTTTAATTTATTTTATTTTTTTTGCTATTTAGGCCGGAAGTATATTCCACTTCAAAATCATATGACAATGAGGGAAGTAGCCCCTTAGCCTAAGTGGACACAACAATCTTGTTTTCTCAATGTGGGATACACTTTTCAACACTTTTATTCTCTTTCAACTAGAATATACTCGTGCATTTAATTTTTATTATTATTATTATTATTATTATTATTATTATTATTATTATTATTATTATTATTATTATTATTATGATGTATAAGATAAAGTTTTATCATATGTGTAAAAAAGAGTGGTAATTTTTTTTTAAAGAAAAATGTATAATGTAGGTTAAAAAAATGAAATAAATGATGATATCACAAATAGAAAAATGGAGAGATTTTTTTTTTTCTTTAAAAGAAGTCCTAAAGGACATTAAATTTCATTAATAGTAGCCATACGACATCTATAATTGACAAATAACGATAATGAAAACGAATTTAACAAAACCAAACAAGAATTTATCGGTGAAAGGCTAAGAATTAAAATACATAAATATAATAATTCGGCACATTCTCGGTGCGTTGTCTCATACAACTTTTTGAGTGGATCCGTCGCCACTTCGCAATTTTGTGAGAAAGAAAATTCATGTGTTGATTCTGTAACCTGAATATGAGCCATAATCAATAGTAGCCCCGCACAACCAGAGACCAAATTAAACACAGATAAAACTTTGTCTTTCGAAGGATTCCCAACAACCTTATCCTTTGAAGGAGATCGAAAAAACCTTGTATTTCGAAGGAGATAAATCCATTCTCCCGAGGGAGACATTATTGTAACCTAAGAAACAAATTAAAAATCTTAAAAGAAAATAAAGATTGGGGCTTTCCACCGGTGAAATCCGATGGAAGCCCCTTCAAAATTGACAAGGAGAGAGAAGAGAGAGAGAGAGAAGAGGCTAGGGTTTAATTATAATGGAGGGAAAATTTTCAATGTTAGAATGACACATATGATGATTTGAGGGTTGATGATGTCAGCAATGTATTGTTTTAGTAATGTTTCACTCACATGTGAATTTGTTCATGGGCTCAATAGATTTATACTGATTGCAATGATTGTCAAATTTTAAACTACATTTAAATTTTAAATCAGACAAAATCATCTTCATGGAAACAAAAAATCGTTAGAGAAAAAGAAACAACCTACAACTAAATACGAAGTATATTTTATGGGGTAATAAGTTTAGATAAGTATGCTAATATATGTACAATTTATCGATGGTTTTGAGTTTCAATTCATTTGAGAATGCACCATCATTGGTAGGGTAGGAAGAGCTTTCCCCCGTTGGAGGAATGCAAGCACAACCGACTTGATTTTGACTTAGTCAAATTACAAAAGGCTTCGTTACATCATCTCCTCACATCAATTATTTCAATCGATCATGCTCAACATATTAAATACTGTAAGGAAATGAAAAACATCATATCAATTAACTTAAGTAAGGAGATGAACGAACTCAACCAAGCAATTTCAAATTGAAAAACAAATTGACAAAATTGCTCACCAAAATTAGAAAAGTCAATCAAAGTTCTCACACCACAAAGACAACCACGTTATTTATCTCAAGAATTTCTACTAATATAAACATTTAAAAAAAATAAAAAAGTTGAAGCATCAATTTGAATTTTAAGTTGATATAAATAAATAAAAATTAAAATTGGTAATACAATTATATTTGATATGCATAACAGTGCGTCTTTTGTGTGGCTGCCCGCGCTATGTGGTCGCTTGTAAAGGAACAAAGTAATTATTATAACACTAACCAAGTTTCCCATCTATAACTCTGATTAAAGTAGAAACCGCTGACATCACCATTGCATATGTGTCAGCTTTTTATTAAAAAATTTCCCGCCAAAATTATAAGTGACATCATCCTTTTTTTATTTATTTATTTTTATTCTTCTATTTTTTTCCTTTCAAGATAAAGCTATTGCTTGGAAAAGCTAAATTCATTACACATTTTTATAAACTTTAATTTTTTTTCCCTCTAAATTGACTAACAGCACAATTTTCTTATCGAAAAAAAAAAAAAATTTACTACGTAATTGGTGATAGGCTCTTTCATTTTTCCTTCTTTCCTCCTATATTAAGTTATTAACCACTAAACACTAATGCTACCATTTTTTTTAATTTTATTTTAATTATGAATTTAATTAGAATATTTATCATCATATCTTCTAATGTATATGATCAAATATTTTATTGTTAAAATCATGCATCGCACAGGACTAAGCTAGTGTAATACTACATGAGTAACTCATATAACACTAACAAAGTAACCTTTGTAATACTGACCAAGTAACCCCTATAATACTAACGAAATAACCTTTATGATGACTGACCACATGAGCAATAATATGGCAAGCCAGGTATAAGGATTTGTGTATGCATAAATATTATAATTAACAATGTGATTAATTTTTGAGAAAAAAGGTTAGAATAAAAAGCTTTTATTCCAAAACCCCAATTCTCACCTCTCGGTAGCTATATGCCATGTCATATACTCCCCCTGTCTCCAATTATTTGCCCCAAACCATAAATTCACTTTATTAAGGCTTGGGCATAAAAATGGTGCACATGGTTTGACACAAATATCAATGAGGAGAAAGATAGAGAGAGTGCAGCGCAAGTGAGAAAACATGTCAAAAGTAGTATGGGACAATCTTTTGGGAACACCTTAAAAAGGAAAGTGACTAGAGCAAACAATTAGGGACATATGGAATATTCATTAATATTGCATTATCTCCACCCATTTAAATTGAAAAAAAACAAGTTAGTTAAAGACAATCAAAATTGCAATCAACATGTCAATTAAATGAAGAATATATTCAACAAAAAAAAAAAATGGAAACATCAAATAATTAGAAAAAATTGGATCATTTTGAATAATCTTTGATGTTTCCATTTGAGAACTTGAATAATCTAATCCAACTTGTCAAATAATCTAATTTGTCATTCTTATAACACTGGTACGAGTATGCCTCTTATTGTTGAGGCTATGGCCCTTTACAATGGCCTTCTTTTTGCCCGATCCTACAGTTTTTTCTTTTCGTATTTTTATTGAAGATGATAACTTATTATTAATTTTTTGCAGAGTAAAGCTTAATGTTTGTGAAAGATTTAATATTTGCTGGAAGATAGTAAATTTGTTTTTTAAAAAAATTCAGATGGGTTAGGATGTACTCTTGAGAGAAGACTGACTTAAATTTTTATGTATCTTTCCATTAAAAAAATATTGACACGAGCACAAAGTCCCACACATATCAAGTTGGACAAGTACTTTAATTTTCTTGTTCAAAAGGTTTTTCTTTTTTTTTTTTGGAAAATTTGACAATTACCACCTTCTGTTATGTCCATTTTAGCAATTACCACCTTGTATTTTTTTTTTTTTTTGAAAATTACCACCTTCTATTTTCAAAAACATCAAAAGTTACCACCTTCTTGCCCCTCAACTACCACGTGATGTCATTTTGGGCTCATTCTTTCCCTTTTCTCCCTATTTCCCTCACATTTCTCATTCCTAACTCGATTATCATCCCCTCTTTCACTTCTTTTCCCCCAAACAATCAAAAACACTTCAATTCACTCCTCCAAATCAAAATTGACGAACACTTATTGGTGGTTTGGGGGAAAAAAAGTGAAAGGGGAGATGAGAATCCAAATAGGAATGAGAAATGTGGGGGAAATAGGGAGGAAAGAGAAAAAATGGACCCAAAATGACGTCACGTGGCAGTTGGGGGGCAAGAAGGTGGTAACTTTTGATGTTTTTGAAAATAGAAGGTGGTAATTTTCAATAAAAAAAATTCAAGGTGGTAATTGCTAGAATGGACATAACAGAAGGTGGTAATTGTCAAAATTTCCTTTTTTTTTTTCTTTTTCTTTTTTTTAAAGAAGTTGAAATAATAATATTCCTTCCGTAATCAATTTTAGAATTGATATGATTGAAATGGATTAGTCTAAACTAAAAAGTCTCCAAGCTATTCTTAAGTATTAAAAAAAAAAAAAAAAGCAATTAACATTAAAGAAGGCAAGTAAATAGATAAATATTTTAGAGGATATAATTGTTCAAACACTATTTATAACTTATAAGAGGTAACTCAAACTTTAAAAGGTATGGATATTTATCTTTTAATCAGAAATTTTGTCAATTACCACCTACTATTCTTTGAGGGATACCCAGTTAATTCCTCAGATTTATTTATCGAAGGGTATAATTGTCTTTTCAAGTACCAGTAGAGGGGTATATGCATCTTTTTATATACTAGTTGAGGGGTACATGTGTAATTTACTCACCAAACAGTAAAAGCAAAAAGCAAACAGTAATTGGACAGCTCACCAAAAGTACTAAATAAATGACTCTGCTTTTTCAATATATTTACAAAAATGTTATCAGATTAACAAAAAAATCGTTTATCTGGCAGATTAACTTGTATTATCCCCTATTCTTTCCACTTTAGCAATTACCACCTTCTATTATTTTTTTTGAAAATTACCACCTACTCTTTTCTAAAACATCAAAAGTTACCACCTTCTTGCCTCCAAATTGCCACATGATGTCATCTTGGCCCCACCCTTTACCTTCCCTCTATATTTCCTTCCCATTTCTCATTCCTAACTCAATTCTCATCTTCCCTTTCAATTTTTTCCCCTAAAAAATCTGAAACACTTCAATTCATTCCTCCAAACCAAAATCGACGAACAATAATTGGTATTGCTGCAACATGACAACAATTCCCAAAAGAAATGTATGTTGTTCATATTAATTTAGGGGGTTTCAATTGAAGTTAGGGTTTTCGTTTTTCAATTTGGGAATTAAATTAGTGTAGTTGAAATTAGGGTTTTGCAAATCAAATTAGGGGTGAAGGTTTCAATTGGTGAACTAATTAACATAATTTGTGAATTATTACCTGCTTCTCTAACTTATAAGTAGTTGTAGCTAAGTAATTGTTTGATTTTGTGCAGACGGAATTTCACATCTGCAAGTGTGGATATCCAGCTTCCAATTTTGACTTCATGGACTAAAGCAGAATCCAGGGAGAAGGTTTCAAGCTTGCCAATTTTATGAGCGGGACACTGATAGCAGGGGTTGTGAGTATTTCAAATGGGTGGACATTGAAATGACTGAATGGCAAGAGGATGTGACTAATTCACTAATGGCTTATGTGAACATGCAAAAGATTGAGTTGAGGATGCTCAAGAAGGAATTGGATGATGCGAAAGCTGAAAATGGATGCCTTGAACATGATAATGAAGCACTCAAGGGTCAATTGACATTGATGAAGCAACATGGACTTATGCTCCCTGCATTCTGCTGTCTACTAGTGTTTGTTGTAATTCTGTTTAGGTAATTCTGGTAGTTTAGGTTAGTGTAGATGTTGGTGAAACCTTGTTGGTGATTTCCTTTTGCCGAATTAGCTAAGAATGAAACAATGTAATACCCCGTATTTTCATACGTATTTTCCTAATTATTAATTAGGAATTATTTTATAAAAAGGGTATTTTAGTAAATTTATTATTTGGAGCCAAAATAATATTTGAATTTTGGCGCCAAAAGTATTTTGAAAACTAATCATTATTTTGGATAAGATTTATTATCCATTTATCCTATTTTAAAAACCGGATTATTTATATATTTCGGATATTTTAATTAAGGCAAAAGCTATATTTTATTATTATTTTAATAAGTCCGAATTTATAATTTATTTAGCTAATAATTTCAGATTTTCTTATGAATAAAATCTGATTTTATAAGTTAATTTATTTGGTAAATATTTGGTATTTTATTATTTAATTATTTATTACAATATATATTATACACACAATTATTTTTAATTCCTTAAAACGAGCAAAATATATTCCTAAATACTAAATAGGATGGCTGAAAATATGAGCTTAGGAAAGCTCAATAATTTCGGCCATCCCATAAAGATTTTGGGAAAATATTTTGGTAAATTGTATTTTTAATTATCTCCCTAAAATCTCCTATTTTCCATAATTCTAATTCTCCATCTTTTTGATATCCAATTATTATATTTTGTTTCCATTCATTCTTCTTAATTATTCCCCAAGCAATTCCAATTTCCTTAATATTTTTCATGACATACATACCTTCCATATTCAATTATACACAATCCCTTCAAATATCAAAACCTTCCTTAAATCTTTGCTTACTTCTCCAAGTAATCTCTTAAACCCTAATTACCATAATTATTCCTACATTTTCCTACCATAATTCATGCACATACTAGCCTATAAATACCCCTTCATACCTCTCACATTCTTCACACAAATTCTCTTCTTTTCTTCTCCTCAATTTTACACAAATCATCCCGTCCATCTTTGAAGCCAATTTTCGGGCACTTCTGGTCAGTTTTTGGGGTAGTGACATTTCACAGAAGGTTGTTCCTCTCGAAAAATCCTTGAGGTTAGGCTCAAGAATCACTCAATTCGGAGCTATATTGAAGGAGTTATAGCCTCTGAAAGTTCTGCCTATTATTTCCTGCGCAAATCCAATTCTTTTCTTCTCCTTTTCTTTTATTCAATTATTATTATTATTATTATGGGAGATTAATATGAAATTATTATGAGTAGTTTTAATTATATAAAATCATGTTTTAATAATATTCATGTTGAATTAATTTAAGAGGTTCATGTACATATAGTTGGGAGGGTTTAATTTAATTATTTGTGATTATTTGTTAACCTTATATTGATTAAGGTTATATTTATTTGTAGGGTGTATTTGATCAAGCTACTTGAGAGTTCTTTTGAAGTGTTGTTGGCTAAGTGGAGATCAAGGTACGTTAGGTGGCTAGATACCTTGAAAGTGATCGATTTGAATAACATGTTTGAATGATGAATTGAATTAAATTGAATTGAATTATGGTTTATGAATTAAAAGTATGTTTAAAGGATTGGTTTTAATAACTAAATTGGATTATTGATTTTTATAACATGTTTTGATTAATTAATTTATTATTCATGTTTAAAAAGGATTGATTTTAAAAGCATGTTGAATTTATTAAAAAGAAGTTTGGATTATTATTAAAGGTTGAATTATTGGATTTAAAAGAGGATTTATAGAATCGTGGATTTATTATTATTTATGCTTTATAAGCATGTTAGTAATCCCACTATGCGGATTTGGTTTATTGATAAGACTATGGACTTTGTATGACCTAGTCTTTCCTCAAGAATAGCCTTGTAATATAAGGAGACTAGCTTGGGGGGTGTGCACACTTGGGAGAGGAATTGGTTTTAATATAAGGAATTGGTTTTAAATAATTGGAATTGGTTTTATTGATTATTGATATTGGAATTATTGAGAATTGGTTTTAAACCATGAGTTTGGAATTATTGGATCATTTATTGGAAATTGGTTTTAAAGCATGTTTGCGAATAAATTGAGTTTAATTATCTTGCACTTATCGTACTTAGCATATTTTGCTAACCCGTACTTCTTATTTGTTTTGGTTCGCCCCGTTTACCGTAATGGTAAGCAGTGTTGCTTATTTTCAGGTTGGAGTCAATAAATGATGCATTGGAGTCCCGGGATTGGTTTTCACTAAATTAGGAATTTGGTCTTGTATCTACTTTAAGTACTCATAACTTTGGTTACTATTTATGGTTATTATTAATAAAGAAGAGTATTGAAGTTTCCGCTGCAAAGTATTGTTATCTTTAGTAAGTTGAGTAGCCTTGCGTAATCACGCGGCGGTAATACGCCTAAGTCTATCTCTACGGTATAATTATACGTATTATACTAGTATTTCCGTAGAGGGAGATTTGGGGGTGTTACAAACAATGTGTTGCGTAGAATGAAGTGTGATGTATTGAATGAACACAAATGTACCTTTTGGATCCATTAATGAAAAAATGACACTATCATTCACTTTTTGTGCAAAGTCTAATGCTTTAAAGGCATACATGTGGTGCTTTAACCATCATTCCAAAAAAATACATACCATATTAGTACATCAGTTGTTCAAACATACACTACTACTAGTTATACAAGCTACATATAGTCTTTGTTTTACCCTTTCTAGCAGGAATCTTCTTCCTAGCCCTGCTTGGTGTTTGTTGCTGTTGTTGAGGTTGGTTTTGACTCTGCTGAGTGGATTGAAGTGGGTTGTCAACAACAGACTGTGAACCAGGCTGAGAAAAAGAAGCAGCTTGTTGGGTTCCACCTGCAACCACCTGTCACAAAATATAAGCACAAAGTCAGGTAGTGATAAAGGCAGGAAATGTTTGACAACCTAAGTTTAAATAGATTACCTTAATTAAATGCCTCGACTTGCCTCTTCTTCCTTTTCTCTTTAACCCAAGGTGTTTTTAAAGGTGGTCTGCCACCTTTGTCAATATATTTTACCACCTCAACAGCAACTTCATTCTTGCAAGTCAGTTTGTTGTGTCCTAATTGCTTGCACTTGCTACATCTTGTGGTCATCTTAGGAGGGGTAGCTTTATCATAATCTTCTCCTTGCTTTTTCTTTCTTTTTTTAGACTTAGGTCTTCCCGGTAACACGCACTCTGATCTTATGGCAGGAGGCAATGGTATCCTGAAGCTCATCTTCTCCCAATGCTTAGCTCCTGGTACAGGATGTATATGAGTACCATAAGCTTTCAGGTAAGTCTCCCTAGTGTATGCCTCATCAACATAATCATTTGGATCTGCTCTTTTGTCCATTAAACAGGCATAAGCATGGATGCAGGGGATTCCAGTAAGCTACTAATGGTAGCATGTACATGTCTTTGCCTGAATATCAACTACAACTGTATCTCATCCAAACTCCACCTCATAGTTATCATCCCTTGACAGTTGTACTATGTTTTTTCTAGCCACATGTTCAATCCTTTCTAGTATGGTTGATGATGTAAGGCATATTCTTCCCATTCATTTTCAGCACTACCTCCCACTTCTCATTGCACCTTCTCATCATATACCTTCTCATCCACTCCATTTGAGTGAGAATAGGTTTATCTCTTGCCTCTCTTATGATAGAATTGAATGTTTCACACATGTTGTTCAACAACATGTTTGACTTGCAATTGGTTGAGAATGCATGCCTACACGGGCTACACCAATGTCTTGTGGGGATGTTGACAAGGTATTCATATGCATCTTCACTCAAAAATTTTATGTTCTCCATGGAAATTTCATGATCAACCTTCATGTACAAAAGCTAGTAAGCAAAAAAATTCAAAGAAATGAATGCTCAAACATTAAAAACAGAACAAATGAACCAAAGTAACAGGGCATGTACCGAAGTTATTGCCCTTGCTGCTTGCCAAGACAGATCGATCTTTGAAAAGGGTACCAGTGAACTGAAGCTTAAAGTTTGCCCAAATATGTCTTACACAATATCTTGTTTCTGCTTTAGGCACAACTTGGTTGAATGCTTCAAGCAATCCCTTGTGAAAGACACACATAAAGCCATATAAAACTACTATCACAAATAGTAAACGTATTAAAGTAAAAAAGAGAGGTGGATGGGAAGAAATACCTTCTATCTGTCTGACATGAAGGTATATCCTTCACCTTCCTCACCAAACAAGTCCTTCATCAACATTTGCAAAAACCAAACCCAAGTCTCATGTTTTCCACCTCTATAGTTGCCCAAGCAAATGGAAATATGTTGTTGTTTCCATCCTTCCCAACAGCAACTAGAATTTGTCCTGGGTATGCACACTTCAAGTGACAACCATCAACACCTATGATTGGCCTACAACCATTTGTGAACCCCTCTGCAGTCCATTAAGTGCCATATACATCCTCATGAATATAGGTAGCTTTGGCCTATCCAAACCATCAACTGCTACCCCTACCCTTATTGTATTTGGTGATTATTTTCCCATAATCCCAAACTCTCTCATACTCTTTAGCTGCGAAACCATAAATCTTAAGCTTTGCCCTAGCTCTAGCCAACCATGCAGTCCAGTATGTAATTGTAATTCCCGTTTCAATCAAACCCTCTGCCTAAAAGCTTTTAATTTCCAACTTGGATCAACTTTCCAGTGCTCTAAGTACTTATCTCCTAAAAACTCTGAATTCATCTTCTTATTTGTAGTAGTTCTTACGTACACAATTGTGGTCTAGCCTCATAGATTTAATTACCCAGTAAGTTTCCCTAGGTAAGCATCTAACAAACACTGTAAAAGGGCATTGGTTTTCACAGCTACACATGGGTTTTTTTTACATGTTTTTGGATTCCATGGACAACCACATTTGTACTTGCAATAAGTTCTAATACTAGACTTATCATTGTGCAAGAAATAGAAGTCATACCTGTTTCCAATGGCATGTTGTCTAAGTGCTTGAAGTAAACCTCAACCCCACCTTCAATTTGATTGGTTGGTGAAATAAGTGAGAGCATAAATGTTGTATATGGTTCCTCTTCAGAATTTGAACCATGTAAACTCCTGAGCTCTTCAGAAGCATCATCGTCTTCTTCTCTCACTTTAGCCCTGCTCTTATCTGGAATTCCATCTCATCTCAGCCCACCAGCTAGACTGCTCTGTACCTCCTGTAATATTCCATCCCCTCCCTTGCTTGCAAAAAAAATCATTGTAGGCGTCGTTCGAAGTGCGCCTACGTTAAAGCATAGTGGTGAATATGCTTGGCACTAATAGGAAGTGGGAATTGACATATACGATTAGGGACAAGGAAAGTAGGGAGCCGCCAACAAGTTTTTTAGGAACTTGTAAACCGTTCACGGATCATAAAAGGCAACCACGAAAAGGGACAACGATAGGCAACAACGATTGACCCGCGAAGGTTACACCCCATTCATAATCCATGAGATTACTAACTCCATATGGTTCGGAACCACGAAAGGAGGATCGGGGATGATGGTACGAAGTGATTCATGCAGTCACATTCGCCCGTATTGGCCTCTACTCGATTCTTATATTGAAAAGTATTCATGTGATCTCAAAGGCATACAAACAAAATATTCAATTCGCTCCAAACTATTATTATGCTAAATTGGTTGAATATTAATGCAACATATAATTCTAAAATATTAGTGATCACTTGATTAAACAACAAGATTAAAAAGAAACCTAAACCGGTTGTCCAAATTATCTTATTAGTCGTGAATTTCAATTACATATTCCCTTTAAACATGCAATATGGTGATCATAAAATAATAATAAAATAAACATTAATATTGGAAGAAATTCAACAATAATAGCGTCAGTCAAATCAAATAAAAATAACCCTAATCATGATATTAGCAATATAAAATAATATAAGTAATTGAATTAATTACTCACACTCCGCGCGTTCCTTTAAATTGCTACATCATGAATAAATTGTTAGTAACTTCAATAAAAATATAAACCAAATTGAAATTAACTAAAAAGTAGAGCTGATTTGGTCCAAACCCTCAGTTAATTCTACCTTTCACGCCTTGGTTTAAGTACAGAACTTCGGGTATTTTATGGACTCCTTAGAGTGCTTAAGGGATATAAAATTAGATAATAGGGTGGCTAGAATTTAGGCCAGAGCAAGAGAATGATTTTTTGTGTTGGGAGAGAGAATGATTTTTGGTGTAGAAGAGAGGAAGAGAGAATGATTTGATGATCAAGCTTGTTGATGATTGAAAAAGGGGAGATATGACCTCTATTTATAGGGGAAAAAGAGGGGGTCGAATCAAAAAAAGATAAGAATTCGAATCGGATAAAACTCTTGCGATAGATAGTAGGTTTTGCGGTTTTTGTTTTTATCATATCTTTTGATCCAGAAATAGGAATAAGATGAATAAAATATTTTTGGAAAGCTCTTGAAGTCTAATTTCTAACCCAATTAAAATCAGATTAAAATATTTTGTATAATAAAAGATATGGCCGAAATAGTGGAACGGTGTCAGTTTTGGATAGAGTTTCGTATTTCTTTTATATCTTTTTCGTTATAGCTCGAAATTAATATTATAATATATCATTGGAAAAATAATTTCAAGAGCTATCCAACCATTTAATGATCAGACAAAAACTATGAAGCACGAAAATAATATCTGTCAATCTTTGAACGTCTTTCAATTCAAATAGAATTAGGACTTTCAAAAAGAAAAGTTTTAATCAATTTCAAATGCTTTAATCTTATCTTTTCAAAAAGGATAATTAGATCTTTTAGAAGCTTATAGAAGCTTCCAATTAATCCTAATTGGTTTAGGAATGAGATTAAATCCTTTGGACTCTCCACATGATCATTGGGTCGTAGGTAAGGTGGGCTTAGGTTTGGTTTAGACCCAGTTTAGTATTTTGGCCATAACTTATTCGTTATAACTCGGATTTGGGCTTATAATACATCGTTGGAAAGCTCTTTTCAAGCCCCATCCAACCATTTAACAATTGGACCCAGATTATGGACCAAAATAAACTGGATTAAACGTTTTTATAAAAAGAACACGAAATGAATGATTTTAAAGGACACGAAATGAATTATTTTGGGTTTAAAGGCACGAAAAAGAGGAACATAAGTTATGGTTTGGTGAAATGGGTTAGGAATTGGGTTGGTTTATGAAATGTATTGAGATTGAACATGGATTTAAGCACTCCAAAGATTAAATACTCAACCCGACCAATAATGGCGATGAAAGGTTGTTCATCATCGGGTTTGGTTTTGGGGAGACATTTTTAGGTGTCTACAATCATCAACATTCAATTCACAGTCTTCTTCACCAGGATTCCAATCAACATCTAAATCACTGGGTTCAGAACTAAATGAACCATATTCTTTGTCATCCTTCTCAAATAACCTCCTCTTTGCCTTTACCTTCCGATGTTTCTCTGCCTTATCATGTTTCTTTGCCCTTCTGACTTTCTTACCCTTTCCCTTATGTGCAACATGCTTCACCCTAGGAGTAGATCTAGTCTCTTTCATAGCTTGAAAATGCTTATTGAACTCCCTTTCAGTTATCAGAACAGCCACCTCAAGCACACTAGGTTTTCTGATTAGTTTTAATTTTTTGGCTTTGGGCTTGGAAGTTGGTTGTGCAGAAGGTAAGATGGGCTGGGATGGTGCTGCAATTGGCTAGTTGAGCCCAGGTTCACTAATTGTGAGTGTTGTCAGTTTTGTCTTATATGTTGGCAAATTCAATGGCAAAGATTATGGTGTGGGCTCCAAAAGTGGCTCTATTGTACAATACATCTCCAATATTCCCATCTTATCTATTGTGTCTAGGAATTTGTCAATGTCCTCCCACTACCTAGTGTTCTTCCCTTCATCCTATACCATACCTTAAACCTTTGGGGAACATCCATTCCAGCATCCGTAAACCCAGTGGCAGCAGCATATTTAAGTGTTGAAACCCTCATGTCTCTCACACTAACTCCAATAGTGAAATATGTCCAACCACCTTAATACTCAACAACCTTCCTGCTTTTATGCATCTTAGTAACAAATTCACCTCCTAATCTAATCCTTAAATCAACAAAATTGGGATATATACTCTCCTCCATACTACAACACCCGATGCAATAAAAAAAGGGAAACATTATTCTGAAGGAGTTATGTCTTCGATAAGTGCAATTACTAGACATATCATAGGATCACAGTTATGGAGATAATAAGTTCATACTATAAGGTTGCCAATGTCTGTTGCTAGATATGATAATTGGACTTTGGGCTTGTCAAATGGTCCAAAGCCTTATAGTATGGATCCTACAAGGTCACACACTAGAGTATTGGGTTAAAAAAGTTAGAGGCCCATTATTGGGCCTCATGAGTATATGACACATCTTATGTTTGGGCTTGGATTGTAAGTAGAGTTCAATTAGGATTTGGACATGGTTTTATTTCTAGATATGATCTATAAATATAAACCATACCTAGGGTTGCATGACATAACAATTTACACACTGTGAATTGTCAGACAAGCAACCAAGAGATCCCAAACCCTAATTCCCTCTCTCTCACATCCGTCCCTCTCCTCCTCCTCCCTAGATCCGTGCGCCCCCTTTTGTGGTGGTGCGTGTGGTGGCGCGTGGGTGGTGTTGTGGTGTGCTCGTGACTCTAATCTCCGTAGAAGGTTGATTGAAGCGTTCGGTCACAACTAACTAGCATTAGTGGAGGTTTAATCCGTGCTCGTGGACTAAGTAGAGGAATCACACGTGGGGTTCTTTGTCTCCCTTGTTCTTGCTCGATCACTAGTGGAATCACGCTTCAAAGGTATAATTCTTACTTCTTTATGTGTTATGCATGAGATCCTTGGCTTGGTGCTATGTGAATATGATTCATGTTAATTCCGCATTTAGTACCTATAATCTCCTACATATTCAATCAATTTCTTATAGTCAACAACAAACACACCAACCACAATAAACAACAAATATAACAACATGCATAACATTTGCAACCATTATTTTAATGGCAGACCAATCAATAATAAAAATCAAAACATGCAGCTTTGAATTTTAAATTAAATCCACTAATTAAACAATAAATACCCTACTTTACAACTAATTCGTGAATATAAAACCACATTGCACAAATTTGCATGCAATTACAGCTAGTAAGTTTTCTAGGGTTTGACATTTTTCACTTTATATTATCAAATTACCTTCCTTTTTAACTCCATTTTGCTAATTCCAACAACCAAAGGCCTCCTAGCTTAGTCCCCCCCACCCCCCCACCCAACAATGACGTTTCAGACCTAATTGTACTCTCTTATTGCGCTTGGAACAAGGTACAATTTTGGGGAATTTAGCAACTTCTCTGACCAAGAATTATGAGAGGGAGAGAGGATGTGACACAAGGGAGTAAATTTTCTGAAAAAATTAGGTGGGTGAGGATGAATGGTGAAGGAGATAGAAGAGAGCCAAGGGAGATGAAATTGAAATAAGAATGAGAAATGGGAGGGATATAGGGAGGGGAGGTAAAGGGTGGGGCCAAGATGATGTCATGTAGTAGTTGGGAGGCAAGAAGGTGGTAACTTTTGATGTTTTAGAAAAGAGTAGGTGGTAATTTTCAAAAACAATAATAGAAGGTGGTAATTGCTAAAATGGAAAGAATAGTAGGTGGTAATTGTCAAAATATCCTAATAATTATAGAGAAAACAATTACGAATACTAACGCCCTGTTCTCTTCATCTTAAAAAAAATAATATTAAATAAAAATAATTCCAGTTCAGTAAAAATAAGTTCAGTTTAGTAAATTAATTTCATTTCAGCAAAAATAACTTCAGTTCGGTAAAAATAATTTCGGTTCAGTAAAATTCAGTTTTCTTACAAAAAAATATATAATAGAAAATCAGTAAAAATAATTTCAGTTCAGCAAGTTTAGTAAAAATAATTTAAGTTCAGCAAAAATTATTTCAGTTCAGCAACATTAAGGTGAAGAGAACGGGGCCTAATTACAAGTATTTATCTTTTATTTTGTTAGAGATTTAGTTAAGGGAATGATTATCGTTTTATCTTAGAGTATTCTAGAATTTATGTCATTTTAGTCAATAAGTCTTGTATAAGGCAGATTCTTACCTTAATTTTTTTTTAAGGCGGTCAATTTGATTCTAACTTTAACATTTTTTTATAGTTACTTTAACTCCTGTGAGGGTAACTTTTAATTTGTAATGAGTTTGATTGTATTTTACTTTAATGTTCAATTTCTAATAGATACATGACATGAAGGTTAGTATGATAAATCAAGTACATTATAAGTGTTGTTTAAGGGTATAATGTTTGTTAGAAAAATGGTAACTTTTGTAGTATATAAGGGTAATATCAAATAAAGGTATCTTTAACTAGTCTTACAATAATTTAATGAAAATTTACCTTAATTAAGAATTTGTGTATTTTAATTGTATGTGATTGAGATTAATAAAGTTCAAAGTTTTGGATAAAACATATGTGAGTAGGTGAGATGCTTATTTGCCCAACCTAGCGTTTCTAGTTCGATATATTGTTTAATACAAAGTCTTATATGCGGCCGGCCACACCGTGTGGCCAGTCACTATAGGGGTTACTTCGCTAGTGTAATGGGGGTTACTTGGTCAATTTTAAAGGGGTTACTTCATCATTGTTATAGAGTTATTCGTTCAGTGTTATATGGGTTACTCGATCGGTATTATAAGGGTTACTTAATTAATCAATGTTATAGAGGTTACTTTAAGTGGTCACACGGTGTGGCCGGCCGCACACAAGACGAGCTGATTATTTAAACCGTGTTTGTTTAAATACGTTAGTTTAGGTCCGTTTGATTTCCAATTAACACACTAGATTTTGTGAGTCTAGTTTTTTTTTTTTTTTTTTTTTTTTTTTTTTTTTTGAAAGGGAAGTTTTAATATCATTAATAATAGCCATACGACATCTACAATAATAAAGATCTGTATACCACAGATTTAGAGAAAATATCATAACTTTTACAATCAAAAGCATAACTAATTTGCATATTTGGCAGAGCTCATACAATCATACTCCACTGCTTCAAGCTTGACGCGAGCAATGATTTTCGATGTCTTTGCATCTTTCCGAGTTGAGACCTCCGCAATCTACGCTGATGTTTTGATCGACCGGTTGATGACAAATTCCAGACCCATAGGGATCCAAATCATCTTCCCAATTATTATAAGAACCCTAATAAAATTTTCATCTATGGATGAGAATCAAAATCCCAAAAAATTGGAAAAAAACCCAGAAAATTGGGATAAATTCTCACACATGGAAAGAACAAAACAAAACAAACTAACCAAAATGTAAAACAAAGCAAAAAACTAAATTGAATTAAGGAAAAATGGTCGGAAATAGTCTAATTTCCGAGGTCTAAACGGCCAAGAAATTTAGAACCCTAGGAGAGAGAAGGGAGAAAAAGAAAAAAAAAAATTGTGAAGTCTAGTTGACGTAGGTCCGTTTATGTTAAATTAATAATCTTATCCGTATAATATTGAAAATTATTAACCCAAAAAAAAAAAACAAAAAAAAAAAAAAAAAAAAAAAAAAAAAACTTAAAAGAGTATGGAGTGCTTAAAAATAAATCCAACTTCAAACCTAAAATGGAATAGTCTCATGCAATAAATGGTGAATGAAATTTTGAAAGTGGTGAAAAGGAAAAGAGAAAAGGAATTGAATCTTCTTTATTTATCAGATGTCCCCGAAGGGACGAATCTTCTTTATTTAGAGAGTGAATAAGAGAGTCTTAAATTATGAATTTAGAGAGAGGATATGAACTTATGAATATAGAGAGAGAAAATAAGTATTACTTCGTATAAATTTAGAGATTAATGGTGGAGGGAGAAAATGAGTCTTATGATTTAAAATATTTGATTATTCATTTTGTAAAAATGATTAAACAAAAACTTATTTATATAAAATGAGCTAAAATATACTTGTTCATTTCATCAAAAAAATTTGTTCATTTTGAGCAAATGAGTATACATGTTTATTACATGATGAACGATTATACAGTAAAATCGGCTTTATGATAATAAGTAATTGCCCCAAAATTTGTGTGTATTTACTTTTTGTCATTTTATGACTTACCACACACTCTTTATTGTTTTTAAAAATACCTCGATAAACCCTTTCTTATTATTTATATATATATATATTTCTTACTCCGAATATATATTTATACGGTAAAATAATCACATTCATTTGGCATTGTTTGTCATTATATCTAGGCTAGAGGTGAAATAATATTTTCCTAAAAAAACAAAACAAAAATCTAAAGATGAAACTTACCTAAGCAACAAGTTTCTTAGGCAAAAATTACTAAAATCAAATTCTATAGATGTGAGGTAAGATGTCACCAATTGCTTAGAAGAGTTAGAACTTTATTATTCAAAAACTATACATAATGACAAAATTTTATACTTACCACATGTTTACATTCTCATCTTACGTCAAGAATAATGAATTTTAAGCAAATAAATGAGCCTTTTCCTTTTCTTGTAGGTAAGTTGCATTTTCACATAATTACTAGATTTTTTATGAGATTGATAGATACAAGCTTATAAATAAAAAAATATATATTATATAATTAATCAAATGTTTCATATATAGTCATGTTATCTTTACATGATTTTCTAAATTAAAATTAAATATATTGCCAATTTATTAAACTAATTTATACACGTGAAACTAGGCATGATTAATTGGATTTGGTTGAATATTCATATCTTATTGTAGAAATAAGATAAAGGTTAAAGATGAAACTAGGCATGATAATGATGATGTGCCATTTATAAAGTATTACTCTACATGTGCTAAGTGATGCATTATGCCATTAAGTGATTGTGTGATATGCATTTTAATTTAAATTTAAACTTTAAACCTCTTTACAGGTGGACTGTTTTTGCCTACCTCTTTACGAATGGGCTGTTTTTGCGTGTTACGGATAATTTAACACTTTCTCCACTAGTGGTGTTTTTGGGTTTAGAGCTAGACCATACCCTTGTTTAATGGATCACTAGTAGAGTAAGAGGACATATATAATGGACTTCCTAGGATTATGTTTGATTGTCGTTCGTTAAGATTTTAAACACTCTTCGTTTGATCACAAGTAAATATAGGAATGTTATTGTAAGAGACGTGTAATCTATTTGAAGATATTGGATGCTCATTTGTTGCTCTACCTTAAATTAAGTGTAATTCAATTATCTTTCACCATAATGAAGCCCTTGACAATTGCAAGATTTAAGACTATGGAATTAGGGCCTGTTCGCTTCAGCTTAAATTCAGTTCAGTTCAATTTAGTTTTTAATTTTCTCCTCTCATAAAATATTCAGTTTAGTTCAGTTCAGCTTAGTTTAGTAAACCAAAACAGGCCTTTAATGCTAAAAACATTATACGTTTAATTAGTGGCATTACATAATTCACACCTCTTCGAGATCTCCAAATAAGAGATCCACTCCCCTCTTTTCCTCGCATGTTCCCAACTCCATCCTAGTTGCCTCTCCATCAATACGACTAGCTTTGCTATCACTATTAGGAAAAGGGTCCCTAGATTGTTTAGCTTGAGGACACACGTCACAAGCTTTATTTAAAATTGACTTAGTAGTACTATGACGAATAGCAGGAACTAACTTGACAACTCTATCCGACGGATGCCCAAGTCTTCTATGCCATAGCTCGAACTCTGTCAATTCCGGAACTTGCACCGCACATACTGTAGGAACACGCCGGAAATAATAGAGTCCGTCCTTCCGTTCACCGGCTCCAATCAGGCTCCCCGAATGTTGGTCCTGTATAGCACATAAAGAATTAGTGAAACGAACAAAACAATGCGAGTCATCAATCATCTTGGACACCGAAATTAAATTGCATTTCAATTTAGGAACAAATAACACATGCTCCAAAATTAAATCATTAGCCAGTTGTACACGGCCCTCCTTAAGTGCCACTGCTTGTTCACCATTAGGAAGACCCACAGGACACGGCGTGATCGTACAAACATCCATGAGACAAGATTCAAGACCGGTTACATGATGTGACGCCCCCGTATCTATTATCCAAGAAGACAGAAGCTCACCTTGCATACGATCCTGTTTATGGTTATTAACCATATTTAATAAAACCTGAACATCATCAGGTTTGAGGTCTGCCAAGGACAAATCAGTGGCTTGCGGGGTTCCTGTCACTGCATTCGCACGAGCAGGGGAGGGGGCAGCACGAGCAGGGGAGGGAGTGGCAGCAGCAGCAGGTTTGAACGCTGCAGGGGAGGCCTTGGTGGGCTGCCTCGAAGAGCTAGCAGACCCCTTGCGCTTCAATTCGAACCACCACTCAGGAAATCCGTGGAGTTCAAAGCATCCATCATTATCATGACCCGATTTTTGGCAATGCGTACAAAATAATTTCGACTTGTCTCGACGCTCCATACTCCCCTTCCCACGAATTGATTGAACTGCAAACGCATGAGCATCATTGGTTTTCTCCTTCTCGGCCTTCCCCCTAGCAATTCCTCTTGACTCCTCCTCTTGAAGAAGCGCTTGGTAAGCTCGATTCAAATCAGCAGCCGGTTGTTGAGAGAGCAAATTTGTTCTCACAGCCGCATATAAGTCATCATCAATACCAATTAAAAATTGGTGCAAAATCTCCTCGTCCCTGTCCAAGGCGAATTTTCCAGCAACATCACAAGTGCAAAGCCCACAGTCACAACCGTGAAGGGGTTTGATTCGCGTGAGTTCATCAAACAAGCCCATCAATTTAGTGTAATAGCCTTCAACAGTCATGCCTTTGGTTTGTTTGCAATCGGTTATTTTTGCTCGCAATTGTTGCAAGCGAGGTCCATTGGAGATACAATAGCGTTTCTCCAAGTAATCCCAAAGTCGCTTCGCCTCCTCAAAGTACGGGATTGAAGCAGCCACTTTGGAGTCCATTGAGCGCAGTAGCCAGGAAACAAGCATCGAATTGACGGTTTCCCAATCAAGTATTTTCTTCTTCTCGGTGGGTTTGGTGATGGTTCCATCAACAAACACAAATTTCCGGCGAGATCGTAGAGACAAAGTTATAGCCCTCGACCATGCCAAATAATTATCTCCTGTCAAGATTACGTGAGTAATCAAGTTTCCGGGCTGATCACCAGCGCCAAGGTAATATGGTGAAGCAGGATCAATTTTCCCTTCCTCCATTGATGAAGTTGATCGAGCGTGAAATTAGCAGAGTGTTCTGCTCTGGTTTGGTTTTTTTTTTTTTAAAAAATAGGGTTTTTGAGGTTTTGGCCTGATACCATGTCAAGAATGTGAATTCCTGGTCTTTGTATTACGGTGTAAGGGTATATATATACAACCTAAGATGGGGCTAAACATAAGCCCAATAGGAAGCTAACAATACAATATAAGCCTAGCTTAACAAATTCTTTCAAACTTAGTTTTCATGGTTTAGTTATTAACAAGGGGAATCATCATAAAAACAACAAAAGAGTAATTGAAGTCTTTATAGAGGAAGCTACAACTTTGCACAAATGCATCCTTATAGCACATGAGCGAGACATTAAAAAACATTGCTGGTGATCTCTTAGTTATCAGCTAAGTCCAAGGCATCAATCAACATTTTTCGCAGATTGAACTTTTCACCTTAGACATCTGATATCTTCTCAATGACTTTAGAACCTGGACCATTTGTTACATTTATCGATCGTAAAGCAAATCAGACAATAAATTGAATCGCTAAACTTGCTCACTCGATTAGCAATAATGTGGACTCATATCATCTCTTCTTCGTACCTATTGTTTTTTTCCCTTACCATTTCAAAAAATAATACAAAGTACTATGTATTGAATACCTTCAAAAAAATTACTTTGTATTTAACACCAATTATTTTTATTTTTTGCAGGGAGAACACCAATTATTTTGAGTATCTATAATTAACATATTCCCAATGAATGTGCTTTAATTTAATTTAATTTTTTGTCCTAAAAAAAAAATTAATTTAATTTTTTTATTTTACTTTTTCGTCATCAAAATAAATAAATAATTCAAGAAAGACAAGGATGACACACCACCAACAAAACACCTTATCCACCACAAAAATTTAGACTAAACTCAAAACACAAACCTCAAAAAAACTACTTTACTAAATACAACACCATCACCAAAATATTCAATCTCCAAAACTAGCATAACAATCAACAATGGCAGCAACAGCAGCTTCTTCATTCGCATCATCCCATCAATTTCTCACAAATTCTCCTCGCACAAACCTCTTCATTCACCCATCAACCCGGTTCAACTCCACCCATCTCACCTTTATTCCAAAAGCCGCTTCTGAACCGGACCCTGAACCGGAATCCGACCCACAATCCCCTTCTTCTGATGACGACTTTGATTCCCGGCTCTCCCAAATGCGGCTCAAGTATCGGTCTGGGACCGGGAAAAAAGCCGAAATACGAAAGATTAAGAAAGGAAAGCAATCTGATTCAGTTGGAACCGGAAAAGAACCGGTTTTTCTGCCTCCGGTTCCATTGACTGAACCGGTCTCAGGCGGTCTGAAGGTGGATTTTGGGTTTAGTCCGTATACGGAACGGGTGAACGGGCGGCTTGCTGGTGTAGGATTGGTGGCGTTGTTGTTGGTGGAATTGGCGACGGGGAAGAGTGTGATAAGCTATCATACACCTTCAATAGTTTTTATTCAGATATATTTTATGGCTGCTGTTAGTGCTGTGTATTTGAAGTTTGAGAAAGAGAAGGTTAGTGTTTGGCCTCAGACTGATGTAAAGAAATGAAATACAGAGAAGTAGAGAATTGCTTATTTTTTTGGTTTCTGATTGTGTAATTTGCTGTAAAACTGTTGAGTTATAGAGTATGATTTAAGTTATGCTGCGTATAAATCATTTTCCGTTGCTGTAAAATACTAAATTCGTCACTGTCATATACTCTGAAGATCGGTGAATGGCTACTGTAATGATTCGATGTAAAGATCAGGTAAATAAGGTTACTCTAATCAGTCGAATGACTGTTAAGTCTCAAGATATAAAAAAGCTGATATGCAACAGAACTACAGAAGCAATTGATGTGAAAAATGAGAACTCTATAGCTTGCCAACTTTTTTGATGGGCAAAACAAAAATTTTGAAAATAGCTAACTTAGAACAAAAATTTGGCAAAAATTACATCAGATACATGGATGACCACCTTATTCGCGTTGCTTTTCTTGCCTATATGTACTTTTACTCGAACAAGAATGAATAGATGTTACAACTACATTCACTAACAAGTTTACAGACTAATCTTTGACAATTTAGTTTGCTGTAAGGCTTCGGTGCATCTACAAGCCACTCGCATGCTTGTGCCAGATTCCGTCCCTAGCAAATCCAATCCTATTTGCATATTCCATCCCTCACCAATATAAAATCCTTTAAGATCAGCATCAGAGGGCCAGACTTTCTAAAACTCTAGTCCTGCCCCTTTAATGATGATTTTTTTGTCATCAATTATACTGTTGAGTGTTGACGGCCAAATGAATTTCAAAACCATGACTTCCCAGTGCTATCTCAAATCCTTTTTTTAGTAAGAACAGTTAAGTGGATGCTCGAGTGAAGAAATCGTTCACAGCAAGATTGGCATCTCCATGAGCCACAGCATCATCAGGTTCAGGCATGCAGAGACTAGATGAGGAGACCTGTTTACAACACCAGCCATTAAGTAAAAGAGAGGACCAATTTTTGAAGTAAAATTAAGTTGCATCACATACTTGGACTTTGACTATAACAACAGCAACAAAAACAACAAAGCCTTAGTCCCAAAATGATTTGGGGTCGGCTAACATGAATCGTCATAATGAATCGTACAATATAAAGAAACGGACGTAGTAAAACCATCATTTAAAAGAGTTTGAAAAAAAAAATGAGTAAACGAAAGAGCATTTAAGAAAAATTAAGGCAATTTTAAAAGAGAATCAAGAATATAATTCAAGAAAGTTTAAAAAGAGTGGTTAAAACATTCAAGTTGAATACATAAAGGTTTGAAAAAACTTTAGCAAAGGAAAACAATACAGTTCATAAAACATTAGTGGGCTAAAAATAAAAATAAAACAAAAATAAATTTAAAAATTATATATAATCATGAGTTCATGACACGATGACGTAATAAAAACCAAAGTCATGGATGAATGTTGAACAGCTTGTAATCAACTTACAATAATGCAAAACTAAAAAGAAAATTTTAAAGATATTAACACAAACGGTTGATGTAAAGAAAAGCGAAAAGTGGAAAGGGAAGTTTGACACAACCAAAACCAGCAAGACTGCATTGCCAAAATAAACATATTGCACAATTCACGGTCCACAAGAAGTCAAAATTGTAACAGCTAAACACAGTGCCAGAGCCACCACTTAACAATGACCAATATAGAGGGTCCTGGATAGAAATATTATGAGCCAACTCATCTAGCCATCTATTTGAGCACGGCTCAGCTCCAGACCTTTACCAGCTAAGATGAGCAAAGCTCAGCCTCAGCTGTAGACCTTAACAAGTCAATATGAACCAAACATGGCTTGAAAAGCTTGTTACAAGCACGAATTTAAATAAAAGATAGTTAACTTTGCAAGGAATCAAGCCATACCTTTGCATCAATCATCATTTCACCATTATTATCTGCAATAAGGCACGCACTATGCGCCTTCAACCATTCTATGCATTCCTCCAAGCCATCCACGTCTCCCTCATCAACCCCTTCACCTTCAGATACACTGCTGAATCCCAAAACTTGAGCAACATAAGAAACAGGAATTGTAGGTCTATACGTACGAGACATGCATTTCACAGCCTCAAAGCGCATTTTTTCTACACAGAGATCTGTTGAATAACAATCATAAATGTCAAATGATGATAGAGATTAAATTGAACTGTACTTGAAAGAGAAGATGACACATACAACATACCCATGAGACAAGTGTTCAAATTAGGTGCTGACTTATACAGTCTGAAGAACAGGACATAATTTCCTGATGTAACAGCCGACCTAACTGAAAGTGCATGCTTCACAGCTTCATGCCTTTTAGTTTCATCAGATAATCTGCCACACAAATTAAACAAACATACTTCAGCATAAACATATGTTAAACAGATTTTGACATTTTAGGAGAAAAAATGGGCCTTAAACTAGTACAGCTTAAAAGACTTGATACAGGTAGATCGAAAAAACCAATTATAAATTCATACAACCAAGTTAAACACAAGTCAAACAGCTGAAACATTTATACATTATCAACCAGATTTCTCTAAATAAACAATAACTTCTACCAAAAGACACTATCTTTGTAGCTCTGGCCCTACAGGCAAGCCAATTCACAACCCAAACCAACTTGGCCCAAACATAGAATAGCGCCAAATTTAAGGTCAGGGATTGCTGTCCGAAATTGACTTACCCCAAAAAATCACATTTCCCTCTCATTCACAAATTACTAATAGCCAAAAATTACGCCACTCCTGGAGAAAAGATCCCTTATCAAGAAGAACAAAATAATGAACAAGCAAAAACTTAACTTTTGATCTCTTATCAAATGTAAAGATGGGCAACGGGCCATGACGTGCCGCCGCGGGCCGTGCCGCGGTGGTGGGCGTGCCGTGCCGTGCCGTGCCTAAATTTGGCACACCCAGCCCACGGCACAGCACGGCCCGCCACGGGCCAAACCGTGCCACTTTTTTAATTTTTTTACAAAAATAAACGTAAATAAAAAACGATATATAAATATTTTTAAGTACAGCTTAATTTTATATAAATGATGTTATAAATTTATGTTTATGTTAATGTTAATTATTTTGTTTTGAAAAACTTTATTATAATTAAGGTTATATAAATTATTTATCTAATTATGTTTAAGTTCATATAAATAATTTTATTAATTTAGCATACAACAACAATTCATATAATAAAAATTAAATTACTAGTGCCACGCCAGGCCGTGCCACGTGTCGTGCCGGCCACCGTGCCTCGTGCTGTGCCCGTGCCGATTCCCAGATTTTTGTTCACGGCACGGCCCACGGCCCACCGGTGGGCCGCCGTGCCGTGCCAGGCCCGTGCCGCCCGCGTGCCGGCACGGCCCATGCCCATCTTTATGTATGACAAAAACACTACTCCAAGTGTACATTAGGCCCTTGTGAACCATGAGGAAGATTTTCCATGAGCACAATTTTACTTATATTTTAAATCAACTCAACAATCCATAGGCAACTACTATGATTTCTTTAACACACAATCATGCATCTTCACGCACCACAGAGAAACAAATGAACAATTCTTGAAATAGGGACCAGATAATAATAAACAGTGCTTAAGTAAAATCACACACGCACTAAATAATACTCCCTCCGTATTTAAATAGATCCTCCACTTCTCCAAACAGAGAGTTTTAGTAGGAATAATAGAAAAGCATTAATTAATGATTGAAGTGGGGTAGGTTGAAGAATAAAAAAATATAATAAGGCAAGTGGGTATAAGTGGGGATGAGAGAGAATAAGAAAAATATTAAAATATGATGAGCTGACCACTAGAGGGGAGGAGAACAGTAAAATATGGTTGTAAGTTTCTAAAAACAGAAATGGAGAACTAATTCAAATGCAGCGCAAAAGGAAAATAGAGCAATTATATATATACAGGAGTACTCAAGACTACAGACTCTGATTATCTGCTTCTTAGATCAAGAGTGAGCCTAGTACTCCATAGCAGTTTTAGTCTATATATAAGAAACTTGATACAGGGAAATGTTATTTCACAATTTATCACTAACCTTGACATCAATGATAACAGATCTCTTCTATTATTGGAAAGTAAACTGATTGAAAGCAAATTGTAAGCAGAAAATTCCATGTGGCAACCTGCAATTCCTTCAGCGTACAATGATTTCAACTGTGATTGAGACTGCAAGCAAAGCAACAACCCAGTTCATCTTATTTATCATAAAAAAAAATTATTAATAATAATAATAATATATATATATATATATATATATATATATATATATATACAATTTTAACTAGATAACTCCAACCTACTAACAAGCGATCGTTACACAGCAGCAAAATCCATTGACAAATGATTATTTTTGAGAACAGAGGCTAAATTATTAGATAAAGAACACAAGTCCACATACACAAACACACAACATTAGATTTAAATTACAGACTGCAATTGTCCTGCCTAACTTTTTCAAAGACCAGCTGTGAGTCTCATACCCTAAAGCAGATTTAGACTTCTATAAAATAGGAACAAACACTGATCATGAGATCCATGCCACACAGTAAGCTATATCAATTTAAACTGAACAAGATATAGCTGATGTTTTCACCATTGCACAAAGACCAACCTGATTAAACTCTGGCAAGTCCCCAAATTCAAGAGCAAGTCGAGCATGAGTTTCATACACCTGGAAGCATCATAGAATTATAAAAGTCATAAAAATGGTATCAAGCAGAACTTAAAACAAAAACATAAAAACGCCTTTTAATTCATGTAAAATCAAACTATCTAGATAACAAACTAACTTAAAGAGACAACTAACTTTAAGAGGCAACAAAAATGTTATTTGAACAAATCGTAATGCTTAAGTTAAAAGTGCATAGAATATAGTACTGATATACCTTGACTGTCAGTTCATTCCGTATCCTCTGCACAGTCAAATCTTGACGAATCGATTTTAATTGATCACATTTGTATAGGTAGTTTTTCTGTGAGTTTTGAACCATGTCCAAAGCCTTCTCTAACACTTCCTCAGGTCTAACCTGAAGAAACCACATTGCTCATTAATGTTATCAACCTGAATTTGCCACTTACATACAGTAGACAAAGACAAAAAGTTATTGTGTGGGAAGAAGGTATTACAGTCGATGGATCAGGTGCAGAAGTAAGTCGCAAATAGCGTTTCTCAATTTCCTGGCATGTACCCTTAACAGTAAGGGCATCCCAGTCTATATCTTCAACAGCCCTGGAAACTCCATCTTCTAAAGTTTTGCTAAGCACCAGCGCACTGGCCCTTCTGGCATACAGATTTCCAACACTAGTCTTCTTTGGTCTAAAACGATTCTCAGATCTTTGTCCATTGCCTTTCTCAAAACGTTTTGAACGGTTCTCACGCCTTTTCCTTTCTTCTGGTGAGTTGGCAAGTGTAATTGCTCCAGAGTAGTATGCTGTCAAACTTTGTTCTTTATCACTATCACTTGAGGCATCACCATTTTCAGTGGCACTAGAGTCGTTAACAAAGCGTTGTCTTTTAGAAGGCCTGTGGGCACTTCTAGCAGTTGTCTGCTCCACGGTAGAAAATCTACTGAAAGTTGCATCTTTTCTCTCGGATTTTCCGGCAACAGACTGCAAGGATAACTGATAACTGGTTATTAAGGAAGAAAAGGAGATAGGTTTCAAAATATTGTAAGTGGCAGCATTCTAAAACATAAGAGTCTCCTGAAGTTCTAATCAAGTCTGTCCACTTAAGTGAGATGCAAACTCTTTGGTTTAAGTAGATTGAAAATATATATATAACAGAGTGATGAGAAGGTATATCCTGTATGTGAGATCTAACCTGTACTTCTTCCTTCGTTTAAAAGAGTGTGAGGTGCACCAAGTGACCAAGGCACAAAAGTACCTAGCGCCTAGGCACATGGTGCGCGCCTTTTGTAGGTGAGGTACACTTTATTTACTACCTTTGTTCATATTATTTGCAACGATTAGACATTTTGCTCTCTACTTTATGTCAAAACGTTGCACAACTTAAATTATATATACTAATTGTCTTTTTTACTTGGTCTTTGAGGTTACTAATTTTTATTGATTAAAAATTATTTTTACTATATTAAACTTAAAAAATATTTTTACTAAACTAAACTTATTGTTACAGAACTTAATTATCATTACAGAATATTATTTGTTAAGGTAAAAGGGACATGTGATCGATAGCTAATCTGACCTTTGCAAAGTCACGTGGTATTTTTTTTCTTTTTTTTAAAAAAATAATACTAGTATAAAATCTTACACGCCAGCTATCGACACTTTACAACATTAGGCGCAAAGACACAATAAACAGGCTAAAAAAAAGAGCATAGGCATGCGCCTGTTGTAGGTCTTTGGACTTGGCAAGGCTAAGATGCCAATTCTCGCGCTTGACCGCACCCAGCCAAGGAACACTTTTTAAAACTAAGCTTCTACATAAACTTTTCAATGTGCAAATACTAAGGCTTGCTCTTCCTGTACATTTGCCAAAAACAGGAAACCCTCTTGATCCACACCAGCTCAAAAAGATGATGAAGAGCAATGATTGATGAGAAAAATCTACTACACTTAAGTGAGCACAAACAAGACAGGCCATATACCTTATGATCCCTTCCGTTGAAATGAGCCCAGACACCCTGCCTAGCAGAATCCTGATGTGTTGATGATGGTTTCTCAATCGGTTTATCTTCTGGTAAAGGCTCCCACCGACTTTTAGTTCGTCTGCTAGGGCTTCTTTTAAATATGGACAATGATACTGCTGGTGCTGCACTCTGTCTGCAGATAAGCAAAGTGAAAAAAAAAAAAAGCAAATACATTCAAAAACACTTCATGCAGAAAAGATGATTGACTAACTTCCAAGTTGGCTCATCAAATACATTGACACCAAGGAAGTAGAACAGGTTCATACAAGGAAATCAGGATATGTTGAACAATGACAGCAATAAGAAAATGATAAAAGTAATCCTCAGCATGAACATGTAATCACAATAGGTAGTCACTTGACAGAATAAGAAAGGCCCACAAGCAATTTGGGCAAGCTTCAAAAATATAAATGCAAAAAATGCTGCACTGCAATCTATTTTAAAATTATACACATAGTAATAATAAATGCACATTGACTGTTTGTCTGAAGAGGAGCACATAGACCAAGAAATGCAAAACAGATACTAAAACACCACAAAAATTAGGGGCCCCCAACTTCTAACTAATTCATTCAAAGGGGAGACTTAGTAGTTAATTTTCTGAATCAAGATTAAAGAAGCTTAATCAAATAACCCAATCTCTACTAGATGTTTGATCAGAATTTTTAACATCATTACCAATACCAGCTTTACCACCAACTCTCACCACCAATAAATATAAACTGAGTACTAATCACTGTTAGGTTGACAGTGAAAATGGTTTTTTTTTTTTCCACCCATAAACCCCAGAACTTGGAATGTCTTAGAGACAGAAGGCTACACATTTCCTAAATGCTATATTTATGTATTACCTTGGTTTTCATATGATCTACCCACCTCCTGTGTAGGGGAATATATTTTATGTTAATCATATTTTTACTTATTCTATTTTTAGCAAACACATTTTACCCATCTTACCCCCCGTCCCCCCCCCCCCCCCCCCCCACCCAAATATCACCTTTTTACTCTCTCCTGGTGTTAAAAACAAGGCTGCATTGTTTTGGTTGGGCCTTATTGTAAAGGATTTTCAATTGACCAAACTAAAATTGTCCATATCAACGAGGGGTGTATCAAAAAGCCATGATCTTGGCTGAATTAAATGTTCCAGCCCCAAATCACCCTGCATTGTACGTTATATGACTTATATCTCTGGTTTTACACAAAAGTTACTTCCTATGCAAATATATAGTGAATATTAAGATTCCCCATGTCTCCCCACTAATGGATCTAATCCTTCACTATAATACTCTTAACTATTCTAATAACCTAAAAATACTATAAAATCTTAAAAAGACATTGAAATCAAATTTACATCGCAACAACAGTGACACAGTCTGTGATCAACGTATCATATCCGAATCGTGACGCTCCAACAATACCCACAATCTATGTATAAAAAGGCTCAAGGCGCACCAAGGCGTTTCGGAGTACCTTGCGCCTCAGTGCGCCTCATTGAAGTGAGGCACATAATAAGCAATAAAAAAATTCTGAAAAACTCTTTGTGCGCCTCAGTTAAGCTGCACCTCACGCCTCTGTGCGCCTTATCTGCGCCTCATTGAAGTCGCCTCGCCTAGACCATAAAAAGCGCATGACCTCAAACGCCTTGCGCCTCAGCGCGCTTTTTCAAACACCGCCCACAATTGCAACCAAAACCGCATACCCACCTTTATACTCCATCTATTTTACTTTATCTATCTTATTCTTAAACTTATCCACCAATTTCCAATTTCCAATTTCCAATTTCCAATTTCCAATTTCCTTGGTTTGTGGATACTACAGAGTAAAGCACATGAAAATGAAAGAAGTACATGGAAAGTTTGTGATGAAATCTTTTATGGCTGATTCAGATTTGCTAAAGGTCCATTTCTATAATTTAAAACAATATTACTTCTTAACAATAAAAACCTACCAATAAAATTTAAATAAAATTTTTTTTTTAAAAAAGATGGTAAGCTATAAGATAATAATAGTCTAATTTAAATTTAAGTTCTTCCACATCATCATATAGGCAAGTAATCTTACCCTGGGTTGTAGAATAGAAAAATTATGATGGGCATCCCCAAGTTCAACACAGAGTATAGGTAAAGCATTTAAAAAAAGAAAAATGAATGAAATATCCAAACATCTTTTATGAGGAAATGCAGTCCACGACATCCACTTGATTCCAATACATTTATCTATTTGTTTATTTTTACAGAAGGGTCCAAAAGGAATTGCCAATAAAGTACATAACCCAATTGTATAAATAAATAAATAAACCCACTTTTGAACAAAAAACAGCACATGCAGGTCATCCAAAAGACCAAACACAACAGACTAAGGAGTCGTTTGGTTTGCTAACTTGGAATGATTGGTATGGGATCTCATACTTGGGAGGTATGGATTCTAACCCCATACTTGTCTAAACTTGTTTTGTTTATTCTTTGGAATGGTTATTACAATTTCCTTAAAGGAATGGATTGTGAATCTTTGGGGGTAAGGTGGGTATGGGATTCTAGGGGGATGGGGTGGAATCAAAACCCCTTGGTATGAGATTCCATACCTAAATTTGCCCAACCAAACAAGAAAATGGTTGGAATAGACTTTAACTCCATTCCAAACCATTCCAAAAACTCCAACCAAACGACCCCTAAAGTCTTCCAACTGGCAGACAAGCATATCCAACAAAGCAATTGCCAATAAAGTACAAAACCCATTTTGGCTTGACAGTCTTACAGAAAGAGAGGAGACAAAAATAAGGGAATACCTAGTTGTGTTAGAAACTTGAGCTGAAAGATGGCTTTCCAAATGAAGCATTGTATCAAAAAAAACTTAAGAGAGCTAGAGATAAGCAGAAATAGAGACAGAACCTCTACTGCCTCAAATTCAAGACAAGAAATTTTAGGAAGAAGCACTGGAACAAATTACAGTAAAATACAAATAGAATGACTTAAAACTTAACAAAACAATGCAGATAAGTCAGCCTGAACAAACTGCAATAACTAATAATTACAAAATCAAGGACAAGACAAACCACGAGGCACAAGAAGTATTTCCGTTGAAAGACATATATATATATATATATATAACAAGCAACAAATCTACAAGAAAGAGAGAAACACACTCATTATTCACGGTGCTTGTATCAGGTAGCGGGAAAAGGGGTTCAATATCCCAGTCTCGCAAGTAAAGTGTTCCGTCAGCAGTTGCTTTAGTGATTATCTGGAGTATTAAACATCAAAGACAAAATAAGGTATCACCTACAGAAATATACAGGAACTGAACAGGATATATTAAGTGACACTATGGATCTTCCAGTAATACAGAAATATAATCATCTAATGAATACAAAGCAGTCAACCAAATTGGAAATATGTCTCAATTCATATGGAAAATCTAACAGAAATAATGTGCAAGTCTATAAGCAAAAGCATATGTTTATAAGCATAAGCAAAAGTAATTGTTCTGCGCAAGACCTTTTCTTTCTAAACATTATTTCTATAATTTACAATTTGTAAAACATACAAAATTTTAAAAAAAAAAAAAAAAAAAATCAGACACCATTAATGCTCCACCAGCCTATCCACTACTAAGTCCTGGGTGCACATGTGTAAACACAAACACATAGCCACGTACACAAATACAAAAAGAGCCCATCAGTAAACATTCCTATATTATATGGCTCACCTCCTTCATCACTTCTTGACAAGCAGCTCTTTGTTTTTCATCCTTACAACGAGCCAAGGCCCTCTCTACATAACCTCGAAGCGATGCTGGGAACATTCCAGGCTGCAAAACAGTACTATAAACATGAAATATAAAGAAAAATTTTGGGAACTGACCATGGATCAACATGGATAAATGTAAATTATCAACAGAAACAGAAGTTGCTTGGCTTGTAAGGATACTTCTAATTGGGTCACAATGAACATAGAAGGTAAAAAAAAAGGTATAAAAAGCCTTACCTTGAGATTTGAGTCAGAAGCACTACCAGACAGAGCCTTGTTGGCAGGTTTTGGCAATGAGACACTAACATAGGCAGGCTTTGCTGTTACACTTGATGTGACTGCATCTTTATAAGTTTTTGGCGTGGACAGAGCCAAATTTGAGGCAATTCTAGGATTTGATGGAATCTGAAGGTTGCTTACCCTAAGTGTATCTACCGGAGTAAGGGGTTGCAAGGGTTGAGGGTGAGTTTGTTGCACCTCGGTGTACATTGAATTGGGTAGCTGTGGTTGTGGTGCAAGAGTATGCTGCTGATCCTGAGCACTAGGATGAGAAGAGTTTACATCTAAAGGCTTCTGAAAATTGGACTGCGAACTAGAAGCACTCTGGTTTTGGTAAGCTTGAGTTGCATGTTTCCAGTATTCATTATAAGCACCTACTGGACTGCTTGTCTGGTAAGACAACAAAAGAAGAAAAATATGTTAAATACAATGTAAAAGGGAAACAAAACAGTCGCTACATACCAAAGAAATACAATGGCTATTGAAAATGGAAACAGAATAAATAAAACGCCATACGACTCAGAGACTGTACTCAGAATAACAATTGGGCAATTGCTCCCTTCATCCTAAAATAAACCTCCCATTTCTCCCTAAAAGATTGATAATAATATTCTTCATTTTTATTACTTTTGCTATTCTTCTTCTCTCTCCACCCTACTCTCGCCTCAATTAAAAAACAATAAGAAAAATCCACTATCTTATTTTAATTTACTCGCTTATACACAAAAAGCAACCCCAACGTTTCCTCTCCCACATCTGTAACAAAAGAGATATAGAGGGAGAATTACATGTAACCACAAAGCGTAGAAGGCTGCAATATATGGAATGCAAGCACTGATTCATAAATCATAAGCATGTCAAATGCAGCAAAAAGATAAGTTTGGTGCCCATCAAACAACCATAATATAAAAGTAACAGAGGAAAAAAAGAAGCAGCCCTCACAGCTTGTCAAACATGCACATGGTTTGAGATATGTTCAGAACTTCAGATCACAACAAAAAGTGCAACTAAACAATTATCATGGCCACAGAGCATGTGGTTCAATAGGATATTATTATCATTAATATGCCACCTTGCACAGAGTACTTTGTTGTGTTAAAAGGCAAACACTTGCAATAGGATATTATGGAAAACATAAAAAATAAAAATTTTTACTAAATGGTAACCACTCATAAATAAAAACAATTCAAGATGGAAAGCACTATTGTTATGACAAGTGAGAGACAGCAAAGAGTAGAGCAATCACGAGGAGCTCATAAGACCCACTTACAGCTTTTAATATTCTGGGGCTAGGATTTAGCAACGACGGTGGGAGATTGAGGCCATCACAAAGCAAAAAATTAACCAAATGCCTTTGTTTTAGAGGGAACTTATCATAACTCATAAAATTTAGAAGTACAAGTTTTGACACCAATTACACAAACCAAATTATTATAGAAAGAGCCCTGGCTCACATTACATCACTATGTGAGGTCTAATGTAAGATTATGGATGTGGTTCATGAAGATTGAGAGAGAGGCTTTTAAACAGAAAAGGAGAGGAAGAAGAAGGTGAAATGAAGCCCTGCCTTTAGCACCCAGTACTGCCTATGCCTTGAAAGAATTATGCAGTTCACCTCAATGAACTTCATGCCTTAGACATGTTGCATCATGATTCACAAGAATCGAGACAATGGGATAAAAAGACAGAGAAACTTTGGAGACTGGAGGAGGCTTGACATACAGTGGTACCCTTTTCTTTCTTATGTATTGCATAGCCTCATTCTCATGTATTTAAGAATATTACATTCTTACAGCCCTTAATTCTCTCCTCTCTTCTCATATTGATATGCATAAATAGATTACTAATACAAGGATAGGTAGATGTAGACATAGAATTATAAATATTCACTAACACCAATTAACCTTTCTTGAAGATACATTCTAATCATCATCTAGGCTGCCTATAATACAGTTTCTGAACAACGTTTAAATTGATCTGACAAACTAAATTATTCAGTTAAAGAAACACTAGAAGCTCGAGAATTGTAAGTTTTTACCAAAAACAAAAATTATCTAGTTAATGTTCTTAATTTTCTAACAGACATTGTCAAAAAACCTAACGACATGTTATACCAAAGCTCAAACAGTCAGACTAGGACTTGCATCAATTCTACTTGCTGCTATCCAATACACTCCCCTATATTCACACTATCTTGGCCCTATATAATAAGGCTTCACTAAATATTCTACCTTCATACCTTTCTAATGATATACCCGCATCAGATTTTTGAGCCTCCATGCATACAGCTTACACAAGTCTACAATTTCTAGTATAGATCAGGAGCCTGAAATCCTTCCAGGCTTTTTCCTCCTTGGCAAGCTTAGCAATTCAGGATCCTCCTAAATTCTGCCTCAGCAACAGAGTTCAAGGAGCAAGTCCTTCAAATTCCAGGGTTAAGAGAGTTTATAAGAGGTTAGATGGGTATAAGAAGGCAGACTCTTGGCTTTATATCACTCTAACAATCCTTCTAGTTCAATACCACTTTACATCATCTGTTCCTCTTCAAAATTCTGGTAGGGATAATCAAGAAGGTTGACAATGATGTTTACATTGTTAGGCAGTTAATTCTAATTATATCACCTATAGAGTTGGACTATGTAGACATGAGGAAGGGGTCTGGGTTTGGGTAACTTGATTTCCTATATCATCACATAAGTGAAAAATGAAATCAGTTCACATTGTAACCAAACCCCAGAGGCATAAAGTAATTAGGAGCAAGTATGGTTACAGTTTACAGAAGAACTGGGACATTGTTAGAGTGCATAAAGAGAAGTGGGAATTAATTCTCTACTCCCTTTCCACAGAATGTCCAGCTTCCTTAGACCTCACCTACAGGCCTTAATAAGCATCTTCAATTATAAAAACGAACCCATTGAAATCATATATGAAATAGATCACAGATACATAAAAAATTCTTGATTGCTGCAGTCCTGATCTGATTCTCTCCCAATTAATCTCTAACAAGTCTCTACATACATGCGCAAGCGCGCACACACACTCATAAATGGAAAGTCTACAGTCAAAAGTACAACATAAAGAATCAAGAGCACGATCACATAAAAATTAAGCTATTAAGAAATTTAACTAATGACCAAGGCTAACCAAAGACAAAGAAATAAATCGCATTAACCAAGAAATTCATCTGTATTTCAAAATATCAAAATTAAACTCAAACCTGATGTGAAGGCAATGCAGAGGGGGCGATCTCGGGCTTCCAAGCTGGGGCATAAGCTGCCTGTGGCTGATTCACAGGAGCTGCATACCCACTAGAAACTCCAGGAACTGGACACGACAAAACCGCTGTGGTCGCAACAGTAGTATTTTCTGTACCAGGAGCACAGGTAACTTCAGTGTGACTACTGTAATAATCTGCCCATTGCTGATAGTGCTGCTGATAATTCGTAGTTGCAGCAGCACTACTAGAACTATAAGCATTGCTTGTGTCATGGCTATAATTCCCATACTGCTGAGGGTAATTTGTGTAGTTCCCTTGACTCCACAAGTTAGTCTGGCTGCTGTAACTGCTTCCGTTGTAAGCTCCCGTTGTCTGATAATCAGCAGGATTGTAATAAGTGCTTGGATAACTTGTAGACCCAGCATAAGACCCGGTATTCTGAAATGAGGAAATAGGCTGATAAGAACCTGAGTTTTGATATGTTCCAGTTGCTTGAGTGTATGGTTGAGTTGGCTGCTGCTGGTAACCACTATAGTAATTGGTGTATTCAGAACTTGGATAACCATAGGGATTACTGGAAGTAGGGTATGTAGAATAACTAGGGTACATGTGTGAAGCATTATCAGTCCCTGATGCTGTTGACGTAGAGGCAATAGAAGGCATGTTTGTAGCATCCTGGACAGTAGTAGGCTGCTGCTGATTATACTGGTAGCTCACATTTTGAACAGTTCTGTTCCCTAAATTTGAATGGTCACCCCCATGCACAGGCCAAGCAATAGGCGTAGGTGCAGCTGCTGACGGGTAATATTGATATGTGTGCCCCTGGCTTCCTTCAGCTCGATACTTCAGGATAAACAAAACAGAATAAATAATTTTATAGATATTCGTTAATAATACTCCTCTATCCACAGGCACATAACTAATATCTAGGAGTCACTTTAATGTGAACGTGCCAAATGCCTAATTCCTTTCCCTCACACACTCCCACCTAAATTACTTTTCAAACATTTAACTGCTAACTTACTCCCTTGTCGGAGAGAAACAAGAGATTACATGCATATAACAATAAATAAATAAATAAAAAGAACAAATATCATGTAACCACACATATTTATCAACCTTAATTTCAAGGAAGAAAAACTAACCATGAAGACACTTATTCGGATGAAATTTAAATTTTTGCATGGAAAGTGAATGATTTTCTATAACATTATTATCACTACTACCAAAATAAAAAGTCCAAAGGCGTGTATTAATCAAGATAAATAGTAGACTAATTTTTGATCAAATTCTAAGTCTGCTCATCTTCGCGAATTTCACCTGTTTTTCTTTGACTGCAAATTTATTCTCATTCTTTTACTTCTCCTAATATTGCAACAATTACCAGTTTAGGATGCTTCACAAATATTGCAACATTTCTCTTTATACCTCTCCTCATCTTTAACCACCCTTGCTGCAATATTAGGGGAACGGAGGAGGTATAATTCAACATTTAATTGCATTAATAAAAACCCAAGATCAATAATCTATTTTCCTATTGATTCGATGAGCAATTCAATTAAACAATTATGCTTTGATTTTCTTCCAATTTTGGCCAAAACTATATATATACCCATATTTTGCTTGATTATTCATTTCCTAGAAATTCGTCAGAGCAATGATAGTTTAACACCCTGCTCTACGTTTGGTGTCGCGTGTCTTATCCTATGACACTTCAACACGACACGATACCCAAAATATATAGTGGCCTTGTATGAAATTTTGTAAAAATCTAGAGGACTTGACACTGTGTTAGACACAACACCCAAAAGTCCAAAACCAAGCATGGAAAACATATCATCAAATTATTTGTTTCAATTAATGTATTGAAGAAGACATTGTCGGATTGTCCATTACAAATAGTCAGCTAAGGTATTATGAATTTATGATTTGTATAAGGTTAACCTAAGGTGTAATTACCCAAGCAATAGAAAAACAAAAAAATGTATACTGAATGTACTAATTGAGTGATTGGTGCATATTTTGGTTCAGTATTACTGTGCTTAAATTTATGCTTTATTTAGATATAATTCTATGTATAAGTATAATGTTTAGTGTCAAGAATTGGTAAATATTAGAAAATCAAAAAAAGACAAAGCAACTGTTTTTCTTAACAGACTAAGAAGAATGGAGATGAATATATTTAAAGCTTAATCATGGAAAACTAAAAATACATAATTCGTTTATGCTCCGCTAATTAATGAGATGTTCATCTTACAATCCATCTGACTTTTTTTTTTTTTGGGTATGCGTGCAGTTGTTGCAAGGTACTAAAGGTAGATCATGCTATTTTGTGGGTAATATAGGATTAGTTTTAACTTTTAAGTTAAGCTTGGCGAAATGGATTGAATATATCGTACATGGTGAAGTTTTACATATTTGTTTTGTCAAAAAAATAGATAAATTATTTCGTATCTGTTTCTTTGCTATACTCGGGGTTTGTTTACTAAAGAGACCCACTAATGGTCCCATTTTTGCATTTTTATTATACTTAAATACTTCTAAATGAATATGAAACTACGTAAAATTTCCTCAATTTTTCACTTGCAACATTTTAATAGTGTACGCGATTCACATGCTAAACTTTAATTACATTATGTGATATATACTTACAAAGAACAGTCATTGAATCTTGTTAAATTCGATGCAACGTCAACTTTGTTAAAAGTTAATTTTCATAATTGTTACAAATGCATAATTAAAAATGTAAACTTTAATTTTCAACTGATTATCTTGTTATGTCCCTTTCTTTAAATCGCACAGTTCCTTATGATGATTTATGTTAGGCGACCCAAATCATTTTGGGACTAAGGCCTTGCTGTTGTTGTTATTGCATAATTAAAAATATAAATAGTTAAAGTTATGAATTGGCAGATGTGAAAAACTGAAACATTACAAGTAAAAAAAAAAAAAAAATACGGGGAAATATATTACAAGTTACATTAATTAAGTTAATAACAAGAAAAAAAATAATAGAATAATGCAGGACAATTACGGTCATCTAATGGGTAGAACCTTTATTTATGTGATTGTTAAAAACTATTAGAAAAATTCAAGGGTCAAATCATCTTTTCATACAAATCTAGGAAAATGTTATACATAGCCCTTAGAGCTACATACAAGCATTAAATTTACACTAGAAAATCGTTAAAAGTTAGGAAATCATAAAAATATAAACACTAATTACACTGATTTACACGTGTTTTTGTCATAAATTCCTAATTTTATACAATTTTCAAGATTATATTTAATGTTTATACCCTTAGGGCTAAATATAGCATCACCCATAAATCTATACACTTTTATATTTATAATTTTCTCACAAATAATTATGAGTTATTCATGTTTAGATCTCTTATGGGACTATGGGATTGTTGTTGTTGTAGTATTCATATTTAGATCTCTAATGTTATTGATACTGCATAAGGCACACTTTAGTTTTATGTTACGATTCTAGAAACACCTTTCCTATAGCAATGGTTTATAATAATATCATTGTGTGACTATTCAAAGTAAAGTAATAAGGAGGGGATAAAAGTAACACAAATGGTTCATACTTTCATGCCATATCCTTTACTACAAGAGGTGATATCCTTATGCTTGGATGGGGGGAGAAGCAAAAATGAATGTGAAAATACGGAAGGATATAGTGATGGTGTAATTGTAAGGAAAATTATGTAGTGATGGAGTGATTGTGGTGAACAAAGAGGAATCAATACCCTTATTTTGGGGGTAATATTTACACAAGGGGGAGGGTGGATAACTATTACCCTCATTATGAGAGTAACAATTCCTCTATCTCTCTCTTTTCCTCATGGCCCTACTACCTTGTTCATTTGTAAACACCATATCTTCTACAACACCACCTCAAATTAACACCACCTCAAATTACTTTTGTTTATTCAAGTTTGACTTTTATTACCTCCTTAATATATTACCTCAATCCAAGCATACCCTAAGAAAGTAAGAAGTAGGGACAGAGTAATAACTTAATTAGGTGGAGGGTGTGTTGTTCAACCATGACAAGCTCTCAAAAATCATAAGACAATGTTTATTCTCGATATGCAATGATTGTATATCCAGAACAAAGAAGTGTAGAAAATCGCTTGCCTCAACCTAATAGGTTGTACATATTATCACAGCAAAATTACTATGACTCAGCCTTTCTGGTACAAGGATCCATACATGAAAGTCCAATCCAAACATTCAAGGTTTAGAGGGTCAAACACTCAAAACTACGACACAGTTGGAATGCACTATCAAGGAACAAATGCTAAAAGCTAAAATCAATAGAATTGCAAAATATAAATATCCAAATCAGTATAACTAAAGGTTTCAGTCCTCTAACAATATACCAAAGAATGCATAAAAAGTGTCATTGAACCTCATAAATTAAAACTCTATTCTAGCAACTTAATGCCCAACACTAAAACTCGAAAACATATACATCATCGTATATTCCCATACAGTTTCTTCAATCAATACATAAACGGCTTAAATCGTTAATTAAACGATGACACAGTCCACATAAGATTGTAGTTGCAGCTAACTGATTCACAGAAACTCCAATAAAGAATGAAATTGATTGAAGTTGGCATGAAATCAAATCAACCCAGAAAATTAAAAATGATACAAATCAATAATTACCTCAAGTGAATTAGGATCAGCAGTAGCTGCTGCTACGGCTTGAGCACTGCCTCCTTCACTCGTCATTACTTCTTTACCATTCTGATCCATTATTAATTTCCAAAAAACAGAAATTCAGCACAAATAAACTCAATGAGTTGAAATTGAAAATTATTTCACTAATAAGAACCCTAATTCCCAAAATAATCACCTAACCTTCAATTAATGCTTAGGAAAAGGTGGGTTTATCGAATTGAAGAAAGAAGGGGCAAGAATTTGAATTGAAACAAATTGAAACACAACAACAATTACACAAAAAAAATCACAGATAGAAAAATAATAAAGGGTGATTTTGAAAACTATAATTAGCTGCAAAAATTTGATACAAAAATAAATTGAATTAGAGATATTAGAAAGCGGAAGTACAAAATTGAAGGGAGTAAAGGTTGTAAAGATGCGAAGGAGAAGGGAGTTGGTCGGCCAACTCGTCGGAGGGGATCGCCGGAGTGTTGAGGGTGAGGGGGTTACTTAAGGTGTTTTAGGGCTTGAGAGGAAAGAGGGAAGGGGGTAATAAGGAAGGGTAATGTAATAATAATCACCTCCACGTACTAGCTTCATACGGAATTGCGGAGTACTTTGTAATGTAATACAAATCGGTAGCCTCGTACTTTTGCGTATTTCCATTAGTAGCCACTTTATATACTCCCTCGGTTTCGTTTTACTCGCAACAAATTTATATACTCCCTCCATTTCTTTTTACTCGCAACAAATATCATAAATAGTCGTTACACAATACTTGCAACAAACTACTCCCTCGGTTTCTTTTTACTCGCGACAAATACCATAAATAGTCGTTACTTGCAACAAACTATTTTCTTTCCTTTTATAGTATGTTTTTTACGGTAAAATGACAATTTTACCCTTACTTTTTGTTACCTACTTTTAATTATTTCACTCTTAATCTTACTAGGGTATCCTATGCGCGCGATGCACGCAAAGGGGCTAGCTCTTGCGGAGAAGTTGTATTGGCGTGTATTTACACCTTTGGTTAGGGTGGTAGACCCAGTAATTTTAATACGTACTATTTGATTTATGTGCATATTATGTGGTCAATTTGTAGAATTATAAGAAAGCCACCAAAATCTTTTAAGACAATTATTTTTTAAATCCCCAAAAGTTTGATAGTGTCATTTCAAAATTATTATTATTATTATTATATAATATTTCATTGTTTTCCATCCCTTCATATTTTAAGCGGCCATTGTTAGTTTAGAACTCTTAATTGTTGTGCATTTTTCAATAGTACTTAATATAATATTTCTATCGTGTTTTTTTTCAAATGAATTTTTTTGTGAGCTTTAGTCATATGGAGTAATAATATGTAAACAAGTTCTTTAATGTTCTACGACGACCATCTAATATCTATATCAATACTAAAGCAATAACCAATTAGTTATATTTTTCATCTTAAATTCTCTTCATAATTAATACCATTTTTTTTTTCTACCACCGATTTCCCTTGATTCTAGGATTTTTAGTTCTTTATACCTCTTGATAACATACGCTTGATCAAATATCACCAAACTATTTAATATATGAATCTCATTCAAATTCTATGATGTTGTTTATATGTACACTTAAAAAGCTAATAAACCACATAGTGAGGGATAACTCAAGTGGTTAAAGCTCCCCTCCCGGTCCAAGAGATCTTTGGATCGATTCTCATCATCCACCCTTGTGCCTCTCTAACCACCAAAAAAAGCTAATAAACCTTAACAATAGTTGCAATTAAAAAACGACAAGATTTTTTTTTTTTGTTTTTTTGGGGGGGGGGGGGGGGGATGATAAGTTAGTAGGATTTTATTGCAAATCAAAGTTCGCAAGAGTTAAGAGACTTTGCGGAAATAAGAAGAGCAACTATGAAAAAGTAAAAATAAACAGTCACTTGGTAATAAACCGTTTCATTGTACATACAAATTTTTTCTTTTAAAATAATAATAATAATATCATATAAGTGTAAAACATTAGAATTTTTTATTTAAAAAAAAAAATCATTACAAATTATTTGTTAACAAAAACAAAATTAATTGATGATATGTTTAATGATAAAAAAAAACATTAAATATATTAATGATAGTAAACATATTAATGAGGGTATTAAAGTAAATATATACACATTTTGTACACAACTTTGTACATAGATTTGAGGGTATAATTGGTAGTACACTATTCCTAAGAGATGTTTTCTACTTTTTTATAAGGTAAGGATTCAATCTTTATAATCTAATCTAACCATTCCCACCAAAAATTACCCACCTCCATCTAATTTCATAACAATTCATTCAACTCCTCAACAACCCAATTCAATTGGCCTCGACAATGGTGCCCGGGCTCTTCTTCTGCTGGAGTCTCCAAATGAACTTCATAAACCCTAGATCTACTCCATTTTTCTCCATTCTCTCTCCTCTTCGTTCTCTGTTCTCTCTCTTCCGTTTTCAAAAACCCTAGATCTACTTCAATTTCCTTTGAATTTCTGGAAAAATGAGTCCCAAAAAAACAGAAAAAGAGTCCCTTGATCGTCCTAGTAAAGAGGGTGAGTCCACTTTCACTCGATATAGGCCTTAACGGGGAACTGGTATCATGAAACCGGTTCGGCGTTGCACTGTCGTTTTTCCAGATACTCTGGTGGTAAAATTGCGGCGAAATTGGTGGAGTATATCTCCAGCGACGACGAGAAGGAGGTTATTGAAGCAGATCCGGTGAAGACGGTTGATATTCAAGTGTTGGTGGTTGTAGATCTGGCTGCTACTGGGGGAGAAGTGGTTGATGCTGATGATGGCTTAAAAGGGAGCCCTAAACTTGCTAAGTCGGAGAAGAAGGAGACGCTTGTGAAGGGTTCGGGCAGTGGTGGGTCTCCTCGGGATGCATTCAATGTGTTTGCACAACTAGTTAGGGACAATATGTCTTATTCTTCTTAAATCCTAAACACCATTGCGAATGATATTACTAACTTACCAGTGAGCTATTGAATCAGGAATCGGTTTCTCAAGAATAGTGTATAGTGGACCCTCTCCCACCCAATGGTGATACCATAAACAAATATCCTCTCTATTGCCCACTCTATAAAATATGCCCTTTAAAAGAAGAATTTTACCCTTCATGATATCTTTCCACAAAGGAGAAGCACTAAGAGTATCAATGCTGTTAAAAAAGGTAGAGTTTTTAAATCGCTCTAAGGATTTTAACCCAAAGTTTGTCCGGTTCATGAATAATTCTCCACTCCAATTTAGCTATAAAAGCTAAATTCCAACTCCTTAATTTCTTGATACCTAGACCTCCAAGCCCCGTAGGTTAACAAATTTTCTCTCAACTTGTTCCAGGAAGGTAATTTGACCTATCAAGTTGATATATATTAAAAATTGTCCAATCTGAATAGTTTATTTGGAATGGATTAGATTGGATTTCGGACTGGAGTCCGAATAATGGACACCCCAAATCAATTGTATTCCACAAAAACCTTCTACAACATTTTTCAAGCTCGTCAAGAATAAAATAAGTTAAGAGAATGGTTTGCATAGTATAGAAGGGATAAGAATTGAGCACGAATTTGATACGAGTACACCGCCCGCCATATTCAACATCTTTCCTTGTCAACCCCTAATCTTATCTTTAGTCTTAGTGAGGAGATCATTATAATAAGCTTTTCTAAGTCTATTAGGACTGACATTTCGTATTCCAGTTCATATTTTCTCCAATCCAAACTCACCTTTTGAGCCCAATTAACTCTTTCAATTTTAAAGAATGGTTGAGTTGGTTAAGGAGATCTTTTTGAACATGGACACTTTCTAAAACCTCAATTTTTTTACCATGTACATTTTTTTTGTCCAATAGTGAGAATGCTCTTAAGAATCATTTCAATTTCAAAATTCGTATCACTGTGGATTAATTCCCGATTCCAATCTCATACCAATTTGCGAACTTAACGCTCCCTAAATAAAGCTGAGCAAAACTATATATCTGAATGTTCGAGCCGCATCCATCCAATAATTTAGGATACTTGATCCAATATATATTTCGAATACCTATTCGGATATCAATTGAAGAAATTGGATATACAAAACAAACAAATTTTTTTTACTTATATTAACTAAACTCTGTATATCGGATAACGGTATCCAGAATATTGATCCGAAAATTTTCACATACTGTATTTGATATCGGATATCCTAAACCTCTTGTATCGGATTCGAATATATCAAATACTTACCTCCGTTTTTTTAGTAATACATATTCCTTTTAGCAATTTTTTATACTCGAAACATTTCTTTTTTGGGTAAGTTTTAAACCTTGTATTTACTAGTGTACCCCACTTACTTTAACATTATCACTCATTTTCTCTCCTCTCCTTAATATGTGTGACTAAATTGAACTCGTTAACTACTCCCTATGTGTTTTAACAAGTGATACACTTACCAAATGCGGCTGTGTTTTAATAAGTTTACATTGTTTTTTTTTTTGGCAAATAAACTACATTTTAATACTACTTTCGATTCATATTAATATATTATATGCAACTTTTTGCATCAAAAAAAAAAAAAATATTATATGCAACTTTGGAATTTTTTATATCTCACAAATATTACACCAAAGTTGCATATAATATGAATTACAGTATTTATCTTCTCTCACTTTCATTATTTTTCAATAAATTATTAATCACACAAGTGTACTCGTAACAATAATTAAATACGGAGTAAATAGAAACGGAAAAAACTATAACGGAGTGCCTATCGGATATCTAATCGAGTGCTCAACTGGTCACCGTATAAATAGACGGTAGAGTCAACAGGTAGAATACGTTAGCTGACAATGCTTTCATTTACGCGAGCGCTGAATTTCTCCTATTTCCAACGCTCAATTCTCACTCTTTCTCCTCATCTTCTTCTCTTCAAATTTCAGCACTGTGTATCTCCTCACAGCTTCAAGGTTCGTCATCTCTTTCTTCCAATTCTCTTTTCTGCTTCCAATTTCCAGATTTCAATCTGAATAATTAACACCTAATTTTTCCGAATTTTGAAATTTACAATTTGATAGGTTTCGAGGTGTAGAGACGAAGATTGCGATGATTTTTTGCCATGGTTGGAGAAAAAGGCTGGAGTTCAGATTTCTCAACTTCTTTCGATTGGAAATTCTGATTTTGGAAGGTTCATTTTTCTTCCTTTCAATTTTTTCATGCCTGATTTTGTACAATTACTTATGTTATGATTTGAATTTGTTGTGAATTTGATATAAATGCTGTGAAAATCTTGTTTGGGAGACAAAAGTAGTAACCATTAATATGAACTAGTTTTCGAGAGATGGTTGAATTGTTTTGTTAATTGTTTAGGAAATTGAGTTGATGGTAGTGGAATTTTCGAATTCTTCATGTTTAACTGTAATTATTACTGATGGAAATCGGAAAATGATGAAGAAGAGTTCGGATTTTAGGTTCATAGGCGGTGCCGCTTGTCTTTAAGTTTGTTCATTAGTTGTAGAAAAAATAGGATTAAGAGCAAAATTGAATTTTTTGGGGGTGAGAATACTTATACTGGCATATACTACTTCTTTTTTTGGTGCAAATGAGGGCAAAGCCCGTTTATTGGAAAATAAGAAGGATTACATGAAAAGTCGTGGCAAAGCCACTCCTATGGTGTCCTCCCAAAGAAGATTTTTTATTTTGATCGGAGGCTCGTCGAAATAAACTACTCGTTCTTCAAGAGGAACACCCATATTTGCTAACTTATCCGCTACTTTGTTACCTTCTCTAAAGCAGTGCACAATATTACAATTACTACCAAAAGATTTAATAAGGTTGACACAAGACTGCAAAATGTAATGGCATTCTCCTCCTCTTTGATCATTGCTTCTTATAGCTTCAACACAGGCTTGGTTGTCCATCTGTATCATAATCTTAATTGGACCTAGCTGCACAGCCATCTTGAGCCCAATTTCCAGAGCAAGAAGTTCAGCCTTGTAAGCATTACACACTCCAAAAGTTGCTGTAAACCCCTTCACAAACCTGCCTGTACAGTCTCGAATCACTCCCCCACCACCTGCTGGACCAGGGGTACCCTTAGCATCCCCATATACTACTGATAGTACTGAAAAGAATTTAAAACAAATGCAGCTCATCTTTTGTGCATCGGGTGCACAATGATAATTATCTGCACCGTGTATATATAAGGTAATCTTTCGATGATTGGTAGTGGCCATCTTAGGCTCTCTTCACCCTAATACTCCGTGTTTTAGTACAAAATATAATTTATGATAAAAATTAGTTTTGATTGGTAAAGATATATATTTAATCTGTAAAAATGAGTTCCAAGCAGTAACATATTTCGTATTATACTTCACTGAAGATATCAACTTCATAAAGACAACGTACTGCACAATTAGTAAAAATAGATGCCAATCAGTAAAAAGTAAGCAATGATTAGTAAATTATCAGTTGCAATCAATTAAAATCTACTGCGTAAAAGATTTTCTCTCCAGTTTAATTTTGATGGAGAGGGCATGACGTTAAAGCTACTATTTTACGTATCCAAGCAACAACCGCCTTTTACAACAAAAATATTAACTTGTGCAATATTGGGTCTTGTGCACCCTATATATGTTAGTAATGTTACCATGTTAGATTTACTCTTTTATATATTGTGCACATGAAATTTTGTAAATTTCATAATTTCATATCAACACTAAGCTATCTTAACAAGTACAATTTTGAACCCTAACAAGGGGATACGTGTCGTAGGAGTGAGTCGCATGCTATCTGCTGCTTTAACTGAATTCCAAACTTCAAAATGACGTATTTTGAAGTACGGGCTACCAAAACTCGTTATTTGACTCATCTTCATTGTGAAATATAAAAGAATTTTGGGCACAAGCTTCACAACAAGCCCACTTCCACACAAACCAGGGAGCAATTCATAATTTCATACCATGGATTGCTAGAATTTCATTTATACATACAATGGCACGGTTTAATTTTATTCCATGAGTGTTGTTAATGGAATTAAGTTCTTTTTCCAGAATTTCAAAAATGGTGAAAATCCATGGATGTGGTTGCTCTTAGCTGTCAAGTTAAATAAAAACAAATTGTACGGTTCAACTTAGGGGATGATAAGGCTGATTGATACTTTATTCTGTCCAGGAGGAAATACTATTCACATTGTAACTGTTTTTTTTTTTTTTTTTTTTTTTTTTTTTTTTTTCCCCCTTATAGGTCGTTGTTTGCTTGTAAGAGCATACAAGCTGGAGACTGCCTTTTGAAAGTTCCTTTTATAGTGGTAAATGTTATGGAGGGAGTTGTATTATGTCCAGGATACTATTAACTAAATTTTCTCAAGATCCTGTCACTTTTGAACTGACAGCAAATATCTCCTGATGATATTTTTCCTGAAATCAAGCCCTTGGTTGCTGATACAGTAGGGACTGTTGCAAAACTTGCAGTAGTTATTCTGGCTGAGCAGAAAAAAGGTCAGGTATGGCTTAATATCCAACTAATGAGTTCAAAGATGAAGAATTATCTTTAATGTCTTAAAAGTTAGTTAATGCAATTAGTTAAGAATAGATGAAGTGCATATATATAGATAGATAGATAAAAAGACTCATTATATTTATTTTGGAATCTAATTAAGTGGGTGTTTGATATGATATTTTTCTTTTTTTTTTTTCCCTGGTAGAGCTCTGAATGGGCTCCTTACATCTCTTGTCTTCCTCAGCACGGTGAGCTGAATAGTACGGTAATTTCATTTCTTTTGTCTTGCATTTGTTATTTCTTATGTATGGGTTGTGTGCCGTTGTGAAGAGCACTTTATTGTGGATTCCACCTTGAAATTTGTTTCCCTGTTCTTTTGCATCTTTGTCGTATTTGACATAATTTTTTGCACCATTTGACAAAGAAATTTGGTGTATCGTATAACTTGACAACTTGTAATCTTGTAGGAGCGTTTTCTTGTAATTATGTACTTTGTTATCAGCCAACAGGGGGTAGTTCTGTTGTTCACTAGTAAATTGTGTTTCTCATTGGATTGGATTTGTTGTATTAGCATGGATTGAAAATTTTGGCATTATTAGTTCACCTTTTATTTTATGTGATTTAAAATTATTTTTTTTAATAATAAAAAAAAAAAAAAACCAACCTACTTTGGTATATGTGATTGTTGGAGGTGTCCATCATTGTCTGATAATATCACCTTTTTGTAAAGTTGAGCAACTACGAAGTAACATGGTCCAATTAATTACATTACTGAAATTGATGCCTTGATGTGCAACAAGCCAATGTTTACATTCAGTTGGGTAGTTGGTTATGATCCGGATGATATTTGGTTTTTTTTTTTTTTTTTTTTTTTTTTTGTTTTTTTTTTTTGTTTTGTTTTTGTTTTTGTTTTTTTTTTTACCTTTTTTTTTTTGTTTTTTTTTTTTTTAAAAAAAAAATAAATTTCTTTGTGAGGCCCGTAAGTATGTTGAATCTTACACTTGTTTTCAAGAAATATCTTTTGTCAATCAGTTTCTAAAGCTATGCCTTTTCAAATCAAATTTTAAATAAAATGAATAATGTAAAAATAGGATTCCTTATTTCCTTATATCAGCATCTGCCATCCCCTAAAACCACTAATTTAATGCTCGTAAGTGTTCTTCCTGCCTTTAACCTCGATTTCTTCTCTTAGGCATATGTTTGAGGCCTAATCTATACCACATGAGTTTTATAAGAGAACTAAGAATCAAATTTAAGAAAGATTTAAAGGAGTGGTAAAAATTTTGTTGTAAAAACATTAAGGTTGGGAAAACTTTAGCAAAGGAAATCAATATACTCGTAGTTCATAAAACACGAATGGGGTAAAATAATCAAAGTAAATACAAAGATAAATTTTAAAAAGTATATACAATCATGACACGTTGTTGATGTGAAGTTGTCCCTTCACTCCACCCTATCCAACAACATATTCTCCTCCATCCCCAAAGCACTCATATCACTCTCAATCATCTTTTCCAAGTTTTCTTAGGTGTTCTCCTAACTCTTGCAATCCCAACACTTTGCAACTCTTCAAGCCTCCTTACCGGAGCCTCACTTTGTCTCCTTATATAACCAAACCATCTTAAGCGATTCTCCCTCATCTTGTACTCAATCAATGTAACAATTTGGATTATCTTAGTTGGACTTAGCTTAATTCATTGGTTTGCCTGGCTCAGTTCATTTGCATCCCTAAAGAACATATTTTTAGTGCAGATAAAGGATTTGTTAAGTGGGCTATCAAGTTGGATTGCTCAATAGCTACCCATAGAAAAGAACCAGCAATTATGCGCTACTTAAAAAATGGTGACTTCATTGAGCAATCTAATTTTGTAGTATTGCTACAATGCTCCTCCATCTTTCTAAATATACATGTGTGTGTGTGTGTGTGTGTGTTTGTTTGTGTGTGTGTGTGTGTGTTTAAGATTGTGTGAGAGTACATAATTGATTACTACTGGTAGGTTGGCCATGATTGGTGTCATAGTGAATGCAGAATGTAAAATTTATTTTATTTTTTTTTCATTTTGTAGATATTTTGGAGTGAAACAGAACTAGAGATGATACGACAAAGTTCAGTGTACCAGGAGACAATTAACCATGAGGCTCAAATTAGACAAGACTATTTGGTCATCAAACCAGTAAGCTTTTTACTTTTTATTAGGTTTATTATTAATTTTATGAATGGTTTCTATGCCAGTAGGCTTCAGATTGGTCACCAATCAGGATTTAATTGAAGATAGTATGTTTTGCAATTTACAAGACCATTTACAGTTTGGCAAATTACTGCCTTAGGGAGACGAGTATATTTGATACTTATTAATATTAATATAAGACTTATAATACCTTCGTTTTTTACTCTACTCTGTTAAAGTTATCAGTACATAAAAGAATGAAGAAACGTCGAAAATTGTGAGTGGTATAAGAAAATAAGTGTAGACTGTAGAAGTGTAGAGTATGAGAGATGGAATTAAAAAGGTGGGTTGGTGTAAGAAAGGTGTAAATGTTGTGGGGTAAGAGGGGTAAATAGTAAAGGGAGTTTTTAAAAATGGAATAAAGTAGATGCGAGTACATAAATAATTAGACCTAAATGGAAAGAGATTAGAACACAAAAGCAAAGGTGATATAATGTTTGCATAGGATGATATTACCTGTGTCCGTGGCATATTCTCCACATTTGCTTTTATTCTGTCAATTTGCATCACATATGACCCATTATTAGGGAAGGATTTATTTTATATATATATGTTTCAGGTTTTTGACCGCTTTCCTGATGCATTTGAGGATGTTCAATTTGACAGCTTCAAACATGCCTATGGTATAGGTATGTGGATTTATTCAAATACATTACTGCTTGCCTTATATCTCTCTTTGCTGTGATTAACTGATAAACTGATAATAGCACTGTTGCGTAGTTTTGTGAAAATAATGTATCACTCAGTTTTACTGTAGACATTATCATGTTTTAAATTTATTACAAGGTATAAAGTATGTTGTAGAATTCATTGTTTGAAGTCTAACAAAATAAAAATTGATAGTCATATAGTTAGATGTTTATGTAGCAATAATGTATCTTTTGGCCATGCATTATGCATGTGGCAGTTGAACAGCTAGAACAAGCCACAAAGATTTGCATGCTCCTATAATTTGATGCCATTTTTGTAAATTGTAAACTTTCAGTTGCATCTCGAGCTTGGGAAAGCATGAAGGGACAATCGCTGGTATAGTCACTCAAGTAATTCAGGATTCAAGTACTTATGCAAATTATATGTATGTATCATCCGTCTTAGTCTTGATATCATCTCTCAAAATTACTAAAGAGTTTCTGCAGATTCCATTTGCAGACTTTTTAAATCATGATGGAGCATCCGACTCCGTTGTATTATGTGATGTAAAAGATACAGTATCAGAGGTAGGACTTTTTAAATTTACCTAGACATGACTTATTGTTTGCTTGCTTGCCCAATTTAAGATTATGCTTTTTATAGTAATCACACAGTTGCAACTGGCGCTGTTGTCCTATTTAGAGCTCATATGCTCTCTTGATTCCTTTAGACTGTCCTTCATTGGGTATATACTTCTTTTCAATTTAAACATTTTTTTTTTTTTTTGTAATGTAAAAATATAGTTTCTTTCTGATCTCCACCTCTGATATTCCTTTAGGTTACTGGTTGATAATTTTTCTTTCCTTTTTTAATCTTTGCATCAATTTCTATTTGTTACTCATTTTTTGTTTGTTTTACTATCAGTAGACTAGTGAATGAACTCATGCGAAAGAAATAATAGTATTATAAGTGAATTAAAATCAGATAGATATTTTGCTGTTCTTTATCCCCAAAAAGTATTGTCACTTGTAGCTGCTTTTGGAGTTTTGAAGGGCCCTTGATTTGGTGGTCTACTGTCTTATGTAAGTTGCTTAGTATTCTAATGAGCCAATAAAGTTTTTTAAAAGATTTTGATTATTGAACGGACTCTGTTCCTCATTCATTAAAGTTTGGATAGAGAGAAATGTTATTTTTATATGGCTGATGAGTAACGTGTGTAGCCTGCAAGAATGGAAATTATCGACAAGTTTAGCTATACCTTCATGGATGTACTTCCTCCGTTCACTTTTAGTTACAACACTTTACTTTTCACGCTTGCCAATGCATAGTTTTAAGTTTTTAACCCTTTATATCTTGACATATAGATGAGTAAAAGGATATAAAAATTAGATATTGTGAAATATATATAAATTGAGACATATCTAACAAGATCCACATGACTATATTTTGCCCAATATATTAATCAATAAAAAAGGTTAATTGTAAGTGTGAATAGTGTAAATTTTCAAATGTTCCAACTAAATGAATGGAGGAAGCACATTTTATCTCACAGTGTTGGCATTTGGATGTTTGATGTGCAGACGGAAGTCCAACCACGTGTAAATTTATTAATTCTCATGGCTGGAACAGTTTGTGGATTTTTAGGGATTATGCAATGGATAGGTCATATAGTATAAATTGCAAATGAGCAAACCTTTAGTTTCAGTATTTTAAGCCTTTTATTACTTGATTATTCCATTATTCATAATCCCTAAATGTTTTATTATGCTTCTCCTCAAAGTTGTTGACTTGTTTCCTATTCTTACTTTTTGATTAATTTTGATCTTTCAGGTCATTGCTGATCGAGATTACGCTCCAGGTGAAGAGGTGAAGGGATCTCTTTATTAGTTCATATTACGTCTTGTCTTTCTTGAGCAGTCCTGTCTGCAACTCTGCATGATTATCTGTTGCATAGTGCCTCTCTCAAAGTGGCTTTTTTTGGGGCTTCATTGGGACCTTTAGCCTTGTAAATATTAAGATTATTGAATGCAACTGTAGTGGTAGAATTTTGTTTCCTTTTTAACTTAGGTTTCTAATTCATGTTCAAAAGGATGTCATGAAGAGAAAGAGATTCAGGTCTGGGTTGGACTCTATGTTCAGACAGAGAGAGAGATTCAGGTCTGGGTTGGACTCTATGCTGCCTCCAAATCTAACCTGCTTCCCATTTGAATTCAGATACTTTTCGTCGAATTTGTACTCGTACTTTTATCGTACGATTCCTTATGACGATTCATGTGCCCACCCCAAATCTTTTTGGGACTAAGGCTTTGTTGTTGTCGTCGTTGTTGTTGTACTCGTACTTTTATAGTTTTATATATTGGTTTTGGATAGGAAATTTCTTGCTTTGGATCAAGCTAGTGAATACATATCCTCTGCTTTCTTTGTTGCTTTCTTAGTTCTTACTCTCCAAACCATGAATTTTCTGCTGCTATCTTTTTTTTTTTCTTTTTTCTTTTTTTTTTTTCCTCACTTTTCTCAAATTAGTGATAGTCCTAATATATTTTGAACTTTTGCAAATTGTTTTCAACACTTTTCCAACTCATCCAATAATTTTTGCATCCGCTTCTACTAGTCTGTCACTCTGTCCATTAACCGATTAATTTTATGATAATCTTTAAATTCCCCACTTCCACCAAGACTTGAAGTGATTGAAGTTTTGGCTTCCTCATAGGGTGACACTTGTTTTATCATGTAAGCTCATAACATGACATATTAGGTGTAACAAGTTTTTGTAAAAAACTATTGAAAAGGACAGTAATCCTTTGCTTCACTTTCTGAATCTCTGTGGTTCATAGAATGTTTATGAGCTAATAAACTACAATATGTCCCAATTTTTTCAGGTTTTGATACGGTATGGAAGGTTTCCAAACTCAACGCTTCTGTTAGACTTTGGTTTTACAGTTCCATTCAACTTGTATGACCAGGTTAGTTTTCAGATTTGATTAGAGATAGAAGCCTATGTCTTTTACTGCACTTCATCTCAGTAATTTTACTAGGAACTAACCTAGTTGTTGATGCTGATGCTTCTTTATATTGTAATTACTTTGTTTTGCAACTTGTTTAACGCTGTCTTTTCATGTCACCGAAACTCTCAGTTGTACACCTGTGTTGGATTCAGTTTTGATGTATTGACATATTTCAAGGCTTTCCTCTCCAACCCATAGAACAAGGCTAACAGTTTGGCTGAATCTCATTGATACATTCTGTGCTTGTTTCTTTTATGTGGTGTGTTCAGTCAAAATCTGTGAATTTTTTCCTTGCTTGAAACAATGATCCGGAGTGGCTTTCCTTTGTTAGATTAAGATACATTATGTGTAATGAGTGGAAGTATATTTGGTATGTGCTAATCTGCCACCTTGTCGAATCTAATGACATGTCCATGTTGTACTAGTCAATGACCGCCAATTTATACAATCCCTCCCTACCGTTAAAAAAATTCATCATCCAACTTGCATGCAATCTTTGAAATCTCAATTCCAAGGTCTGGATATTGCTGATGATAAGATCAAGGCCCCAAGGTTGTATTTCTTATTCACTTGAGAAGCCCTTTTATTTTTATCATATCCTCACTGATAAAAATGCCACCTCGGCACCCCTAGATTTTTAAAGTAGTTTTGGAGCTAAAGTTACAAAACATGTGTTAAACAACAAGAATAAGGATGTTTTGGACTTTTGGTAGAGTGCCTTTTTGTTTAATCTTTGATTAATTCTCACCTTGATTGTTATGTGGAGATGTAGAAGGCATAGTCCGAGTCAATATTGGTTTATTATCATTATCCAAAATAGGTGGAAATGGATGCATTGAAGTGTGAAGTCTTAGTTCTATGGATTATGGACTATCTTTTACCAAGCTCATTAGCTCAAGTGTGTTACTCACTTGGAAGTTGTATTTCCAGAATCTATTGAATTATATACCCTCTTCCTTGATTACCAACCCTGTTTTAGTGTAAAATTTATGAGAGTGGCTAATTGCTACCCCTTTCACAACTTATATATGATGATGCAGGGCCCTGTTCTCTTACGTTGAAATTCAGTTCAGCTCAATTCAATTCAGTTCAGTTCAGCTCCTAATTTCCTTCTCTTATAAAATATTCATTTCAGTTCAGCTCAGCTCAGCTGAGTTCAGTCAATGAGAACAGGCCCGCAGTACTGTTGTTCATACGTCATGGAACATAAAGTTATTGCTCCAATTCACACCTTAACTTGTGATTGCTAAGGGTTTGATTGAACATAGTAATATTTGCATTGGAGTCTAGAGATCCCATTGTTTAAAACATCTTTTTTCAGCAATTTTAAACTTCTATTACCCCTTGTTGTCAAGAGCCATTCTTTCTACCTTTATAATGCAGGGATACACAAGAGAATGTGTTGGGTGGTCAAGTGTGAAGACTGAAGAGGGGCAGTTGAGTAGTTGACACAAAAAAAAATTGAATGTCACATATGTGCATCAATTGAAGCAAAGAAACACACTTTCTGCTTTATTGCATGGAATGATAAAAACCAGGAACTCATGTTAGAAACATCCCTAGACCCATCCATAGGTTTTTTTTCTTTTTTTTTATTATTTTTTATTTTTTTATTTTTTTTTTGGGGGGGGGGGGGGGTTTATAAAAAACATCCATAGGGATACTTGCTTTTTACTATTACAGTTAATCAATACATGTTTGACAGAACCAATGGCGGATCTTCTGTAGGTGCCATCTAGGGCCTGGCCCCTGGTAGAAATCCACAAAATTTTACATTTTGCCCGTTAAACTAGCCCAAAGTAAAAAGTTACAGAATGGCCCAAATGAGTTAGTAACAAAGGGCCACATCTTTTCTCATTTATTTATTTTGTTTCTTTCATCTGATTTTTTAGGGCCCACAACATTATTATTACTACAGTTTTTTTTTTTTTTTTTTTTTTTTTTTTTTTTTTTTTTTTTTTTTGAAGCTTCATGAGAAATCTACTTTTTTACGTAGCTTTGTTATAGAAATTTGTGCAGTATTTGTATTATAGCTTTGCTATGTACTATTTTAGTATTTAAATACCCGTATTTTTTTTCCTTTTCTAATAATCATGTTCAACTTTATGTGGTTTACTTTTTATCTTAGTGTGTCAATCTAATTAATTTTTTTCACGAACTGTATAGTATAATAGTATACCTAAATCTCTTATACGGAATTTAGTTAGAAATAATAAAATTGTAACAATTCTGGCGAAGTCCTAAAAAGAAAAAAAATTACTTCCCATTTTTACAAAACTTGACATTGTAAGTTTAAGATTTTAAATTTTCGGCCCCCCAAATAAAATTACTCATGATCCACCACTGGACAGAACAACCATATTTAGGTACTAGTCAAATAAATAAAACATTCGCTTTTACTCTTGTTTTGTTCACCCTCCGCTTTCTTTTGCTCTTTTTGTATTGACTTTGCAGTGTGCACATTTGTCAATGCACATATTTGATTATTAATATCTCTAATAATGTCTTGATAAAAAAAAAAAATAATAATAATTGTACTCTTACAGTATTCATTGAAACGAATCAAACAAGACCCCACTTGACTATGTATTCAAAATTCATCATGTATATTGGGAATTAAAAAATTCTTTCAAATTGTCAATAGTGTCAGGATCTAACAAGAAGATCAAAAGAAAACGGAGGGAGTATAATTAGTGCCTGTGATCACATACTACTTGGAAATTAATTGCAGAATATAGAATGCAGACATTTGAAGCATCCTATATAAGTAATGTCCAACAAACATTATTGAATAAAGGTTGTGTATTCAAATTAATATAACTTTGACACAATAGGGCATGCTTGTCTGTAATTGCAGGTGTTTAAATTTCTGACTGCCTGAGAGGGATTTTACTTTTCAACCCAAGTTTCCTGTTACTAAAGTCTTAAATTTTCCCTTATTCTGTACCAACCCCTCCCAGCCTCCTTCCTACTTCTGAATAAAAAATATATATATAAAAAACTCCAAAAGTCCAAAACTCCTAACTTGGAGCTATGAACAACACATCTGAGATTATAGAGCAAGGGCTTTAATGCAGCGACATTTTCGGCATTGCTAGAAATGGATGAACGGTGTATACATTTCCTGTGTTTGACCAGTTCTTGTAAGGTTCTTGATTTCCATTAAGGGCTTCACAGGCTTCTTCATCTGTTCTTTATCTTCTTACCCATGCTTATCTCTCTCCTTGTATTATACTGTTGTCACCCAGTGCAGTATCAATTTGTGCCTCTAATCTGTCAATTGTTCTTTGTAAATATTTGAACTGTTTAATCTCCTAGTTTATGTTGATGCATTTGTGGCTTGCACCTTAGATTTATGTAGAAAGTAATGATTACTTGCCCAGATATTATCACGGTGTTGCATAAATATGGACCTAATATTGTAATGCTTAACTGCAAGGATGCTGTCAAGTAAAATTTACACTTGTGTAACACCTATTATTCTCAGGTTATCATTCACCTTGATATACCTTACAATGATCATCTACGAGGAATAAAGTTGAATATTCTGCAAAAGCATTGTTTGTCAAAAGTCAAGGATGCAAACTTCAGCCCTTCTGGGGCGTCTTTTGTGATAAAGTATGTATAATCTTTTGGTCCCTTCTTATGTATGTGTCATTAACTTTTCAATTTCCAATCAACTACTTATGAATGTAATAAGCTTGAGTTCTAGAAGAGAAGTCTAGTTGGATAGCTGAAGTAATGGAATGTAATAAGTAATATATGAAGTTAGATTTAGTAGATTATAAACATTTTTGATTTTTCACTGATAGTTTTAGTACCATTGACATTTTTGACACTTATCGTATATAAAAGTGTATAGCTTGGTATCATGTTTTAAAATTATCTCATTGCTCTTATTGAGATTGCCAATTTTCTACAACACGTTTTCTAACCAAGCTTGATGAAAACCCTGCTGAGCTCTCAGTTTTTCCAATATTGATCTGGGTTCTGTACTATCATGTGGACTGTTTACTGAACTATATATTATTGTCGCTTATCTGCATTTCCCCTGTAACTCATTATGTTATAGGGAAGTAAGGTCGTCTAGAGGAAAAGGGAAGGGAATTCCACAATCACTTCGTGCATTCGCTCGTATTTTGTGCTGTACCTGTTCTCAAGGTATCGTACATATCTACTTTCTAAGTGTTCATGCCTGACAAAATTGTAAATTATATTATTCTGTCCTTCAGACACTGATCAGTGGTTGACATGCAGAATTAAATGACTTGGTTGTCAAAGCTGCTCAACATGATGGCCGGCTAGCACGGCGTCCTTTGGGTAATAGGACCTTGGAGATACGAGCACATGAGATTTTGCTCTCGTTAATCAATAAGCTGATTGAGGAATATGATGTGTCAATTAAGGTAAGAAACAAGATGACTGAAAATTACCGAGGCTTACCAGTTGATACAAGTCCTTCAATTAACGTGAATTCTCAATTAGGCATTATTTTCTGGTTGTCATTCTATCCTCCCCTTCTGCAACATAATTCTTAATTGAGCATTATTTTCTGGTTGACATTCTATCTCCTTTTCTTCCTCTAACAATTCACATCCTTGCCTAGGTAAAGTTTTCTTTAACAATTTGTGAAACATCTTATATGTCGATGACACTTGTCTATTTGTTTTCTTTGAATTATCCATCACTGTTATATACTTATATTTAATAGTTCTTTTGCTATTTTTTTAGCTCTTCTGCATCAGGCTTAATTTAACTTGGTAGGTAGATATTGAACTATTTTGCTAAATGTTAAGCACCAATCATTAGTTTTTCAACGCTCAAGTCAAAATTGATTCTTTTTTGTTCGTAAAGGTATTTTATTTGGCTTTAGCAATACACTGGGGTAGTTGCAATGGTATTGCAGCATGCTGTCTTTTCACGTATTATGATTCTCCTGGAATTATTAACAAAAATTGTGTGGCCAAAGCAGGGCTAATTTGTTTAAATTGCTGATAGGAATTGATGATATTTTAGAAAAATAAATAGATGGCATATGCATTCTGATACAACTTTTTTGATCTATTCTTCTTTCATTGTCCTTGTTTGATTGAGGATGTTTATATCGTACCTACAGTCACTGCATATGCTAGAACCCAGAAACTGTAGGAAGTTTGCTATCAGACAAAAAATGGCGCAAGATCTTCTCGCTGGGGAGGTTCGTGTCCTGAGATCTGCGTCTGCATGGTTGAAGAACTACTGTCAGTCGTATCCAGAGCAAGGAAAAACATCATAAATCCTTTATTAGTACAGCCACAAGTTGAGTGACCCAAATTATCCTTCAGGTTCCAATCAATATCCAACAAACCTGTTCGATGGAGATTTGATGAGAGAAATTTTGTACATGTCTACTTCCTTTCTGTTCTGTGCTCATCCCTGTTTCATGGTAGGGGTCCTGTTTTTTGTTAGAGGGTTGTATTTTTTATTTTTATTTATTTTATTATTTTTATTTTTTTGGAAGTGTAGCTATTTATTTGGTAGGGACTAGAATATTAATTTTGTTGAATTATCTATTTATCTGGTAATAGAGATGGCACTGTTTTATTGGTTTTCACTAAGTTGTACTCCACGTTTGTAACTAACATAATAAAAACATAATTTATCATAAAATATGTTGTTAGAAAGGTATTAATGTGAAGTTTCATAATATAATTTTTTTAATAATTTCCATTAATGGTTAATTATGTAAAAATAAAGTCAAACTAGTGCATTGGTATAATGGCATGTGTACATGTTGACTCTGTCAGTATTCAGAGACGACGAGAGTATTCTTACAACTTTCCTCCTCTCCTACTGCTACATCACTTCGCACTATCTTGGGTCACTAATATAGGTTTTTTTTCAGCTTTTCTTACAAGGGTGAAACTCTTCGCGAACTACGCCACTATCTCTTACCTTGTTGGCTTATCCACATCCACTATTTATTCTCTCATACCATTTCTTAATTGATTTTTATTAAATAATTTGTTTAATTAATCAAACTAATGAGATTTACTTAGGGGCCGTTTGGTTGGGGGTAATCTATAAAAGGGAATGGGAATCAACTGGCCCGATTCCCTTTGTTGATGTTTGTTTAGCATTTTCTTTCATTCCCTTTCTCCTCTTCATTACCCCAAATTCCTCTAAGTTCATTCCCCACCCCCATAGACTTTTCCATTCCCATTCCCTAGCCACCACCACATCACCACCTTCCTACCTCCACACACCACCGAGAAACCCAACCCTTGCACTACCCATGATTCGCCGCCTCTCCGAAGACCCCGCCGCCTCTCTCCCCTCCCCGTAAAACTCTCTTCTCCTCACGCAAAAACATCCCCAACCCCTAGAAATCCCTCCCTCTTCCCTCAAAACCATCGTCTGGGGGAGGGTCGAACGATGGTTTTGAGGGTGGGGGAGGGTCGAACGATGGTTTTTGCAGGGATGGAGAGGGATTTCTAGGGACTGAGATGTTTCTAGGGTTTTCTAGGTGTAGACACCAAATTTTGATCATACCTTTTTAATTATCACTATTAATTATTTTTTATTATTATAATTATTGTTTTTTTTCAAATAATAATTATTATTTTACTAATTATTTTTATAAACTTAATGACGTTTGTTTTATTATATAAAACGAAGGAAACGAATAATAATAATGATTTTTATTCATAATTTCCAAAATACATGTTGCAATTTGTACTTCTAAATTACTAAATTACAAAATATTGAAGTACAGCTCACACCACATGCATTATTACCCTGCTCCACCGAAGTAATTTTCAGGTTTTTACTGGTGGATTAACAAGTAAATTAATATGGCCATTAGGAGGACCACTAGCCCCACAATGTACATGAAATACACCCTTATCATCCTCATGTCTTCCTCAAATGTAAAGACAGACTGATCTTCTTGGTTTTCTTGAAACATGGTGATTGAGTTTAATGGTGGTTTTTGTTTGATTTTTTCGGGTGAGGAAGATGGAATAAGATAAGAATTAAGTGGTGAGTGGACATTTTGGATAAGGGTAATTTCTTTTTATAGTAAAAAGTAAGTATTTTAGATCGTATTTTTGTACGTATATGTATAATAATCGTATAGTATAAAGTACACTATTTTTGTCTCGCTAGAGGAATATGTCATTTTCCTTATAAACAAGTATCGTTTAACCCTTTAGAGTATAGTAAGTATATTAATATGTTCACTTAGACTGTTAGAGTACTTTTTTAGTAAATCTAGTAATTTTTTTTTGTGATTTGTGCACTTCCCTATTATATGACCAATTTACCTAAGCTATAAAGTCCATTACTCTAAAGACTCATGTCCAACCAATATAGGGAAATGACAAACATTCCCACACCTAAATGGGTATTATATGTTGTAGTGCTAAAGGGACCTCCTTTTATGTACGCTTGTTCTAATATCTTTGTTATCTTTTTGTTCCGCAGTTAATACTTGATCCGATAAATACAAATTCGGACCTAAGCTGTCCATATTTATCTAGGTGTTGTATGGACGAGAGTAAACGAGGGATACGTATGTATAATTGTGTATGTTTGTTACGTTGAGCTTCAGATGAATAGTTTTTTTTTTCAGCGATAATATCGGATCATGTTTTTTTTTTTTTTTTTTTTTTTTTTTTTTTTTTTTTGCCTTTATGAGTTTTCATCCACCATCTAACTATTCATGAAGATGCTTTCTGTTTTTTTTCTTTTACTTTTTTTTTTCTTTTTGTTTTGTTCTTTATTTTCTTTTTTTTTTCTTTTTCTTTTTCCTTCTCTGATTTGTTTATTCAATTTAGTTTGTGTATTCCTTCTTCAGTTTTGATAAGCAATTGTCAATAGTGAATTAATGTTACCTTTTTTTTTTATCCCCAGCGGTTAATGTGGTTTCCAATAAATTTCAATTTGGATCAATTGTATCGATATTTATCTGACGCTAATTGGGACAACAGGATTTCATACGCGTCATGTATTGTATTTTACTATTCGAAACACTATTTGACACTATGCAAACACTATTTGACACTATTCCAAATAGTAATTTCTGTTATGAAAATTTACTTTGCCGACATATATTTGGCTTCCGTTTTATTTGTTTTCCTATTGTTTTGATCTAGTTTTGTATCTTTTGTCTTTGTTTTTTATGACTATGATAAATATAAATTTGTGTTTTAGTAGAGTAAAGTAAGATAAGAGTTCACTTTTTGTTAAAGGTCATTCGGTTAAGGGAATATATTTTACTCTTGACCACCTTAAATTTATGTTGTGTGACTTGATATTGTATGATGTAATTTCATGTTGACCATGTCAATCTTATGGTTTTATATGATCCACTTTTTTTAATAAGGGTTATTATTTGAAATGCTCGTATGAATAAGGTTTTGTCGTATGTTCAGATGTTCTTGGGTAAATTTATATGTACTATCTAATAAGGGTAGGGGTTTTTTCTCTTTTACTTTTTTTTACTAACTCTGAGATATTTTATCCAACCCTTTTAGTATTGTAATCTAATGTCTTTGTGTATCTTTTAGAGATGACATCTCAAAGCTAATTTTTTTTATTAAATAAGTGTTGTTTTAACACCTTGGTGAGTATAATAGTGACTAATTAAATTTAGGCACTCTTTTTTTGTATACCATGTGAGTATTATATTTTTTTTTTAGTTATAACACGACTTGGTCATACATATTTTTTTTTGTATATACCATGGCATTTTAGAATCTTTTTATTATGTGAATATTAGAGTTGATTTTATTACGGTTTTCTTTATATTATCAGTTTAAGCGTTGCAAAACAGATTAGCAAGTTTGTTACATGTAAAACAAGAGAATTTAATATCAAGATTCTCATTATTACCAAAATCTTGATATTTACCAAAGTAATCCTTGAATTTTAACTTATTTACTAAATTTTTTATTTACAAATTAACCCCTTTATTTTCCTATAAATACCCCCCCTAATTCTCAAGTTTTAAACACACCAAATATTCTTACAACTTTTCTCTCTAAAAATTCTCCTCTAATCTTTGTTTTAGTTAAAATCTCTCTAATTTAGCTTTATTATTAAGTTATTAGCTTATTAAAAAGCATCTTATAATTAAGTTGCTATTTTTATTTAAGTAATGTTATTATCTTTAGTTTCTGTAAAAAAAAAAAAACACAAAAATATTTCAAGTTCAAGTATTGTTGTTATTATCTTTGTTAAAAATATTAGTTTAATTGCTTAAGTATTCCTATTTTATCTTAGAACAAAAAAAAAAGTTTATTTCTTAAGTTTAGCTTTATTTTTCAAGTTTATTTTTTCTAATCAAAAATTAAAAAAAAAAAGAGTTCATTAGCTTCATTTTGCTTTAGTTTCTTTTAATATATCAAAACTCCAAAAAATTACTTAGACTCTTTAATTTCATTTTAACTAAGGAGTGATCATATTTTCATCCTTGATAAACCAAAGAGGTTATCCAAAAATTGCTACATCTAGCTCAAGGTATCATCTTCAATCTTTTCTTAATTTCCTTAATTATTATTAATATGCTAACTAATATGTTTGTTTCCATGTAATGTTACCAATAGGGGTAATGATGATATTAGGTGCTAAATTAGCCCTAAATCTTTCATTACTCCACATTAGAAAGCCAAGCCTATTGGTGAGGTGATAGGTTATAAAAAAGAGGGGGGGTAATTGCATTTTGCATTTCATCTCTTTCTAATGCATTTTAAATATGAAAGGTTAATACATTTATGTGTCTGCCTAAAGCATATTTTTTAGAATGATTTATTTCTTAAAGTGAGCTTAAAGACCTAATGAATTAAGAGTTTATGTAGAGGATGTTCAAAAGTAAGGAATTACTTACCACGTCCCAAAGATGGCCTATGAAAGAACCTTTACGACTAGAATCAGTTCCAGTTCTTTAGCTCAAGTGATAGAACTTTTCAAGAGCTTTCCAACCATATCTCACAATAATTTTTTCGATTTTTCTATGTTTTTTAATTTTTTTTTAGTTTAAACTATCAAAAAGATAAAATATGCACGTTTTTCTCTTAATTGCTTATTAAAATTTTTATTAATGGTGGTATGAAACCTATATTACACTATATTATATATATATATATATATATATATATATATATATATATATATATATATATATATATATATATATATATATATATATATATATATATATATATATATATATATATATATATATATATATATACTTCTTAACTTATGAAGTTTTAATGAAAATGTCTTTAATCTTATTTTAAAAATGATTTTAGAAATAAGAGTTTTAACAAGCCTTAATTCTAAGTGTTATTTTAAGAAACTTTAATCTTATTTTAAAGATGACTTCAGAAATAAGAGTCTTTAATTCTAAATGTTGTTGTTTTAGAATCTTTAATCTTATTATAAGATGACTTTTGAAATAAATGATGTCTTAAGGATTTTAATTTTCTTTTAAGACTTTAGAAATAAAAGTTTTAACAAATTTTATTTTTCTTTTATAATTTTGTGAACCTTCTTATTTCAAACCCTTTTGTGAACAAGAATGAATCATAACTTTGATTGTTTGTTTTTAATAAGTAATAATAGTTAATATGAGGTTATGGCCTCATTTCCAAACATGAGGTTAAGATTGATTATTTAGTCATATAAGGTTGTAACAATTATCCATCTCCATGAAAATAAGCTTACATCCCATTATAATTACCCGATGGATTAATTGACAATCAGATTTGATTAAATAGTTTATTGTTCCCTTTTATTTGGAATAAGGCCTTGACAGGTGTCGTGTTTTACTTGGCCAATTTCATTAAGCCTAAACACATAATCCTTAAAACCTTACAAAAATTAACCTCGAGTGAATTTAAACCTAAAGTGAGATTATATAATGAACCCTTACAGTTTCACTCCAAAAAATACCTTGACCTAAAAAGTCGTCAATTGGGACGCATTTGTTGAATTGTCTTGTTCAAAAGACATTTTTGGTGATCACTGATCGGGGTGATTTTCCTCAACCAAGGTGGTTCATTTTACTTTTTTGAGTGAATCCGTCAAAGATCACTAAAATCCCACTTACAAAAATGACATCTATGTCAACTACCCAAATTAAAAACCCAATGGAATTGGTCATTTAAAACATGGCATCTGTCCGAACTACGAAGGTTTTGATCCGTGAGTGAATTCAAAATCTCACTATGATCGGTACGTAGTGCAACTTTGGTGCTCAAACCTACCTTGTATTAATTATTATTTTTTCTTTTGTGGTTGATATGTCTTAACACTCGATTTTTTTTAACAACGTAATAGTAAGAGCCCGTTCCTCAGAACGAAAGAGAAGAGGAGTTCCAGACGTTCGATTCTCTTAACCTAAACCCCGAACCCTGTGCCTTTTTGTAGGGAATATTTCAAGCATTATGATAACCCCAAACTTGAACCCCACTGTGATCATACACTAAAGTACGGTGGCGTTCCAAAGGGAAAGACAAAGAGCAAAAAGAGTCGCCAACAAGTTTTAGGAACTTGTAAACCCAAAAGACAATCCTAAAGGACCATCAACTACTCCATAAGGTCTTGAACCAAACAGGGTCCGGGGATGAGGGTACGAATCCAATCTACAAAAGAAAGGACCCGCCCTATAAAATAGGCCTCTACTTTGTTCTGCTCGTATTCATGCGCGCTTTTCGAATAACATACAAACATTATATTAAACCTACCCTGTTTATCTATGTTGGTTGAATATTAATGCACAAATAATACTATTATTGGCGATCACTTGTATTAAAATCACATTAGCCTAAACCAAATTATTAATTATCTTATTAAGGCTGATTTCAAGTACAAATTCCCTTTAAACATGCATAAAAGGTGTGATCAAGCACTAACAAATAAAAAATATCAAGCAACATAATAATAAACAATAAATAATAACGATGATAATAGCATGATAAGGCATAATAAAGCTTAATAATAATAGCAAGATCCTAGGCATGATACTAACAATATTAATAACAACTCCTAGCATGTCACTAAGCAATAAAGATCAAAGCTTTAAACCTAACATGGCACTAACATGATATTAAAAAGGATTAAAGGCACCCTAAACATGACACTAGAAAGCATAAAATAACATCCTAACACGATACTAGAAAGCATAAACAATAATAAGCATGCAATCTACATTGTGAAAGAAATAGGGAGTAAGCTAATCTACTTACTTTGAAGCCTCGTACCTCTTTCTAATAACAAAATACACAAGTTAGTAAACTTCAATGAAAATAAATAAAGAACAATTAAAGAATTAAATCAAATTAAATAAAGTTTAGACTAGTTTTGGACCAAACCCTCAGAAAATATCAAACCTTGCACGTCTAGGGCGAAGGCAACTTCGAACTTGGTTAAGAGATTCAAGATCTCGTGAATGCGCAATTGTAGTTGTAAAAGGTAGTTTAGAAAGAGAGGGAGAAAGAAAGCATATGTTGCTCAAGAGAGAACAGAGAGAATTAAGGAAGAGAATTGATAGTGATTGATGAGAGTCGATTGAGAGAATTGATTGTTGATTGATGAAAGTTGATGAATGAAAGTTGATGATTGAAAAAGGGGAGATATGACCTCTATTTATAAGAAAAAAGAGAAGGTCGAAGAATAAGAAAAGAAATCCGAATTCAAATCGAAATAAAACTCGTAGAGAGCAGTTTTTGCGAATTTTGTTTTTATCATATCTTTTGATCCAGAAGTTCAAATAAGTCATATAATATGTCGTTGGAAATATCTTGAAGTCTACTTTCTAATGCAATTAGAAACAGATTAAAATCTTTTGTAGATAAAAAGATATTGCCGAAATAGTGAAAGGGTGTCAGTTTTGGATAGAGTTTCGTATTTCTTTTATATCTTTTTCGTTATAGCACGGATTTATTATTATAATATATAATTGGAAAGATAATTTCAATATCTTCCAACCATATAAAATTTGGATAAAAAATATGAGGCACGAAAATAATATCTGACTATCTTTGAACATGTTTAAATCCGAATAGAATTAGGAAAGTTTTAAAAAAGGAAAGTTTATATTCAAATCAAATTCTATGATCTTATCTTTTCAAAAAAGGATAATTAAGATATTTTAGAAACTTATAGAATATTCTAATCAATCCTAATTAGTTTAGGAATAGGATTAAACCTTTGGACCCTCCACATGATCATTGGGTCGTAGGTAAAATCCGGTTTGGGCCCAGTTTAGTATTTTGGCCATAATTCCTCATTATTCATCGGAATTGGGCTTATAATATATCGTTGGAAAGGTCTTTTAAAGCCCCATTCAACTACACCATTATTGGACCCTTATCATGGACCAAACTAAACTGGATTGGACGTTTTTATAAAATAGAGTGGGTTTTCGAAAACAGAAAGAAGGATTTTAATAAAAACTAACCGCAACACTTGACTTTTCACACTTTTACCTCATTCGATTATGGTTCGACGTGACAGGTATTCATCACTGGGTTTGGTTTTGGGGAGACACAAATGGGTGTCTACACTTTTTTTATGGAGTTAGCAGTTGATTTTATTTATTTAATTTATTTCTTAAAATTGACAGTTCTAAAATCCGTCCTTATTCGGATAAAAATAAGGTGGTGACTCTAATTTTTGTTTATAAGTCTTATCAGACACCTAAGTGGAACCTTTATAGACTACTCTTTGTCCACCAAAAATCAGGTACCACACTGGGTTGATTTTTAGGGGGAGAGAGTTGCGCGAGGCCGGCGAAGGGCGGTGTAGGTGCGGCTGGTGGTTTGGTGGACGGATGGTGGCTAGAAAAGGTGGAAAGTGAATGAATTAGGTGGTTGTGTAGTGGTGGGATAATGGGATTGTTTCCCTTGGTTTTGAAAACAAACAACATAGAGAATATTGGGTATTTTCATTCCATTCCCTTTATTCATTCCATTCGTTTACCCTGGGTGAACCAAACGGCCCCTTAAAGTGTTTATATAATTAATAGAGGCTTTGATATCTAAATTGTATCATAAAATGTAGATTACCATCCATTGGAAAATAGATTTTAGAAGGTAGAAGAGAAAGGTAGAAAATTAAGTGGGTAAAACCTTAAAAGTATAAACAATATTATAACAATGTTGTTGGTATGTGTGTCAAGAAAATGTTGTTGGTATGGTTTTTTTTTTCCTTGTTTTGTTAAAAAAACTTTTTATTTTTACCGTGACAAGGTATTGGTTGTAACATTGCTCTAGAAATTCAAGCAAAGAAAGTAATCGTTATTTAAAAGAGGCAAAAACTTGTGGCTCAATGCCAACAAACAATTGTTCCTTCTAGCTGGGGATGCGTCGTAATTTCAATGAATGACGCCTTTACAAACATGTTGTAACACCCCCCCGATTGACTAACAAATAATAAACAATAAATAAAGGAAAAATAGACAACCTTTAAATAAAAATTGCGGAAGCATACACTTAAATTGGAGGTATCATCGCCACACGCAACAACCTGTCAAGTGTTAAGGCTTACAAAATCCCAATAATTACAACTCAATAAACTAGGTGAGCTATTAGTACAACTTTACAAACTTATTAAATCACTTATCGAAACACTTGAGCTCCTTTAACTACGATCACTTGATTAACCTACTTAGACAAACTTGACTGCTCACCATTAAGGTCAAATTCAAAAATAGATCGTCGCAGGGCCACCATAAGAAAAAGACATGGCCGCAAACACAAGTAACACAACAAAACAACACACACATCAGCAAAAAGCCGAGTATTCACCACATATCAAAATACGGAGAAAAATAACAAAATAATTAACATTACTAGCTCACTTAAACAATGTAGTTTAGAACTACATTACACATTGTACTCTGAAAATGACCTTGTCTGATTCAACCTCGAATAATAATACGAACCGTTAGTCAACTCATTTGTCCCATAAGTGTGCCACGCTCTTTGTTTTATACCTAGCCTTGGACATGGGTAATTCAAATAAAAACCAACAAGTATAAAAACTTGAATACTCTAAAAAACCAGAAGAAAATAAGCATCTTAAGCCAGACCACATAAGGGCCAAATCACACTGTAGGGGACCATAGAAAAATACTCCTTCCGTTTTAAATACTTGCTCCATTTTCTATTTGCGGCCGTTTTTAAATACTTGCTCCTCCATTTCCTTATTTGGAAAGGTTTTACAAAATTTAATTAATTTCTCTCACCTAGTGGACCTAACATATATTCTCTCCTTCAATTCTCTCCACTACTTTTGCTTTCTACAATTTTTTAATTCTTCCACCAACCCTACTACCTCTATAATTTATTACTTTCACTAATTTCTCCTAAACTTCCGCGCATGGAGAAATGGATCAATTATTTAAAAACGGAGGGAGTATAAATAAAGATTGTACCTCATTCTTAACTCATGATCATTATCTCATTACCAACATGCTAACGACTAAGGTCTATAACGCCAAGCCTCAAACCAAAAACAAAATAATAATTCTCAACCTTTTGATCTCATGCTTCGATTACATAATAATTCACAAGCAAATATTTAGTATCTTAACAATGGCACATGTACCCAAATAATACAACAATTTGATTCATAAAATGTTTCAACACTTATAGAGAAATAATTCTAATACCCAAATACAATAAATTCTCAACCCAAAAATAATACTCCGTATTAGTAACCCTAAACCTCAATAAAACAATACTTCATATATCAACAACATGAAAAACCCTAGCATAGATAACACAATCAATTAATATGACAATTAAATCATATAATACAACACTTTAATCACATATATATAAATCTTGAACATACAAATAACAAATTAAATCATAAAATTTATACGTAATAATACGAAGTACAATTAATAAAAAACAATAACCTATAATCAAATAACTCCAAGAATTAAGATCGTGTGAGTACATATAATAATACGAATAGGCAAAAAACTCCAAAACAAATAAGCGTGATTACCTTCCCAATTAAATCAATTCCACCGTCTACAACCTCGACAAAAGTGAATCGCAAGGTCATAGCCGAAGTAATTAATCAGCAGCATGATGGGTTGACTTGGATTGTATTCAATCCAATTTGTGATTTGCATTGAAAAGGAAAAGGTGCAAAAGTACAATAAATTCTCTGAAGGAAATTTTGGGGAAATTGAGCTACAAATGATAAATTGAAGGGGGAGCAAAGCTTAACATAATTAGGGTATGAGAAGTATTTTTTGTTCATAAACAAGAGTTTCATTAGATATAAAATAAGGTTTCAAAATTTCCAAAATTAAGCTATGTAGATAACGAAGGTTACTTAATAATTAAAATAACTTAATTATTTATCAATAAAATATTGTACGTATAAAATCATAAGATATAAGGGTATTACACATGTCTCATGTATGTGCCAGCTTTTTTTTTTTCTTTGACATCCAAAGGGTGTCATTTACCTTAAATAGGCAAAAGTATATTTTAAAACACTAGCTTCCATCTCCATGTGTGCATCTTCTTCTCATTTGACCAAGCTTAGCTTGTGAATTGAGACATCATTGACTAAGAGAGAGAAGTGTCTCATAGAGCAGGCAATCCTGATCCGACCCGAATGACCTGACCCGTGACTCGAAATTGATCCGAAAACATATACCCAAAATTGACCCGAACACACAGCTGACCCAACCCGACCCATACCTGACTCAAAGTGGAGTTGCCCGAACTTGACCAGATACCCGAAATGGCCTGACTCAAAGTTAACCTGATACCTGTAGGCGTCGCTCGAAGTGCGCCTACGTAAGCATGTTGGTGAATATGCTTGGCACTCATAGGAAGTGGGAATTGACATAACGATTAGGGACAACGATTAGGGACAAACAAAGTAGGGAGCCGCCAACAAGTTTTAAGGAACTTGTAAACCGTTCACGGATCATAAAAGGCAACCACGAAAAAGGGACAACGAAAGGCAACAACGATTGACCCGTGAAGGTTACACCCCATTCATAATCCATGAGATTACTAACTCCATATGGTTCGGAACCACGAAAGGAGGATCGGGGATGATGGTACGAAGTGAGTCATGGAGTCACATTCGCCCGTATTGGCCTCTACTCGATTCTTATAGTGAAAAGCGTTCCTGTGATCTCAAAGGCATACAAACAAAATATTCAATTTGCTCCCAACTATTATTATGCTAAATTGGTTGAATATTAATGCAACATATAATTCTACAATATCGTGATCACTTCGATTAAACAACAAGATTAAAAAGGAACCTAAACCGGTTGTCCAAATTATCTTATTAGGCGTGATTTTCAATTACATATTCCCTTTAACATGCAATACGGTGATCATAAATAATAATAGAACAAACATTAATATTGGAAGCAATCTAACAATAATAGCATTAGTCAAATCAAATAATAATAAACCCTAATCATGATAATAGCAATAAGAAATAATAATAAGAGTAATTAAGTGATTAATTACTCACTTTCCGCGTTTCCTTGAATTTGCTACATCATGAATAAACTGTTAGTAACTTCAATAAAAATAAATCAAATGGAAATTAAACTAAATAAAAAGTAGAGTTGATTTGGTCCAAACCCTCAGTTAATTCTACCTTTCACGCCTTGGTTTAAGTATAGAACTTCGGGTATTTTATGGACTCCTTAGAGTGCTTAAGGGATGTATAGTGTTTAAGAATATAGGTTTAAGGCTTAGAATATGAGAGAGAGGAGAGGATATTTTTGGTGTAGGGAGAGAGGAAGAGAGAAGGATTTGATGATCAAGCTTGTTGATGATTGAAAAAGGGGAGATATGACCTCTATTTATAGGGGAAAAAGAGGGGTCGAATCAAGAAAAGATAAGAATTCGAATCGGATAAAACTCTTGCGATAGACAGCAGTTTTTGCGGTTTTTGTTTTTATCATATCTTTTGATCCAGAAATCGGAATAAGATGAATAAGATGTCGTTGGAAAGCTCTTGAAGTCTACTTTCTAACCCAATTGGAATCAGATTAAAATATTTTATAGAATAAAAGATATGGCCGAAATAGTGGGACGGTGTCAGTTTTGGATAGAGTTTCGTATTTCTTTTATATCTTTTTCGTTATAGCTCGGAATTAACATTATAATATATCATTGGAAAGCTAATTTCAAGAGCTATCCAACCATTTAAGAATTAGATAAAAACTGTGAAGCACGAAAATAATATCTGTCAATCTTTGAACATCTTTCAATTCGAATAGAATTACTAGCTAGAGGAGTTTTATTCTATTTCAAACTCTTTAATCTTATCTTTTCAAAAAGGATAATTAAGATCTTTTAGAAGCTTATAGAAGTTTCCAATTAATCCTAATTGGATTATGAGTGGGATTAAATCATTTGGACCCTCCACATGATCATTGGGTCGTAGATAAGGTGGGCTTAGGTTCGGTTTGGACTCAGTTTAGTATTTTAGCCATAACTTATTCGTTATAACTCGGATTTGGGCTTATAATACATCGTTGGAAAGCTCTTTTCAAGCCCCATCCAACCATTTAACAATTGGACTCAGATTATGGACAAAAATAAACTGGTCTAAACGTATTTATAAAATGGACACGAAATGAATGATTTTAATGGACACGAAATGAATTATTTTGGGTTTAAAGGCACGAAATAAGGATAATAAGTTATGGTTTGGAAAAATGGGCTATGAATTGGATTGTTTTAAGAAATTTATTGAATATGATCCTGGATTTAAGCACTCTAAAGATTACATACTCAACCCGACCAATAATGGCGGTGAAAAGTTGTTCATCATCGGGTTTGGTTTTGGGGAGACATTTTTAGGTGTCTACAATACCCAAATTGACTCGACCCGAAAGTGACTTGACCCGAAACTCAAAGTGACCCAACCCGATTTCGACCCGAATGGACTCGAACTATACTCGAAATGACCCAACCCAAAATTAATAAAATACTCAAAATGACCTAACTGATTCAGGGCTTTATTTCTTACCGGAATTAACAGTTATCGAAAATATTTTAAATTAAACATTATAGTATTGTGTGTATAATACTGTTGAAATGTGCACGTAATTTATTACCCATAATTCATAAAGAGTTCCATTTGATTAGGAACATGCATGTGAACTACTATAGGGAATAGCTCCCTTTTTGACATGGAATACATGGAAGGATTTTAAAATATATATATATATATATATATATATTAAGCTTTATTAACGAGTTTAGGACGATGGATGACGACAATGACCGTACAACGGAGGCATCGTCGGAGGATTCTATAAGTTCTCGTACTTTAATTTTATTTTTTGAAATAAAAACATCCACCTAAATATTAGGATCCACCGATCCGCTTAAAATTTCCGGATCCACCTTTAAAATTTCAAAATCCACTTAGGTATATCAGGATATTTAAGGTGGATCTCCACATTTGCCTTAAATTTCCTAATCTACTTGGGTGTGTATTCGGAAATTTTAAGTGGATCCACCTAGGTGGATCCGGAAATTTTGGGCGGATTTTTTTTTTTTTTTTTGAATTGGTTAATTAATCAAATTTATTAATGTAATCTTTGTATTATTATTACAATTCTTATTGTGATTATTATTAATTTTGTGATAAATTGAGTAATTAGTATTAGTATTAGTATTAGTATTATTATTGTTGTTGTTGTCGTGATCAATGTTGTAATTATTTGTTGATATTAGTTATTGTTGGTTATTTTATTATTTGCTTATGTGATTAATGTTTTAAATATATTACACTTATTAATCTTATTACTTAACTTGTGATTACTGATATTATTAGTATTATTATTGTATGTTTTAAAAATAGAAAACATTGCCCGGAATAATCCCACCTTTAGGCCATCTGCTAAAAATAATCTCACCTTTGGATTAATTTTAAATAATCCAACTTTTATACCCAATCTGCTTTAAATGATCCCGAGTGACCAGTAACCGGTTGAAGAGGTAATTTTGTTTTAATTAAATTTAATTTATATGAGTCACTACTTGATTTGTCCAAAATTAACAAAAACCATTAGAAAAAGTAAAGTTATATTAAAAAAACCACCACCACCTAAGTTTCACCGCCACCATCCCCACCACTACCCAAACCAAGAGCCAGAACCACCACCACTGATGCGCCGACCTGAAACAACCGCCTCTGACGCACCAACTCAAAACCACCGCCCATGACGCGCTTACCGAATCCCATCCCACCCCAGCCAACCCAACCCCAAAACCCCTTTCGAAAAATCAAAAACCCAGCAGAACCCACGGCAAATAAAAAAATCAAAAACCTTGATTTGAGGTCGAAGGAGGACAGCTAGGATCGGGATTGGGGTTGGGGAGGTCAGAGCGGTTGGAAACGGGACGGGGGACGAGGATGGGGCTGGGATCGGCCCGGGAAAGGAATTTTCGAGGGTTTAGGGCTGCTGGTGTTTCCGTTTTCGTGGGGGGGGGGATTGGTGGTTCAAGGATGGGGAAGGGGGAGTGAGGTCAGTCGCGCGCCGGACCGACGGGGGGTAGGGGGCTGACTGGCTAGAGCCGCGTGGCGGGGACGACGGGCTTGAGTGGTGTGTGGTTTTTTGAATATTAATTTTTTTTTTAAAAAAAAAGTCTTCAAACAAAAAATTTAACTTTTTTTAAATTTTATTTTATTTTAATTTTAGTTTTTGGACCAATTACAAGCCGCCACGTGTCAAGTAACTTGGTATAACAAGTTAAATTACCGGCTTGTACCATTTTTAGCGAATTAAGTATAAAGGTCGGATTATTTAAAAATAATCCAAAGGTGGAATTATTTTTAGCGGACGACCCAAAGGTGGGATTATTTCGGGCAATTTTTCCTTAATAATATTGTACTATTATTAATATTATAATAAAAAAAAATATTGGAGAATTTTTTATGTTTTATTTTATTTTTAAAGGATTTGGAGTTTGAAGATGGCGGTGATGGTGTGAATTGTAGTCTGAAGACTTCTGAAAACCTCAGGTAAGTCATGAAATTAAACTTATTATGCTTGTTGTGAATTACACGTACTTCATCTTGTAGCGTATTAATAAATGACCATTTATTTTGTGTAGAAGATCAATGTGACATCAGCCAATGCAGGTATTTGTACTTGCTTCCAGGATCAATGGTGCCTTACATCACGACATGGAAGGATGTCATTGGTGACAAAAACTGTGGCTTTCATTGTGTGGCTGACTTCTTCTTCAGTGATCAAGTGCAATGGTTTACCGCTTGGGGAACAATAGCAAATGAGGTCGCCGCTCATCCAATGTTGTACGAAAGGATTTACGGGATTGGAAGGGTTGGGTTGAATACAGAACGTTTTCGATGGGGTGGTGGGCGGTTGATATGCGACATTGGATGGTAACATTTCATAATTTATTCCCTATTAAGTGATATGTCTCGGTATAGGGAACGTACCAACCTGCTACTTGACAAGCTAAAGTCGTATCACCTAATCAAAAGTAATTCCTAATTCTTCAAACTAATGTAGATAGGGATGTAATCCCCCATATATTTAGAATAAATTATTATATTTCTTTATTATTTAAATAAATTTTTTTACTTTGTTTTCATTAATTAAAATTATTATATGCAAAATGTACTTGAACTTTATTAAATTAATAAGTAATAATCTAATTAAAAATCTCTTTTCTATACACCAATATACTTTATCTATGATGTTGGTAGCCCAAATATGAATATAGAGAGCTTAAATTTCTATGCTAGCCCAAATACAATTCCTACCCCCACTTGATTTTGAAACCAAGCCCACAAAAAAAAAAAAAAAACCCTCACATATTCTTCCTCTCTTCTTCACGTGAAAACAGAAAAAAAATAAAAAAAAACACTCACAAACTCTCTTCTCCTCTTTTACGCACAACAACAGAGAAAAAAAAAATGAGAAGCACTACTGCACCACCGCACCACCACCCAGACCACCGTCTCGCCGCCCCTGCTGCACCGGCGTCCTCCAGCCACCACCCGCAACCACCAGTTTGCTCCTCTTCTCCCTTTCCTTCTTTTTTTTTCTTTTGATTAAGGGCCTGTTCATATTTGCTGAATTGAGCTGAACTGAACTGAACTGATTGGAGTTGAACTGAACTGAACTGATTGGAACTGAACTGAATTGAACTGAACTGAATTGAGCTGAAATGAATATTTTATGTGAGAGAGTAATTAAGAGCAGAACTGAATTAAACTGAACTGAACTGATTGGAGCTGAACTGAACTGAACTGATTGGAGCTGAACTGAACTGAACTGAACTGAAATTAAGTAAATATGAACAGGCCCTAATTATTTAAAGTTTTAAAGTTTCAATCTTTGTTTAATTTTGATTATAAATTATTATTATTATGGTTTGATATTATACATGTGTTATAAAAGATTATGAAATTATGAGTTTTGACATGTTTATATTATGATGCAAAATTTCAGATTTTATATTATGTATAATTTAGGCTTTAAATGTTGATTTTTGATGTTTTAGGGCTTGAAAACGTGTTAAGCAAGTTAATTATCAATACTATGATTTCATAGTTGTAAAACCCACAATTTTATAATTAAAATTAATTTTCAGATTATATATCTTGTGAAATTAGACTTTTAGGTTGTTTATTTGAAGGATTTTAAGGTTTTAAAGTGAAATATACTATTATAGCTATTGAATTATGTATTTAGATCTTTAAAAGTTTGAGGTTTGCAATTTAATTTATTTTTCAGATTTTATATAATCTGATTTTTATTGGTTTTGAGCCAAAAATTAAGGTTTAGAATGCTTTGATATCTTTTAAACAACTATTTATGCACTATGATAGGTATAGACTATTTGAATTGCAAAAACTATTAATAAAACAAATTTTCAGCATGTATTAGTAAGTTAAACTTGCTGTAATTTTATATCATACTCTATATTCTCTTGAATCTAACACATAAACTTGTAGTTGGGATGGTATATTACTAACTTTGACTATTGGGGACAATTTAAAGGCTTTATTTTGATGGTTTGAGAGGTTTTAAAGCACTTTAGTATTGCTGTAAATTTAATTGCTTGAGTATTGATTTTAGGAGAGGACTTTGTAGAAGGTGACTTCTAGTTTCTAAAGTGGCCAACCGAATTGTTTGCACAAGGTACGTACAAGTTACAAAACCTTGCTTTTAGGTGCATGTTTAAGGACGGATCGAGAACTTAGTATCATGTCTAGGGATGACTAGGTTAAATTGTTTGGTTATACATTGTGAATTTCATTTGGTGTGCACTATTCCTTATTGCAATTATTGGTTATGTTCTAATTATGCAAGGTGCGCTTAGAGGCAAAGGTACGTGATTGGTGAAATGACTTAATTATTACTCATTCATGATTTAATGAAATAGGATGAGTAAAGGAATGGTTCATGTCTTATAAGACAAGGTTCAGAGTTTGGGGTGCCTTATGCACTCAAGGTGTTTATACACCGAGGTAGTAAAGGAATAAATAATAAATGTTGCTTGCCACTAATAAATCAAGAATTGAAATTGAAAAGTTGTTTTACTTGATTGAATTGATATTGGATTGATTGTATTATTATGCATATGAGTCATCACCAAGTCTAAACCTGTAAATCACGTAAAGTGCAAGATGGATGAGCAATAAAACTCTGGATTGGTGCACTTCTGGAGTAATGACAATCAGGGGTTGGGGTACATAGGGTATTAGCCGTGTACTTTTCTCGAGGCCGTCTGATCTACGAGTCTCGTATTTCAAATACTTTTTAAAACTAGGAGTTAGGTGAGATCTCATACTAACTACAGTCACGGAGTCGCGCCCGTGGTCGTTGGATGTTTATTGATGTTTCCGAAAGGAGACATGGGGTTTTTCTTTATTGATGTTCCAAATGGGACATGGGTTGGACAACCTTGTCTATTGCTAAATCCAATGAATAAATTGAAATGATTTAGCTACTATTAACTAGTGAAGTCTTAATAAATTGGATAATCGAGTCGTGTGTTGAGTTTGTTATTAATGATGCGTATGATTGATTATTAGTAGCATGTTAAGTATTTCCTTATTTTACTTTGCAGCTTGTATGTACTCAGCTTTGCTGATTGCGTGCTTTTGTGTGTGTATCCTTCTTTGGTCATGGCCTTCGCCTTTCAATGACCCTGTGACGATCCAATTTTTACACTTGTAATATTGGGGAGTAGAATAATCGCAGGTTCTCTCACATGCAGCATTCATCAGGGTTGTGGGATCTTGAGTAGAGAGTTGGTTGCTTGCATTTCATTTCCTTTGCAAGTTTGATTTTATCTTGACTCCATTTTATTTGACACTATTTCTTTTGGTTTAAGTTTGTTTAAACACTGAATTTAATCACTTACTATTTCTTTTGGGTTTTGAATAAGGGCCTTAATGGTTCCAACTTGTAATACTTATTTTGATTTAAATACTTTGTTTGATGTTTATTTTAAACTGTTTTGGTTTTCTGCTACTAATTTCTGAGATAGCCTTAACGTTTGAACACGTAGCGGTAGCACACCAGTAATTCTCTTGAATTTGTTCAGGTTATATACAGGTTTTTCACAGGTTTTTAAGAAAGAAATATTGGGGTGTTACAAGGGAAGTAGGGTCGAATCATTTATAAATTAATAACTGGTATTAAATTGCATCTCTTGAATCTTGACTTAACCATTTATAAATTAACCTGCCTATTGAAACTAAGCCTAAACATCAATTCTCATCTCTCGAATCTCGAATCAATATTGCTTAACTCATACAAATTAAATATGGTCAAATTTCATTGCATAGCATTAAATCAATCAATAGGAAATTAATCAAGCATTGACAATCAACAATAATATATTACCCCTTCATATTATATTACTTATGGATCCCCACAAACCCTAGAAAGAAAACTACTCACACATAATTAAATCTAAACTAATCAAAGAAATTAAACAAGACATGATGAATTAAAAAAATTAAATTAATGAAAATAAAAGAGAAGAAATCGTTACCAAAGTTAACGGAAATAATGAACAGAATTAAATCAAGAGTTGTAGAGAGAGAAGCAAGAGAGAAGTTTTAAGCTGGAAACTAAGTAGAGAGAGATATAGCTAAGAGAAGAGATAATTGTATCAAACAACTAAAAACGTATTTATACAAAGCCTCTAAAAATCCTAATTAGAAACTAAGTAAAATCACCAAAAATCCCCTTCAAGACACGCGCTCGGTCGGGTGAGGCACCGCCCGACTAGGCCCGCCTTTTTTGTTCTTGAAGCGTCTCTCATGCCCGGTCGGGCGCGAGACAGGGCAAGGGAAATATTCTTCCTTCTTCTGCCCCGCCCGGTCGGGCGCACCTCAGGGGGAGGTGGCTAACCGGGCAATGGCTACTTGGGCGGCAACTTGGATTTCTTGTTTGGACTTCCGTTTGGGCTATTAACTTCGGCCCAAACTAAATTTCCTCCTTAGGTTTTAATAACTCGGCCTAATGCCTCGGTATCTTCAAAGTCGAGCCCTTAATCACCGGTTGGAGTCATCCAACCGGCCTTGGGCTACGAAAGATGGTCGTGCTCTTTTGATGCTCGTAGTTGCTCCAAACGATTCCGGGAAAATACTCCAAATGTGCAATTCCCTACAAAACACCACCAAAACTACGAAAACACAAATTAGTAATAAAAGTGTCTCTAAAGAGCCAAAAACACTACTAACTATGACCAAGGGATTAGGGTAAATCACTATATAAAATAGACATATCACTACTACCCATGCATCACGGTGTTACCATTGCGGATTTGCGGGTGCGACGCACGGTTAGGGAACCCACTAGAGAGTTTGTGGTCGCTATAGTTGGTGGGTCGCATTTCATCCGTCTTGATCTTGCACATGATTCACCTCTTCCCCCAATTGAAGGCCTGGTTGGTGGACCGAGCACCACGAGGTAAGTTTTGATGAGATTAACAATATGAAATTAGAAAGAACATGTGGGATGCATTAATTAATTAGGTAGTGAACATATTTATGTTCTTTTACTAAGGTTGAACAGTTATAGCTATGTAATTAAGATTAATAAAAGTAATCAAACTAAAATCCAACAAAACCAAATGTAAAAGTGTCCAGTCCTTACATTACATGTCGAATAAAGAGTAATATAAAATAATTAAGACAAGTAATAAAAATGAAACCACTAATTCGAATAAAGAGTAATCTACAATCACATCATCGCGTTCCAATCAACTACCAGCTGCTCAGTCATTGCCCTTAATTCACGCAACATGTTGGGATACTCTGCAAGAGCTCTTTAGTGAATCTCCATAAACCGACTCACATCCACTGCAAATAAGAAAACAACATATTATAGACATTGCAAATACTAGAAGCCGGATTAACAATAATAACAATATTAATTACAATTATAATAACAATAATAACAATATTATTAATAATAACAATGATAACAATATTAATAATAATATTATTAATTATAAACCACATATTTTGCAACATACAACAACAACAACACTCACAATATATAACAACAACAATAATAAACCACTTCTTAAACAAATTAAATCACGTAAAAAAATCACGAAAAAGAAAAAATATCCTCCATGACTTCCGCCTGAAATTTTCGAAAAATCCATGGAGGATTCGGAATTTTCAAGCAGATCCACCACTGAACATCCGAAAATTTAAGGCAGATGGGTAAATTCGCCTGAAAATTTTGGATCCTCCTTTGGTACTTCCGGAATTTTCAGGCGGAACTCTACTTTTTAAAAAAAAATTATTTTTATAGATGAAATGAGTGTGAATTCAGAAATTAGTGTTGTGAGTATTTATTTACAAGGGGTAAATACGGAAGTTCATTTAAAAATTGCGAGCGATGCCTAGTAAAAAGGAGGCGATGTTTAACAACCCCCATTATTGTTGTTAATTTTACTCTTAGCTTCTTCTTTAAAGGGTTACATTGAATTTTTTTTTCCACTATTTACTTTATATAATTTGAATTTTTGACCAATTAATCAATGACAATGATCATACATATGAAATAATACAGTCTTGTGTATATAGTATTGTTGGAACTGACTAAAGAATATATTATTAATATTCAATTATTATACTTATTGATAATTATAATATACTTACTCTATTCTTTTTTACTTGATCTATTTCATTTATTATGCTTGCCAATAACTTAAATTCTCCATAAGTAAAAATTATAAAAGTTATATATTATGATAGTACTTATTGAGACGATTCTAACAAGACCTCACATGAGTATGTTTTCCTTAAAAATAACTCATAAGAAACGGTCAAATAAGAGGTGGTGAATAGTGTAAAAGTCAAAGCGGGTTAAGTAAAAATGAATAAAGGAAGTATTATTGGTCAAATTTCTACATCGGCATACACGAAGATTGATCTGACCCGAATTGACCCGACCCGAACTTGTCCTGTTAATTGGACCCGAAGATTAACCCGACCCAAACTGACCCGACCCGAACTCGTCCTGAAGTGTTGACCCGATACCCGACCCAACCCGAATTACCATTGACCCTAACCCGGCCCATTTGCCATGTCTAGTGTCTCATACATTGTTCAAAGGCATTCAAGTGTGTGTCATTAGAGACAACACTATATCAAAGATTCAGAACTAGAAAAAAAGAGCATTTTGGCAATGGAAAGTAGAATATTCAAATAATGAAAGTAATTAAAAAGGCATTGAAACGAATGAAATCATAGAAAGTTATTGACCCTAGTATCCCTATTGAGGTTTAAAGGAAAGTTTAGTATTGAATGGCTAATAGACTTGTTTAACAAGGTTTGGAGAACAAACAAGATTAGAGGGATAGAACTATGGTACTGGTTCATAAGAACAAAGGGGATGCTCAAGATTGGTCAAATAATCTGAGGTATAAACCTAATGCGAATCGAAACACCATGAAACCATGGATAGAATGATAGACCTTAGACTATGGAAGTTATTGATAAGTCTATTTTATATATATTTTTATTCCCCGTCCCACGGTCATATTTGTGCTTATTTGAGCTCTGCGGAGCTATTTTTATTACTAATATACGTTTTCTACTGTTTTTGTAGAGTTGGTTTTATTTTGTAAGAATTTGCAGATTTATGATAATTCCTGAGCTTATTGAGCCACTACGAAAACAATGGAGTCGGATCGTATTTATAACCATATATTTAAAGCCCAAGACCGAGTTAAAGAAATTTAGTTCGGTGATTAGGGGCTCGATATATGAAAAGGTCGATGATTTTACAAATTATTATTATGGACTAAGGAAGAAGAATTGGGCCAAAATTAGAGGTTCAATCATTTCCACGCTCAAGAGTCAAGCCCGAGTTTACTCCAAGCAATCGGCCCGATCGAATAGCTGCCTTATTTCGTGGGCCTTACTCTAGCTATTTTAATGTCGGTTTCCGAATTTAATAGCTTTGTTCAAGATTCACGTAGCTATATATATTTGAGGACTTAGATTGAGATTATGCTTTATAGTCTTGTTTTTTTAAGGAACTAGGTTAGATCTCGTGCCATGCACGGTGATCTTTAGTTATATATTGTTATATAGTATTGATTGAGAAGTAATACTGTACTCAATATAATCATAAATTAGTCGAGAAATGATAAAAGTATGAAATGTGTTAATTTGGTATTTGCAATTTTAATTGTAGTTTCTAATACACAACTAAAACAAAAGTAGGCAAAAAAACTGATTTTTTTCTTATTGTAAGATTATTTTAAAATTTTGATTTTTGGTATATGATTGATTATTTTTTTTTTTAGAAAGATTTGTGAATAAATCTTTTATTATAATTATAATAATTACTAAATGTTAATATGGTGTATGTAAAAAAAAAATAATAATAAATAATATGGTTTTTGTAAGTGATTTGTTTCCTTAATTGAATTTTTTTTTTTTTAGTAAAAAGAAAAAAAATAACTAAGGATACGCCAGGAGATGACACGTGTCATTGCTAGTGTGTCTTTTAGTATATAGTATTGATTGATTGATTAGTTTGCAGCTTTATTATTTAGTTTAGTTTTTTTTTTGTTAGAGTTGACTTTTCATTATTTCTTATCTTAGTTTTGCTGCTATTTAGTTTTGAGTAATTAGTTTTTAGTTTTTGACGGAACTTTGTGGTTTTGCTTATGTTTTTATATTATTTTCTTCCTATGAGTTTTAATTTAATTGCTTATTGTTTTTAATCATGCTTTCTTTAATTGCTTTGGTTAGTTTAGATTTAATCATTCACGAGTAGTTTAATTCTAAGGTTCTTGGGGATCCATAACTAATATGAAGGGATAATTTATTATTGTTGATTGTTAATGTTTTGGGTTAATTTCCTATTGATTGATTTAATGTTATGCAATTAGATTAGCACTGGTTTAATTGTATGAGTTACGCAACATTGGTTCGAGATTCGAGAGATGAGAATTGATGTTTAGGCTTATTGTCAATAGGCAAGTTAATTTGTAAATGGTTAGGTCGAGATTCGAGAGATGAGATTTAATACCGGTAAATTACCGGTAAATTAACTTCGTGATTGTAATACATAGCGAAAGCCCTTTATGATCTGGTTAATTGATGGATTGATAATTGATTGTTATGTTTTATCCCGGAGTATTATTTATTGGTGAACCCATGCCCTAGGTCTTTTATTCATTGATTTTCTCCTACTTTTATTTCTCCCTACTCATATTATTCGTAGTATAGTCCTTTAAACAACAACTCTTGGTTACTTTAATAATTTAGATTATAATAATTAATTAGGAATAGAAAGACTTGTTTCCCTGTGGATTCGACCCTACTTCCTTATCAACTTTAGTTAGAGGACTTAGGTAATTACTTTTGATTAGGTGACTACGACTTTAGCCTGTCAGTTATATGTGTGACAAAATTGTAATTCATATAGTTGAAGGCTGAACACATCTTAGGCTTTAATTGTTTAGTGCTAGTCTTTGTTGTTTTCTTAATGAAAAATATAAGTAAAATCAAATTAAGTTATTAAAGTTCATGATTTTATATTAAATAGTTATTGACAAGTTAAGAATGTAAGAAGTGGACATAACTAAGGGAAGAAACGGAATGTAGACATAATAGGAAAGAGATATGATTACACGAAGTACAAAATTTAGTACATTATTAAACTATTATACACATATATATAGTCGTTGTACATATAAAGTATAAAAAGCAAGCAATATACTTGAGCATAAGGTTCGTAGAACCATCCGATAAATAGGTAGACATATAAATAGTTATGGGCAATAACGATCCAAGCTTGATACAAATTTCATTTAAATCTGGTTTTGATTTAGACTCAAACTATTATAATTTTTGTAAATGCACCAAACTTTGCTTTAAAGGCTTTCTTGATATAAGTCTTTCTGTTGTTCCTCCTATTTCCTTTCCTCTTATAGTATTTGCAAACAAGAAAATTAATATAAGTCTTTAAATATAAGCATATATGATATATATATTGATCACAAATGCTACTTCAATTCCAATCAAATTAAACAAAGTGTACCATTAAAAAATATATAGTAAGTTGATATTAAATACTCAATAGTCATCTTAAATACTCAGTAATTGATCTAAATATGCATGGAGTATTATAGGCATCGATTCAAGTGTGCCTATTTTAACATATGTGAATATATTTGACAATCTTTGAAAGTTGGACCTAACTAATACAACAAGGAATAAAGTAAGGATGAAGCTATCAACAAGTTTTAAGAAACTTGTAAATAGTTAATGGATTTTATCGAAAGGGACAAGAAAACCACAAATTTTGATCCAGGAAAGTTACACCCCATTCATAATAAATGAGATTAGTCATTCTATATATATGGTCAATAATATACAAGGATGAATTAAAGGTACGGAATAAAAATAGAAAAAAAAAATCAATATTAATCATACTACAATAAAGACATAAGGATTAGTTGATAAAATGGATACATATAATTCTAGTTTCTTTCTTAATACAGTATATGAGACTGGTTTGATCATATATTGTAGATTTTATTTATTACAACTTACAATGTTAAGAACTTAAACTTTTCAAGAAAAATCTCGTGAAAAGATAAATGATTTCTTGAATCACTTTGGATTATGTACAAAATCTCAAGCCAGTCTGATACAGTTCAAAGATTAGATAAATTATCTATGTAATCCATGTACAAGAGTTACTTCCTCCGTTTTTAAATACTTGCTCCATTTCTCAATGCGCGGAGTTTTAGGAGAAATTGAAGAAAGTAATAAAATATGGAGGTAGTTGAGAAAAAAAAAATTGTAAAAAGCAAAAGTAGTGGAAGAATAAGAGGAGAGAGAGTATTTTGTTGAATTGGGTCCACTAAGTGTGAGAAATGGATTAAATATTGTAAAAGCTTTCCAAAAAAGAAAATGGAGCAAGTATTTAAAAACGGCCTGAAAAGGAAAGTGGAACAAGTATTTAAAAACGGAGGAAGTAGATTATTTGTCATATAGTTAATTAATTTTGGTTATGAAGTCTAATTAATAAATCTTGATAGAAGCAAGGCTGATATCAACTAACTGCAAGTATATAATTCTAGGTGTGTAATACAAAATCAAATCAGCAACATACTTTTTATTTTAAATCAATCGTATCACGTCGGATTCTGTTTCTCAAGGCCATCTTGATTTTGTGCTTAACACTTACTTCAATATAAAAGCAATACAAAAGACCAATTAAGTATGCTTCTATTCAATTCATCGGCAAAAAGGTAATCTTAAATATTTAATTTTTCTTCAAAATTCTCCCTTTCCTTATAGCTAGTGTCATTTAATAGAAAAAAAATTCGGAAGAGTTGATCTCTAATCAATGTCATTATAATTAACCTAAGATAATTAATATTTAATACAAGCTAGCAATGCATGTGTTAAAACTAGAAAGTGGTTTTTTTTTATATATATATTTTTAAAATTTAGTCATTTTCATGTGATAAATGTATTATACCTTATATAGGCTATACCCTCTAACATTTCTCCTATACTTATTTGATTGTTTTTGTAAATAATATTTTGATTATGTGTGTTTTTCAGACATGTCTAAAACGATTGGAGATAGTAGCATGAAAGATGCAAAAAAGTTTACTGCTTTAATTGTAGACGATACTGCTATCATTAGAAAGATTGAACAAATGTTGCTTAACAGTAAAGGGTTTAAAACCAAGGTCGTGGAAAATAGTCAAGAGGCTGTGAACACTTTCATTGAAGGTAATTCTTTTGATGTTATTATCATGGATATTGAAATGCCAATAATGGATGGGATTCAGGTAATCTTTTTTATAATATCTTAATGGCTTTCTTAGTGTTACATATGTTGATGTTAACAACATATCTTTTAATGAAGGCTATTAATAAGTCAGTTATGATTAATGTAACATTTTAGCATAATTAGGACTTAGATAAATGGAAAAATTGCCCGGAATAATCCCACCTTTGAGGCGTCCGCCCAAAATAATCCCACCTTTGGATTATTTTTAATAATCCGACCTTTATATCCAATCCGCTCAAAATGGTCCCAAGTGACCAGTAACCGGTTGAAAAGGTTTTTTTTTATTATTAAGTTTAATACACACGTGTCATAACTTGATTCGTCCAAAATAATAATAATAATAAAAAAAGTAAAAGCAAATACAAAATTAAAAAAAATATATAAAAAAAAAAACCAACCACCTAAGCCACACCACAGCCACCACCATCTCCACCACCACCCAAACCCAAACCCTAGAATTACCACCCCACCCAGACCCGAATCCACCGCCACCTACCTAGAAACCGACTGATATCCCAACCCAACCCCAAAACTCTTTCGAAAATCGAAACCCAACACACTAGATAAATTGAGGTCGCGGCCTGAATTGATGTCGGGGAGGACGGCACGGCCGTAAAAGGGGCAGGAAACGGAGGCGTGGCCGTAAATACGGGGAACGGGCAGGAGGCTGGATCGTGATAGGATTCGGGACGGAAAAGAGACAAGGTAAGGGGAGGATCTGGGAAAGAGACAGGGGAAGTGGTGGTTGGGATTGGGACGGGGAAGGGATTCAGAGGGAAGGGGTTTGGCGCGGCGTCGTCGCCGGCGTTGGCGTCATCGCCGGCGTTGGCGCCGTCACTATGGTTGGGGACTCGGATCTGCGGGGCTGGGGAGTCAGGCAACGAGGGTAGCTTGGGCAGCAGCCAGCCGGTGGGGGTTGTTTTTTTTATAATTATTTTAAAAAAAAGTTTTTTTTTTTAATTTTTATTTTATTTTATTTTTATTTTTGGGACCAATCCCAGGCCGCCACGTGTTAGGTAACTTGTTATTACAAGTTACACGATCGGTTGGGACCATTATGAGCGGATTGGGTATAAAGGTCGGATTATTTAAAAATAATCAATAGGTGGGATTATTTTGAGCGGATGAGCTAAAGGTCGGATTATTCCGGGCAATTTTTCCTAGATAAATACTAATTAGCTGAAAGTATGAATAAGATAATTAAATTTGAATCATTATATACAAGATAAATTATATTAGTAATTATCCCTAATATTAATTATCATTTTATATAAAAAAAAACCCCTTTATATTCAAGATCTTTTTTTTTATATATAATCGCATTCTAGTTCATTCTTCATTTTTTAAATTAAAAAAATTAATGTTTAATTTGTACCATCTATACTTTGATATTTAAAAACTCTAATCAAGAATGACACATGTCCCATCCTAATACACTTCTCTATCTTCTTCTCCCTCTAACCCAAGTGCCACAGTACATGTCTTCTTACATTATTAGTTTTTTTTTTTTTATTACACTATTCTTCTTTAATTCTTTCATTAAACTTAAACTTCATTTTCCATGTACAATTCATCTTCATGTCCCCTCTTCAATTCAACATTTTCCTTTTCACTTTTTGATTTTAGCCCCTCCACCTTCTTTATTTAATCCTCATTTTCAATCAAAGTTCCAAAAATTAAATTTCTTTAATCATGTTTCCGATTACACATTATAACTATAATGACTTATTGAAATCTCCTCATTCATTGTTTAATGCAATTTTTTTATGAATAATCCATGCATTGCACAGGCCAGAAGGCTAGTTTCAATTAAAGTAATGAACTATAATTTTAAAGGGTATTATTATCACCCTTGCATTATTACTTAATTATGAATACTATATTTTACAATATTTATATTAATTTTTAAACTAATTCTTCTACGTGAAGGCAACTAAAGAGTTGCGAGCTATGGGCGTTAAGTGCTTGATATTTGGCGTGACGAGTTCTGAATCAAAGTTGGACATTCAAGCATTTGTAGAAGCTGGTATAGATGAATACTTTCCAAAACCACTGGATTTTGTGAAGATTGATAACATACTCAAGCGCCTTGAAAAGTGATACTAAAAGAAATTTGCATTGGCACTACAAAATGAAATAAGTAAACTATGTTTAGTAATTTAATATTTAAATAATATTGTACTCCTGGTTTTGATATGTTGTTTCCCTTTTTTTTTAGTTTTCAATCAACACAGTTATGATTAAACAATACAAAATTTCATATATTGAAGAGTACATACACATTATTAAACCTATATGCTCCTATTAGTATATCCTTAAAATGTTTGTTTACCAATATATCCTTACAAATATTGATGTTTGTTCACCTAGTGTGAAGAAAATTATATATTTAAAATGTTTGCTTACCTATATGTCCCTATTAATTTGATGTTAATTGCATTTAAACCTTTTCTTGTTTAGTATATAAACAATTATTTTAATAATAATAAAAACAATATAAAAAAACATGACATATTTAATTAAGCTAATAAGCATAACGATAATGTAATAGTAGTGGTATAATAATAATAATAATAATAATAATAATAATAATAATGCACACGTCATAGCTACCCTGGCTCCATTTTATCAATCACAAGACAATCAAACAACTAACATTGTAAATCATGGGATATTTCATTGCCCATGGAAAACAGTGGCAACCAACACAAGCTCTACGAAGTACATAAGTGAGTATACTTCATATTATTAATTTATCATATGCTCGCGTATAGTCATCGTATGTATAATGTATAAAAAGCATGAAATTTTACATACTATACTACAGTATATATAACCACAAAGTCTAAAACATCACGATTCTCTCTTTAAACTCTCTGCCTTCTCTCTAAACCCTTTGTCTTCTCTCTAAACCCTCTGCATTCTGTGACTCCCAACCCCAAAAAACCCTTGGAACTCGCCGGTGTTCTGGCCTCCTTTCATCCTCTTCTTCTTTCCCCTTCTCTGCTTTTTGGCGTCTTCATCCTCACAAATTAAAATCCGAGCCGATGCCATTGCCTCTTCACTTAAAAATCAATTAATCTCAGTTTAGAAGGTGTATACTGTTTTGTGAGTTTTTCCCTGACTAAGAGGATTTCGAGAGGCCCTGCATTACCCACCTTAGAGTGAAAGGTTCACGTTCAAAGGATTTCGCCGGCGAAACAAGAGGTCTAAGGACTAGTCCTAACACCGTCGTCAAAGGTCATTGGCTAATTTTGACCGTGACGGAAACGGTAAACTTAGAGTTAGGGTTTCATGGGTCCTTGCGCTGGAAGGCGGAGTGGTTCGTGACGAAAACGGTGAAGTTAGGGTTAGGGTTCTGAGGTTCTTTGCTATTATGGTTTAGGATTTTGGGTTCGAAAGGTACTCTCTAATATGGTCTTCTTACCTAAGTAGGTTGTTTCTTGGTATTATTCAGAGTTTGCTTTACTTTTTAAATTTATGTGTGGTTTATTTTAGCATTTCTTGGTTGTCCAGTATCTCTGGTTGAAGTGGCTATAGTTTATTTTATAGATGTGTGCGGAGAGAGTTGGATCCATCATTATGGGATTTGGGTTTGTTGTAGTGTTGAGAGAGTTAATCGTTGTTTGGGGGACGAACAAGAAGTTGACCGTGGCTAGATTGAAGAGTGTTATGTTGGAATGATTATTGTTGTCATTCCGTTCCCTATTTTATAGTGATCATTGTGATTATTACTCTTGAAATTTTCTATCCGAATCAGGTGCGCAAACATGGTTTGAGCCTCGACGTTATCAAAGCTTTCTTGCTAGCAAGAACAACTTATGAATAAAAGGTCACATGTCCTGTTTGAAGGCCTTACTTGGTGATAAATTGATCCCACTAGGTAAGGTTAAAATAGCCATGATCGAACAGTTTCGGTACTCTCTGCTCTCTTTGTATTTTGAAGTAGGTACCCACTCATTGGCCTATAAGGAGGTCCTAATTTGCAACTTATTCGGCCAACCCTAGTTATGTAATATTGTTTTTATTGTCGAAAGTAGTAAAGGCTTAAATGTTAAAAGCCATGTAGTGGTAAGTTTTAGTTTTTATTTCAAATTTTGTAAACTCTGATTTAATTAATATAATTTGCTATTGTTAAAAAAAAAAGTACTAGTATATATCACTTGTCAACTTTGACTTTAAGGGTACAATAATATTCAAGGAATGAATATATCAAGTGGGATCTTGTTAGATTCGTAATAATGTGTATTTTATTAATATAAACTATTCATAATTTTTTAATTACGAAACTAAAAATATTGATAAAAAAACTGCACGTAAAACGATATCTGATTTGAACTTATTTTCTCTAATATGATTTAAACTTATTTTTTAGAAATAAGTAAAAATGAGTTAGAATCAAACAAGGCCTAAGACCACTCTCATTCATGAGCAAATAAAAAAAATGCCATTATCTCTCTACCCACTTTCTCACTCCTCTTTTCCACTTTTTCTTATGGGCATTTTTTTCTACAACTTCTCACACACTCATGGGCTAAGAAAAAACCCACACCATTCTCTCTCTTATTTTTTCTCTCTCCTAAGATATTACTATCATCACATTATTTATTTATTTTTCTTTTATTTTTTTGCTGATTTGGTTCTATGGCCCACACTACTGTAGCAATTAGTTTTTGCCATTGCTATGGGCATTTGAAGATTTCCCCATGGACATTTTTTCTAATGCTCATGAGTGGGAAGCCAAAATTTCATTGTTTTCATTAAAATTTCCTCATGGGCAAAAAAAATGCCCATGAGTGAGAGTGCTTTAAGGGCTTGTTCTCTTCAACTTAATTACAAATCAACTTCAAAACTTTAAAAAATAAAAAAAATAAAAAATTGAGGTTTATGAAAAATTGACACACCGTTCAAAAAAAAAAAAAAAAAAAAAAAAAAAAAAATTACACATGTATATGATTTAGCAACTCACCTCTACTATAATCTGTCTCCATGCGTAGAAGGACAAAGTCAAGGGACTCTAATCATCACCCTCTATCTTCCATACAACAACGAATCTCAGCCGTCGATTAACTTCACCTCTCTATATAAAAACCAAGAGAGAGATAATTCTTTCACTTTCTCTTCCTTTCCTTCGTTTCGAATCAAATCTAGGGTTTTCGTGCTCCGCTTTTTTGTTCGTCAGGTACGCTTCACTTATCCTACTCAAGTATGTTTATGATGATTTCCTCTTTTTCTGCAATCGATTATTTCATCATATTTGATTTGTGATGTATAATTTTATGCGATTGATTGAATTTTGTTTTGATTGATGCGTTTTTTTGATGTATCTTGTTTAATCGATTTGTGTTCTTGGATTGATTTTTTCTGAATTTTTGTGTTGGTGGATGCGAATCAGTAGGCTATGTTTTTGATTTGCTTTGTGTTTATGTGAGATTTATTGATTTAGGCGATTTTAATGTTGATTTGATTTTCTTTTTGATTAATTTAATTATATGTTGCGGAATATTGTTATTTTTTCCTAATTTTTGAATTGAATGAATTTGAGATGATATTTGAGTCGAATAACGAACAGCTATTCGCATTGATTTGATGTATGAATCACGCTTTTATCCTCTTTGATTATTTGTTTAATCAAATTGATGTTGTTTATTCAGAAAGCCGGAATTTGGGTAAGGTTGGGGGGTATAGTTGAATTTATGACAGGAGTAAATTGGTAGTATAATTGAATTTATTTTTTATATGAATTTATTTATGTAGGAAAATGCCTCGATATGGTGATCGTGATCGTGGTGACCGTGACCGAGGTGACCGTGATCGTCATGGCAGTGGGACACGCCTGTATGTTGGCCGCTTGTCTTCGCGGACCAGGAGTCATGATTTGGAAGATCTTTTCAGCAGATACGGAAGGTAATGTAATTCAGGTTACTAATATATAATTGTGACATTTTGTATCTAATTTACTGTTAGAGGCTTTGTTTTTGACTTTAAAGATGGTTTTGTGCGTGCAATTGAAAGTACCATTGTAATTTAACATGGCTATAAAAGTTTAGTATTTGGATTATATATTCTAAAGGAATAAGAAGTTTTCTCAGTGTTGGGTGCTGGTTTTTAGTCGGTGTGAATGGGGGAAATTCTCCTCCTTATGACTTGTGCTATGGCAAGTCGAGGGGCTCTTGGAAAGGTCTTTAATCTTTTTAATGTATGTACCTGATGAAAATGTTTCTTCGAGAGTGTTGCAATCCTCCATGTGTCGTGTGGCTTAACTTGAATGTCTTGTTGAAGGTTTCTAGGCTTTTGCCTAGCCTTGGAGGTCTATGGTGGGATGGTTGCCCTTGATGGAATTGGTGGCTATTCTTGCAATGTATAGGGGACTTTGGCGATTCTTTCTATAATTTAATGCGTATTTTTATGGAATTGGCAACATTCTCAAAGTGGTGTTTAGTTCATCTGTGAGGGGCGAGGTATCAACCCTTCGGTAGTTTTGTCCTGATGGCCTTACTGTTTATGGCAACCATTTACGCAGAGTACGTGACGTGGATATGAAGCGCGATTATGCCTTTGTTGTATGTATTTCTTCCCTCTTCTCCACTTCTCTATTAATATCTGTTGTTCCCAGAAGCACACTATTTTGATTTGTGCTCTTTTGTTAATCATATATGAGATTTGGTGTTGTTTTTGTGACATTATGATAACAGGAGTTTAGTGATCCTCGGGATGCCGAAGATGCAAGATATAGCTTAAACGCACGAGATGTGGATGGTAGTCGAATTATTGTTGAGTTTGCAAAGGGGGTATGTGGCAATGGACATCCTTTGGCGTCGTATTGTATTACCAATAATTATTGTGTTATTATCAATTGCTCTTTTTTTCGACACTTGATAAATATAACAGACTAGTAGAGTTTCTGATTGCTTGTTTTAAATAAGCTAAGCAGCTGTAACTGGCCAATTATTGGATGCTTGTCTCATTGTAGATATTCATAGTGGATTGCATTTTTTGAATGTTCTGTGCTACAACGTGTCAATGTGCTGTGCCTAATCTAGCTACAATTCTACAAGTTATTGATTTGCTGAAATTTTTTCTAATTTATCTTGTAGGGACCACGGGGTCCAGGTGGTTCGCGTGAGTCACGTGACTTTGGTAGCAGAGGACCAGCTCCTGGATCAGGAAGATGTTTTAATTGTGGAATTGAAGGCCACTGGGCTCGAGATTGCAAAGCAGGTGACTGGAAGAACAAATGTTACCGCTGTGGAGAGCGGGGCCATATAGAAAGGAATTGTCAAAACAGCCCCAAGAAATTAAGGTCTTTATTTTTACTTTGCCCCCTCTAATAATTTATATTACTGTTATTTCTGTCTCTTTCTGAAACTGCCTACTATTTTTTTTTGTTTTCTACAATGCTACTTTAAACTTAACCGTCAGTTTATCTTTACATATTAAGTCTAATTGTGGTAAAGGTTATGAGATGGAAAGCTTCTTACCCTAATCACATTTTGAGTGATCTGAAATACATCTATCAAGAACTTGTTTTTGAGATTTTATTTTTGCATTAAGCCCCATCCCTCACCTCTCCCTTAGCTCCACCATCACTTGCAGTAACAAAAAAGTAGAATTTGTAGACTAACAATGATAGTCACATCTAAACTTAGACTATAAGCTTTTTTTCTTGAAAGCAATAAACTTTGGGTTGGCTTACTTTGATTGTTACTGAGTAAATTATGTTTGATTATTTCTAGCAGACGCGGTCGAAGCTACTCGCCCTCAGGGTCGCCACGCCGGCGTTCACCATCTCCTCGACGAGACAGAAGCCGTAGCCGTAGTTTTAGTAGGAGCCGTAGCTACAGGTGTGTTATTCATTGAAGCAATTTTTATGCTATTACAATAAACTTGTGTTGAAGATGATTTTCATCTGGTTGGAAATGCCGGTAAGGCCATCTTTGGATTGCTATATTGGGTGTCTTTTTGGTGTGATTACTTTGGTATTGTGTGCTTCCAGCTTTGTTTCATTTGATCTTATAGCTATAGTACTTCTAGCCTTGTTTATAGCTGGGTTTTGATGCACAATGGAGAAAGGGTAGCTTGGTGTTGGAGGTTTTTGGCACATTATGTAAAGTTTTTTGTTATGTTTGTACACCTAGAAAGGGGTATATCCGTACAGTAGAAAGGGGTAAAGGAATTTTTTTTGTATATTATTTTTAATGTGAGAAACAATATGTTGGCTGGGGACACTTGGAGTGTTTTCCTTCAATACTTCTAGATAGGAGTAGCTGCTTATTATTACTTAAAAACACTGGCAAGTATTGTATTTCACTTGGGTTAGAACTAATATAGATAGCAATTCTACTGCTGCAAACATAGTTGTCACTATTTGTTATGGCTTATCCTATTGGCAACTGTGTTTTACTTACATTTTTTTTTCCTGTTGCTTGAATCTGTTTTGACTTTGCTGGTTTGGTTTTGGTGGGGCTCTTAAATTGCATGCCATTAGGGTTGTGTTCAAATGCACTGGTTCAACTAAGTAGTATATTTTTTTTTCATCCCTGCAGTCAGTCTAGGTCTCCGCCAAGAAGAGAGAGAGATATCGAGCGTGCTGGCCGGTCAAGAAGCCCTCGTCCAAGCAAGAGCCCTGTCAAAAGCAGGAGCCCTATAAGAAGCAGGAGCCCTAAACGACAGAAAAGCTCTCCCTTGACATCAAGGGGCAGGAAACGCTCTCCAACACCCGATGAGAGGAGTCCTGAAGGGAGAGGTAGATCCTCTGATAGGGATGAGAGACGTGCCAATGGATCTGATTATGCTGGTAGCCCAAGGTCGAGGAGTAGAAGCCCTGTCAAAGAAGGTGAAAGAGGGAGCCCCAGAAATGGAGATGCTCGAAGTCGTAGTCCCTTTGAAGAAAATGGCCGAGATCACAGTGTCAGCCCTGCTGCTAGAAATGACAAGAATGGTAGGGAAGATGACAATGATGACTATGAAGCTTCTCCTAGGGGCAGTGAATGATCAGAGATACTAGTGTTTTTTTTTTTTTTCATTTCTTTTAATACCTTGTGTTCACAACTAAAGCTGTTAACTGGAAGGATGTCGCATTTGCCTTGGAATTTTAAAGTCTGTTTGTTGTTACTACATAGAATTTTCTGTTCACTCAATTGCTTATGCATCTTATGGTTTTTGTTGGAATTTTTTTTGCTGAATAATGACCTGATTAACACCTTTTATATTGATGCTAAATGGTAGGCAGATTTTTAGTGTTAAGGGTTTTAAGTTTGTAGTTGGTGTTTGCTGGCATAACGATAGCTTGTACTACCTGGCTATACAAATTTGCAGATTTCTGTAATCATCGTTTGAAAATTTGTTCAGAAATAAATCTGTTACTTTGTAATTCAAAACGAGTAAATAATTCGAAACGGAGGGGTATATTATTTTTTGTTTGGTAACCATCTAATTTGATCATTAACAACCAAGGAGTATTGCATGTTTCTATTTATTATGGATCTACTTGAATGTATCAAAATGATTTTTCAATATAATTCCTCAAGCATTCTGAACTTTGTTTTGCCAAAATTCATATTGGTTTGGCAACTTTTTGCCTCCTGGCGCAATTACTTTTTTCTTTCGGGAATATTAGTGGTATAATTATTGTTGTACGTGATAATTTTTAATTTGTACGGTTAAAGTTTTTTGAGTTTAACCAGTAGAATAAAAGGACTGGCTATTATGATGCAAAACAAACTCGAAACTTTGTAAGTGGTCTATTGCTACGAAATCTATGGCATAATTGGAATAATTGGTTAAGCGAAATCCTCCTGTTGAACCCAGTTAGTGAAATTGACAATATTTCTACTCAAGTTCCTGTTGGAACATACAACAGTATCTGTATTTTGCAAACTGGACTACCAACTTCGTTCATACGAAGTATATTATGGGCAGAGGATTAAAATATGCTCCTCCAAATTGAGTTGGACTTACTAGATTCACTATCAAGCTTTAAAAAACCTGGTCTCACTATACAATTAGTGTGCGATCATTTCATAGGTTTCGCTACAAAAAACAAGATTTTTGGATATAACAAATGATCCTGTAACTTCAGGATAAGGGGTGCTCTCCTAACTTTTGATTAGGGAAGTAATGAGTAGTTGCCTACGCTTTAAGATCTCTTGCACGGAGTATACAGTAAAAGTAGAAGGTTTCATTATCTTTTAATCAAACATGTACTGTTCAAGTGGTCATAGCAAACCTGAACAGAGTAGAAGCTATCTCGAAAACCATCAACAACCTTCTGCTTTCATCACGACTCAACTGCTTGATAATCTCTTTTTTTTTTTTTTTTTTTTTTTTTTTTGACGGGTACTGCTTAATAATCTTTGAGGCAGCTGAAAGCTTGATTTTATAGCCACACAGCAATCTACTGCTTATAAAAATCCACATACTGATAAACTAGAATAACAGCATCAGCAACGAAAATAACAAATTGTTCAAATTGCCCTTTTGCTATGTACATGTGGGTAGCTGCCAATCCTCCAACAGATCACAGCCAAAAGAAAAAAACAAATTAAATAAATATAAATGAAAATTCTATTCTTCTTGAGTCTTGACAGTCTTTTTACATAGTTATTCAAGGTATGATTCTATGAGATAAATGCCTTAGCAAGATCAGAATAATTGCAGACTTCACCTGTCCTTGGGCAAGTAATTTTACCATTATTCCTATGAGCCATATCCTCGAGAGCCTGCCAAAGCACAATCGCCAAAGCACAATCAATAAGAATGAACTATAGTTACAGAAAGGGTAAAAGAAAATTTAAAGAATGAACCATTTCACCAATGGACAGTACACAAACCTTAGTGCTGTAGACGTAGCCATTTGGTAAGACCATAGGCGGATTTTCAGTATCCATCAATTCTTTTGTTATGTAGCAGACAATTTTTGAGTGTTGCTGCTTCGAGAATGGAAGTGATACTGCCAATTTACGGAAACTTTCCTGAGACAATGGATCATCTTTCGGACAGTCATCTTCATAGCAAAATCTAAAAGAGGTCAAGGCACAACATATTTCACTGGACCTAAAATCAAGATGCAGTTCTCTGCAATTTAGCATGCAAGTGAAATCCATGTTCTAGTCTTGAAGATAGCTTCATAGACAGCATTTGGGCAAGTGTTCATAGCCTCAAACCAAAAGCAGCATGAACAATATATAGATGTGAAGCATGTGTCTAAATAGCAAAGGTGTAGTTATCACCGACATGCTTTGGATTTACAGCATTTTCTATTTAGCTTGCTGCACTTCACAATTCAAGGACACTCAAGAGGACTTGAAGGTTAAATTCATAATTTTGAATCACAGAGGTCTCAAACATTCCAAACAGTAGCAGACACAATAAACTAAAGTCCTGGGAGAAGAGTTGATTTACTATTGTCCTGATTGCGCTGAAATATATTTCTCAAGCACCTAAAATCTATATAGACTATATTTATGTTAAAAGGTGACTACTACTACTAAGTAAAGGGAAACATAATGTAGAAGCAAATCTATAATAGTGATAAAAAGAAAAAGTGTACACTTGCACAAGCAGTCAAGCACAACACCACCAAAGCCTTCTCCCGGAAAAAAAAAGAAAAAAAAAAAACCTTGTTATTACATCGTCTCTATGTTAACACCTATTTGAATTTTAAATTTAATAAATAACCAACAAAAATGATACGGAGTTTACAAAGCATATTTAAAAATTAAATTTAAATAAAAACCAACAAAAAGGATACGGAGTTTTCAAAGCAGATAAGCCGGCCTGCAAATAGATATTTAACAATGGTTCAAGAGTCATGCCATACAATCTGTAGAATTCCTGCTTGAAAAGGTCCACAAGGTGGTCCCATTGCTTGGGTTCAAAAAGGACCTGCCAAAAGGAAAAAAGAGGCAAACATCAAGTATGAGTGAAGTAGAATTATTCAGTCCAGAACACCAGTCATTTTTTTCTTTCTTTTCAGGGAAAATCAACCAAGATAAAGTGGTCACAACGACATCCAAAGGCCACCTTTGGATTCCAAAGAATTAGCTTTTTATGATAACCTGGTCGAGAGAGTCAATACATTGTTATAAGAGATTGAATGGGGTATGCAAGCTTAATTATAGTAAGGCTTGGCTGTCAAGCTAAAGTTTGCCTCTATAGTGAGGGCAGTCTCCCTCTATAATGAGGCAATTTGACCACAAGACCTAAAACCCCACAAGACTGCAAGAAGTTTTCATGGAAGGAAAAGAAATAAATTTATTAAAAGAGACAAGTGAACTTCACCAGCTTATGAAATTCATAAACAAACATGCAAACAATCTGTCCACGTTCACCCAATAACCCAATGCCTCAGGATCTACTTCACAAATGCTCTTCGTAGTGGCAAGACAGTAAAAGAAATTCGTTTCAATTCTGTTAGCATTTTTGTCAAACTTGTCTTCGATGAGAAGGTGGAATTGTTCACTGAATAAGAGGGACTTATCTACAGTACAATGGGGCAAGAGATTAAAATAATAGTAGGTTGAAAGAGAGAATCATCCAGAAAAGTCTCTTTCTCTTTTCTCGTGTAAGAGTTTCCAGCCACTTTGAGGCTTTTAGTAGCATTGCCCATATTTATTATTTAATAGTGTCAATTAATATGACTAAATTATCATTGATTCTTATTTTTTAAGCTGAAAATTAGAAAAAATTTCCAGTCTACTACACAATCTCCTTTACAATCAGATGGACCCATTTCTTTTTGTACCTTTGTCCCAGACTTATATGCATGTCCAAACAATACTCAAATAGCAATATAGATGGCAGGATATATAAACAAGAAATAACATTCAAGTTTTACAATGATAAAATTACGGAGTAGAAAAATATAACTCATCACAAGAAAAAAAATTTCCAATGGGAATGTTAGACTAGGGAAAGGGTTGGGAATTTCAAACAATGTTGCTGAACCACCTGTACTAAAACAATGTAGTATCTAAAACTGGATTAAGAAATAAGAATTGAAGCAAAACAACAGAAAACAAAGCTACGCTTGCAAGCATCTCATACAGATTTATTACAGCTCTGCACACACTACAACAGTGGTAGTTTTAATTATTGATGCGTGTGTGAGTATCTGAGGTCATCTAACACAAAAATGTGATTACTCCAAAACAACAAAGTGATGAGAGAAAATGAAGCAGTTGCACATACAGAGTAATATGATACTGATAATGATACAAATAGAGAAACAAGCAAAGAAACTGATCAAGAAACTAACCTTGTAGGTAGCACACTCTGTACTGCTCTTAAAAGCAAGTGTCGCAAGAACTCTCTGCAACTCTTTCATATGAGTTGCTCCCCATGGTGCTAGATATTTTTGGGCATATCTAATTGCACGCATATTGTTATCAGCTCTAACCAATTCTATGAACTCTTGAAGTCTTAGTTGAAACTCAAATTTGCTCTGTAACCAAGAAAGAGGGTAGTGTTAAGTTACCTTATCTTTTATCTATGTGTGCATATCACTAAAGTGACACACATCATAAGCTAAAAACAAAAATTAAAACCCATTCAGAAATTATTTTAGTGAATACTAGATCATGAAAATAATGCTCATTTTCTTAAAAACCATAAATGAGATAACTATGTATTGACAATTTATTTGATACTAACAACTAAATTTATTTTATTTTTTTAACCAAAGGAAATAAAAAACCTCCACTTAAAGGGTTTGGTCTTCATTTCTAATGCTTAAATTTTTCATAATTATTTGCTCCCTCTCTATGCATATGACATATATGATAATCTATTCCACAAAAGCTAAATCTTAATGGATTTTCCCATTTTCCTATATGTGCGTAAAAGGTTAACTAAAAAAACACTCAATAACAGATTGAACTTCTGAATGCCTTCATTTCAAATTTCTATTCCCTATTATGAGAGTCAAACTATGATCAACCATATAAATTTTCAAAACTTAGAACACAAATGCAACACCTAAGGCTGGATGAATATCCAAGGTAATGCTTCTAGAAACTTCTACTATTGTGTACACCAACTACATAGGGTTCTGACTTTTGACATGGTGTAAGTGATATTATTGTAAGATTGCACAAGTAAAATGCAATATAGAAGCAGTAATGGCCTAATGGGTTATTATTTGTACTTATTGCAATCATTGCCTTCCACTTTTGACAATGAAATCTTTCATTTATCTAAAACTTGATGGGAACATCCCTTCCACTTGTCCCCCATCTCTTCCTGATCCCTTATATAATAATGCCTCCTCGGATTCGACTAATGGATTAAATTATTAGTAGGATATCCCAACAAAACAACACATTGAACTAAGTGACTCCTAATCTAGCAGACTAAATTATCTGACAGAGGATCAATAGCTGTAATAAGCTTCACAATGGACCCTAACTGATGCGATAGCATTCCTTGATCTATCTTTACATGCTTTCTCAAACTAATTTCATGGTTTTGCTAATTACATAACAGTGAGGTTTCATGTAACCAAAAAATGCCCTTACTTTCAGTAATATAGCCTTCTTAGTTAAGGTAATTTATGAAAGTAAGATTAATATTCTGTTAGTTTATTTGGAGTGTTTCCTAATATCACTAGGAGAGGGATTCACAAGTTTTGGTCTGATTTTCTTATGATGTATTAATTAGCTTAGCTTCCCAAACTCCCTAGGAGTTAAGTAATTTTTGCAGGATCTTTCTTTGGTATATGGTTCTGCTGAATGAGTATTGGGTGGAAAATTCTTAAACAAGCACCAGAATTTGGCAAAGAGGGGCAAAAAAATAGTTACTAGTTGGGGCCTTCAAACAGAGCCAGCTGACTTAATCTATGCAGTACAACTGTACAAGCATACTTAACACTATCAGTCCATACTTCTTCATGTCAACCCCTCATCCTGCGTTAATTAAAAAAAAAAAAAAAAAAAAAAGAAAAAAGAAAAAAGAAAAAGAAGCCCTGCTAACTGAGAGATGCTGAAAAACACATACTAATTCATGGAAAAATTCCATGGTAAAATTCCAAGTTCTGGAAGACATGGTACTTAGCTACTTACAGCTTAATTCTTAGTAATACATGAACAGAGAGTATCACGACTGTATTACTGAGGGCCTATATCAGCTTTTACTAAAACCTGATCTCAGGCAAGTTCAACCTTTGGCCTTTAGCTAATAGCAACTTAACAGGTGAGTTATAAAATACTATGAAGTAGCAAATTAAGACAATAGTTATTCCTTAAACACTTTTTAAAATTTGCAGGCATAAAATCATGACACAGTCTGTATTTTGCACATACCTTTGACTTCTTAAGCCTAGACTTGTTATCAGCACACCAGGCTAATGCAGGAGCTACCTCTTTGTTTTGAAGAGCCTCAATCACCCGTCTAGCTTCATGAAATACATCAATATCAACAAGATCCTGACATAAAAAGATCATTTCAACTACATTAGTGAAAACTGCAGTAATTTTCTTCTGAACTCAATAGAGCACAAAAGTTTCAGGGGTGTCTTATCTGGCATGAAAAGATTATTTCTTTTATTATTTGTTTGGAGGGAGGGAGGGGGGGGGGGATTCTGCTCATACCAAAGTCTCATAACACCAGTTTCCTGAATATTTAATTTTTATGTGTACTACACGAAACACAAATGTTCATGATTTTTACAGAAATATTATCAGTAAGAAATTCAAGAAAAGACAATTCTAAATCTGTCACTAACTTCTCAAATTATAATTAGCTCATTTAATGTTCTTGTAAGAATATAAAAAATCCATTTCAAGCAATTACAACTCAACATATACGAACTTGTCCAGCTCCTTTAGCAGTCAAAGAGGATATGTTCTCAAATTATACATATGAATAAGAAAAATGGAAGAACCACACTTGTGAAAATAAGATAAATTCCGTACAACAATAAATTCATGAAAAACATATTATAATGAACAAATAGATGTAAGAACAAAACCAGAGAAAAAAGGATAGTTATCACAAGTTGTCCTCCTTACAGCCAAAATTCAGATAAATATATTAGCCCAATTCCGTTGAATATCCCCCACTAAGCAACTTGTAAATTTCCTCGCTACCTTAGCCCACAACAAAGCTGAAAAAGTTATACTATCACACAACGAACCAGCACTCAAAGCAGTTACACATTTCATTTTAGCCACAAACACCACAATTTCCAAAAAAGCATTTTGCCAAAACATGTTCTTCTCCTTCGCTCTTCCAAAGTCCACAAAACAGAACTGTAACTTGGAAATCTCCCTGCACAGCAAAAAACCTCCCCCAAATATTGCTAGCCATCTCACAATGAAGGGATATGTGTGAGTTCACCTGATCAATTGATCATCATTAACCAAAATATTTATCGTCTTATAAGGGCTTTTTTGTTAGTTGATATTTACTTGTTATTGAAGAATGGAGGATGGGAACAACCATTTTCTGTAAGTTATCCTCGATTATATAATTGCTGTACAATCTAGAGGATGTTCTTGTAGGTTATAATGATGTGTTGCTCATCATTATAACTTACAAGCATCCTCTAGCAATAATAAATATGCAATAATAAACAATATCTCACTTTAAACAGCAATCAGATATGCAGTGTTGAAGAGCTGCTAAAAGCAGAAAATCCCTTGGTTCTTAAATGAAGTAAATGCACATATATTATAGATGAAAAGGATATGCCTCTGCCAATATAAAACAGCTTTAGCGGATATCTCTCCAAAGTATCAATTACAAAGGATGGCATGATGTTGGTCATCTATACTAGCCAATTTCTGTTCACTGAACAAGGTTCAGAGTCTTTAGACATGAACTTAGGCCACTTTTAATCTGATAAGAAATAATATTATCCTTCTTATGTAACTTACTGTGAACCAAGGGAGATTTTTAAAATTAAATATACTGGGGAGACTTGATACATATCTGATGGTGACTCATCAATGTCTTAGTAATAAATAAAATGAGGTGGTCTCCCCCTCCCCCTCCCCCCCCCCCCCCCCCCCCCCCAAAAAAAAAAAAAAAAGAATCAAATAAGCAAATTGATAAAATATAAAAAGTTGCAGCAATGAATTTCTAGAACAATTAAAACTAAAGAAAGCAAGATACCTGTATATTGCTAGTCTCAGCCAACTTTGCAGCACTCTCATAATACGACATACGAAGCATATAGTCCACAAGAATCCGCTTCAAGCGTGTGTTGCTCCATTCAGTTAAATTATCTGCATCTGCAGATTCCAAATGGTCTAATCGAGCTCGACATCGTTGTGCTTGCAAGTTCTCTACTCGGCTTCCTTCCTCTAGCTAATTTACCAAACATAATTAACAATACACCAAAAAAATAACAACCAAAGGGGAAAAAAAAATGAAACATGAAATTTGCTATGAGCTATACTTCCAACATCTGATATAGGAAAACCACCAATTCTTCTAACATTTGAAAATCATTTTTTGGTTCCTTATTTCCTCTTTGTACACATTAATCAATAACCTATATTTTTTGACAAGGAAAGTTGATAAAGAATTGCTACTCTAATCTGAACAGTCACACAAACAACAATAAGGAGAAAGAGGGGCAAGGGGAGGGGAGAAGTAGACTGTTTGAAGTTCCACACCGAAAAACCAAAATTGAAAGCATCTTCAGAAGCAATAAGAGTTATGCATGACCCATGGTAAAGCAATATAAATTATGCAAAACCCATGGATACAGATATACAGCCAATCTGACAAAAAAATATATATTACAAAGCAGGTATCACTAGAGCAAGGCTTTTCTCCTTTAAGAAGGGGCATTTAGTAGTACACAGACCATACATCCATACATGCCAGAACAAGAATATATCTTCATGATTACAACTCCATCCCTAAATAAAATTCTCATATCACTACAAAAATTTCTCCCCATTTAAAAGTCTCATTTCTCCACTATCTTCTTTTATACTTCACATTCACCTTTAGTCAAACAAACCTCACTATTTCTTTTGTATTCACCTTAGAACAAAACCTCACTACCTTTTTATTTATTTATTATATTTACATGCACCTTCAATCAACCAAACCCTATTATTCACCTCTCCTTAATATGTGCGCATTGGGCAAATTGGACTTTGATATAGGGATGGAGGGAGTAATGAGTTAAAAACAAGTTGAAAACAACCATGGATAGCACATGAAAAAGTGGTACTTGTTGACACGCAATATATCTTGCTATGGGAAATTCATTCTACTCAATATAGTTCTACCCTTTAGTTAAAAGCCATTAATAAGAGAGCCAGGATACTGAAAATTTAACCAACCAAGCCCAATCACATGAGAGAAATCTGTGATACATAAGGACACCCCTTCTAACAATGCAAAAGGATATGCAATTGATCTCCATTAGACACCAAATCCTAATATGATGTTCTATTTAAGTCTCGTTCAACTCAAAACAAGGCCTACAACAAGATAGCTCAAAACTGAATTACCGTTAAAGTAGCTTGACCAACTGAATTCTACTTATGATAAAGTAGCATGAGGTAATGACAATGAATCTATTTCCATAATTACCGTTAAAGACACAAACATAAGGCTATAAGCATCAAACTAATAAAGCTTCATATAAGAAAAAAACTCAGTTCTACAATATTGATTCAACATGCAAGTGCTGCAAATAAAGAAAATTACTTTCTACAAGAGTACACCAATAAATAGCTAGGGAAATAGACATTTAGACCAAATTACAGTCTGCTTCGGTGAACCATATAGCAAACAAAGGCAAAGACCTTGGTATGAAAATCAGCTTAGTATGATAAGCTGCAGCCAAAAAGCTTCACATGTGTCCCAAAATCCATTTTGTCAGCCAAGAAAGCAATTTTACAATCAACAGAAATTCATTACCAAAATAATTGAAAGGATTGATCAAAATTCACCAAGCCTACACCACAAGAAGCCATTTCTAGAACCCAACATATGTTCTTTTTCTCTATAACTCCATCATACAACAAAAAAATTTCCATTTCCCAAATTCGATTGCTCATTGTACTTTACTTTAAAATTACATACTTGTATGGCTATACTAGTGGAAGTGTGTGTCAAACACTTGCAATCAACACAATTTTCTCAATGTGTATGCCAATTAGCGTAGTTGGTAAAGCATTGAAGGTCTCAGGCACAGGAATTTTGTCGAATTTCGTCTACATCACTTCCCTTCTAGAATCTCACTATAACAAAAGTACAAACCCCAAAATAAAACACTCCCAATTCACGAACACTAAGAATCATCAAAATTCTCCAACTGGGGTGGCCAATTAGCTAAATTAATCGAAACCCGTCTACATCACTGCCCTTCAAGACTCTTTCTAAACCCGAAAAACAATTACAAAACACAAACCCCAATAAATAATCAATCAACCATTATCAATTTTATCACCTAAATTGTAAAAAAGAAAGTACTAAGTAGTGTGAATTGTGATACCTTTCTCTTGAGGCCTTGAAGACGAGAAACAAGAGAAGAAAGATGAGAAACGGCGTCGTCACGAGACAAATCAGAAGAGGAAGAATCAACGGCGGAAATAACGGCGGAGACTTCTTTCTCAACGGCACGATGATTAGCACGAATGGTCTTCTTGTAGTGTTCAAAGGGTACTCGAAGAAATTGATGTTCAAGTTTGAGTGAATCCGACAAGTGAGTTAACTTTGACGCCGGAGTTTCCGAGGTTGCCGGAGTTGATACGGCGGAAGAGAGGGTGGTGTCGGTGGATGATCCGATGGAGGTTGTTCCGGTGGTGTTGCCGTTGGGAAGTGGGTCGATCTCCATTGGAGAGGAGAGAGACTGAGATTGGAGATGGTGAGGAAGGTGATGATGGTGATGAATGAAGATGGTGGTACTGGTGAATGGTGATTGATTGGATGAGTATGGATGTGGGAAATTAAACGATGTCGTTTTGTTTGGTGTAATTGGGAAGCTTTTAAGAGCCAGCAAGATGAAGTGTTTCGTTAAAAATATATATATATATATATATATATATATATATATATATATATATATATATATAAATACGAGTACACTTTAATAAATCCAATTATGGGTCATTTATTTCTCATTAATTTCTCATAATCTCAGCATAGGTTTAATATCTAATAATCCCAATGTGCTATACTGCTATGCATTTGCATGCATTGATCCCAATGACCGATAACTTGTCAATGAGTAAATTTTTATTTTTATTTTTTTAAAAAAAGCTACGTGTAAGTCATGTGTCACCAATTCGCTCCTCACCAACCATAACCCCTGCGCGGTTGCTCGCCACCTGATGCCGCAACAACCAAGGAATTCTGGCCAACACTAGCAACCACCCAGCCAGGATTCTCCTTAACCCCAAAACCACCTTGAAAACCCCCGTTAGCCATGTTAGTCACCATCCCCGGCCCTCGAATCACCACCGCCGACATTCTCAATCAATTACCCTCCTGTATCCTCACCTCCACCATTGGTGTTGACACGACTTCATCGACCTTGACGAATTTACCCGCCGTCAAATTTCCGTCGCCAATTGACATTTTTGTTGTTGGTCATGCACTCCAGTGGCCGTTGTGTTGGTTTTGGGGTTAGAAGACGTCGACTAGTCGTTTTAGGGGTTTACAGGGGGTGGCCGGCCAGTTTCAAGTGGGTTATGGGTTGGGCTATGGGATTGACAGTGGGGGGAAGGGGAGAGGAGAGTGGTTGGTGTTTGGTTTTTTCTAACTTTTAAAAAAATTTCTGTTTTTTTTTTAATTTTTTAAATATATAGACCAATCACATGTCGACACGTGTCATGGTAACCTGTTATAACATGTTGTTGACTTGGTGTTGATCGGTTTGGACTGTTGAAGGCAAACTGACTCCGTAGTTGGATTTATTAGATAATAAACCTTAATTGGGATTTTATTAGAAATAAATTAAATGACCAATAGTTGGGATTATTAAAGTGCAATTTTCAAATTTATATTTTTTTTTTGTTTTTGTTTTTTTTTTTTTTTTTTTTGTAATAAACTACCTTATAAAAATCGGTGTTTGTGAGAAACAACCTAATATAAAGTATGTTGTAAGAAACTAGTCAAACAACCTATTAAAATGCAAAATGTTGTAAATAAAAGATTACCATAGGTCAGAACCTCGTTATTAACTTTTTACTCCAATCCGGCGTTGACCAGACCACGTGACCTTCACATTGCCCTTACTAACCTCCCTACTCCCCCTCCTCTTCCCTTTTCCAGTTTTCAGCCACCCCCACCCCTTTACTGCCGCCTCCACTTTCCTCATCTAGCTTCCAACTATCCCCACCCCTGTCGTACCTTGTTTCCACTCTGCCTCCCTTTTCCAATTTTCGACCATCCCACCCCCTACAACCTTCCTTTTCCTTAGGCGATTCTACCCCCTCCTTCCCTTCAACCACCCCTGAAATCCACTCTAATTTCCTTGAAACCCGGAATCCAAAACACCCGAAAAAACCCAAAGCTCAAAATCTAGAATTCAAATGAGGTTATGTTTTCTTGGGTATCGAGGGAGGGTAGGCGGGATTTCGAGGGTGAGATTGGCGTGGATGGGGTGAAATTTGGCCGAAAATAGAACAGTTGTTAGGGGTGGTCGGAAATTAAAAAGCGAGGGATCGGAAAGGGGAGGGTTTCGAGGTGTTCCGGGAAGGATGAAGATGGAGGAGCGCTGAAGGGAGGTTGGCAAGGCAAAGGGGGTCGAAAATGGAAGTGGGGGTGGGGAGGGGGAGTGGCCGAAAACGCTTATGGTACATATGTGTATATATGTATATATATATATGTATATGTGTGTGTGTGTGTGTGTGTGTGTGTATATATATATATATATATAATATATATATGTAAACATAAAATTTAATAAGTATAATAAAAAGGTGTCAATTCGGGTGACTAGGTTAAAATCGGTTGAGTTGGGTCGAAATGAGTCTAATTCATGCTAAATCATCGTGTTTTACAAGTTGAAATCTAGATCGGCTAACTTTCAAGTCAAGTCAAGTAGAGTTGGGTCTGGTAAGGTGAATTTTTGACAACTCACCCTAATCATGAAGAAGGGGGGCCCACCGACGTAATGAACTGAAATTGTTATCTTGATATATCAAGACGAATCAAACAAATTTTTATGTCTAATTAACAACAAATAATAATGACGAACCAAAAGAATGAACTAATTATCGTCATAATTTGATCGATTAATGTGTCTAGTAATTGCTTAATGAAGACAATCCTTCAATCTCCCACTGATCTTAGACATTATGCAATCTTTAAATTGCTTGAGTCAATTAGTGTCTAATTTGATAATATAATTGTATCCCATGTCGAAATCATATTTTCCCTAAAATCAGTTCTAGAAATCTGAATTGATAAACAAATGATTACTTCATAATCCATTTGAGCATGGTCATGCATTTTCACAAGTCTTGCTCTTTAAGGGAACATGACACTTATCCTCTTCTTTTTTTTTTTTTTTTTTTTTTTTTTTTTTTTTGAAATATCACTTATCATATCATATAGGGTGACTTTATCCAATTTTGTGGCAACCAAAATTCCCATTCAACTTTTAGAGAAACCAAAAAGTACCCTTTATTATCCTCTTTTATGGCATGGCGTTGAATCAAGGGCGGATCCAACGGGGTTTCAAGGGGTTCAATTGAACCCCGTTGGATTTGAAAAAAATGGGAATTTAATTAAAATAAAAAACAAAAAAACTATATAAATAATATTTGAAACAATTATATATAATGTTTTGTGCGTAGCTAAGTTGGATAGGTTAGTGTAGAGGTGGGCAACAAGTCTTATGTTCGTGTCTGCCAAGACACATTTTTAGTTTTTTTTTTTTTTTTTTTTTTTTCTATTTAAATTTCTCCTTTTTCCCCTATCCTTTAGATCGAGCACCAGCAGCAATGAGGATTTGTATCCTTTTAGCTCACTTTTTTTGTTGGCTAAAAGGATCCTCATTGATGTGAAAGAGAGGAAAAGGATCCTCTTTAGTAGAGGAAAGGGTAATTTCTTCCTTGGCTCTTGTGCCAAAAGCTTTATTATTTTTAGTTTTTTTTTTTTTTTTTTTTTAAAAAAAAAAAAAAAAAACTACTCATATTATATTAATAAATAATTATATAAATAAGAGATAGAATATATAGTGGGGTATATGTAAATAGGAGAAAGAAAATGGGAAAGGATCTTTATTGATGTTGAAAATATTATTAGAGAAGGAAAATGAGAAAAAGGATGGAGATAGTGGAAAGTGATGTGGAAAAAAGAGAAAATGATGTGTCGATTGGAGAAAAAAAGAAATAAAATGGGAAAGGATATATTTATCCTCACCATTGTTGATGCTCTTAATAGCCATCCTCTTCACTCTTCTCATTGCCACGATCGATGGCCGCACTTTCACCATTACCATCTTGGTTGTATCGCAACTAGTACTGTCAAAACAATTTGATGACAGTTCGGGTTCGGTTTGAAATCGGTTCGGTATTAAATCGGGTTGGTTTGAAATCGGTTTAAGTGTCTTGTGGGTCCGTTTAAGTTTGGTTTAAACAGTTATCGGTTTGATTCGGTTTTGATTTATTCTTAAGCGGTTTTAATTCGGTTCAGGTTGTAAACAGTCCGTATAGTAAATGGTTCGGTGCAGACGAGTTGCGGTTTGTTAACAATTCAGTGTAAACAATTTTTATCCCGGTTAAAACAGTTTCGAGTTGGAAACGGTTTCGGGTTAGAAACAGTTCGGTTCTTTTTCGTTTCAGTTTATAACTAGTTCGGTTCTTTTTCGATTCAGTTTATAACTGTTTGGTTCTTCTACGGTTTAACGTTATTTGGATCGTTTCCATTTCGAGTTTACTAAATTATGGTTCGGGTCGGAAGAGATTTTATACTAAGATGATAATTTGGCAGGAAGAGATTTTATACTATGATAATAATTTGGCAGGAAGATATTTTATACTATGATAAATTTTCAATTAATATTAATTTGGCGGGAAGAATTTTTGTACTATAATAAATTTTCAAATTCTTAATGGTCCTTTGTATCATCAATAGTAAGATTATTTTGCTTAATCCATATAATTACATTAAAATAAAGTTGGGAAAAATAATAATGCTTGATCGGTAGTAAACATGTGTGCATAATTAAATTTCATTTAAAACACCTTTTAACATGATTTTAATATTCTCTTTATAGTAAGCAGTTTGTAGCCGATTCGTTTATAAGCGGTCCGGTTCATAAACGATTCGGTTTGCAAGCGGTTCGGTTTATATACAGTTTGGTGTAAACGGGTCGCGGGTCGTTAACGGTTTGGTGTAAACGGTTTTCATCCCGGTTCAAACGGTTTCGGGTTGAAAGCGGTTTCAGGTTAGAGACAGTTCAGTTCTTTTTTGGTTTGGTTTTATTTCATTTTGGTTTAGAATTGGTTTGATTCATTAACGGGTTCGGTTCTTATACAATATAACGTTACTCGGATCGGTTCGGTTTCATTCACATACAGTTTGGGCCGGTTTTCGGTTTTAAAGAAACGGTTTATAATCGGTTTGGTTTATCATTTCGGTCGGTTTGTTTCAGGCAGTTAAACGGTCTCGGTTTGAAATTTGACAGCACTAATCACAACTGTTTCATTGGAAGATGGGTCAATCAATTGTACTCGTTACCATTCCATGGGTTTGCTTCCTTCTCACCTTTTTGAGACAAACAATAGGTTTATCTCACCTCCTTATCTAAACTCAAGGCAAGTCTTCTCAATAAAATGAACAACGTAAGGCCCTGTTCTTTTGAGCTTTTGGCAGATCAGGGGTCAGCAGAGCAGATTTCAAGATAGCAGAGCAGAACCGAGCCAAACAGATATCAACATTATTATTAATACTATTATTAATGTTATTATTATTAATGTTGTTGTTGTTGTTGTTGTTGTTGTTGTTGTTGTTGTTGTTATTATTATTATTATTAATATTAATGTTGTTGTTGTTATTATTATTATTATTATTATTTTATTTATTATTATTATTTTATTTAATATTATTATTATTAATATTGTTATTATTATTATTATTATTATTATTATAATTATTATTATTATAACTATAACTATTATTATTATTATTATTATTATAACTATTATTATTATTATTATTATTATTATTATTATTATTATTATTATTAGTAAGTACATATATGATTTAGGTGAGTGAAAATATAAATACATGTGTACCATATTTAACATATGTTAATAGTAGAAAGATAAAAGACAACGGTCTACTTATATTTGTTTCACAAAAATGTTAAAATAAAATGATTTAATGAGTATTAATAATTTTACTTATAAATTTGTCTTAATCATATATTTTTAACCTTAAAAATAATAAAAATATACAAAATAATACTTGAAACAACCTCTTTATTTTAATTCTTAAAATGTATATGGAAAGATTTGAAAAGTAACTCAACTCAATGAACTAACAATCAATAACCACATAAAATGTTTCTACACATTGTGATTCTAATATTAAATGTTTATGAAAGAAATTGTTATAAATTGTTATTATTATTATTTATTTTTTTTGAAAGAATTGTTACAATAATTAGAAATTATTCATTAATAATATTATTAAATATTAATTCTTAATAGTTTGAATTATTAAAAATTACTTTTGATTATTATTAATAATTATTATGATTAATAAATATTAATTATTATTAATATTAATAATTATTAAAATTATTTTTATTATTAAAATTATTATAATTATTCAAAATAATAAATTATTATCATCAATACAATATTAATTATTAGGGTTTTTCTAAGCTATGCCCCTAAGGTAGTTGAGTTTCATTCTAAGGTGTGCCCATGCTTTTTCAAATTTCTAAGTTGTATCCCTCAACTCACTACCATTGATGAATGGTACCCTCCTTGGGACTTCCACGTCACTTAAACTTAATTATAAATTTAATTAAAAGATGATAAAAGGTAAGGAAATGATACATACTATATAGAAATCTTAACCACAACAACCCTAATAACGAAAACTGAAGCCACGAAATCATACTCTCAATTAACTTTTTAATAACTAATAATGGTACATTTTAGTATTGATAAAAAGTTGAAGGGCACGGCTTAGAAACTTGAAAAAACATGGGTACACCTTAGAAATTCAACTACCTTAGGGGTATAACTTTAAAAAACTCTTATTATTATTGAATATTAATTATTATTGTTGTTATTATTAATTATTATTTGAATATAGAGCAGAGCAGAGCAGATTTAATTTGAACATAACAGAGCAGAGCAGAGTAAAGCAAAGCAAAGCAGAGCAGCTCTAAAGAATGGGGCCTAAGTTAGAGAATAGCAAAAAAAAAAAAAAAAAAAAAAAAAAAAAAAAAAAAAAAAACATGTAGATGTCGTGATTTAAATTTAAATTTAATTTTTTATTTTTTATTTTTTGTTTTTATGTTTCATCTCTTATCTCTTTGAGCACATATATATACATTGATTCAATTTATTTTTTCTTCAAAACAAACATCATAAAATAAGAATCTCTAAGAAACAAAGTTTTATGTTTCAAAATCTCTTTCACAGGCAGATGTCGTAAATCAGTTCCTGATTTAATTGCTAAATGTAAACATTGTATCCTAAAAGTACGTAAGGAGCCATACCTTCAAACCAGTCCTGGAGGTCACTAAGAGGCGGCTACTATGAATACTTAAACATCAATCTCTGTTCCAAATGAGCCAATTTAAACTTTAAAGTTATGTATTATTGTATCTGATCATTTTGAGCCAGTTTGATGAAGTTCGAACCCCCTAGATACAACTCCTGGTCCACCGCTGCGTTAAATTGAAGTATAATAATTACAGTTAAACTAATTACTGAGGAAAGATAGTATTTCACTCATGTCTTAGGAATTCACTAATATGCTCACTTCAAGCTAGGTAGGTTTAAGTTCGATATGCAGCATATAATACACATCCATGTGATTGACTAAACATCTTTATGCCACCATAGCCCATGAAACTGCGCTATCAATCAATCTTACATGCTAGTTAGCTAGTCAATTATTGAAATAATTTATGTCTAAATTAATGATTTTGAAGTTAAAATTTATAAATAATTTATGAATATAGCTTACTATGGGATTTCAGTTACCAGATCATCGTATCTGATAACCCGTTGAAATTCACAATTATTTTGGACACTTTGGTTAATACTAAACCATGATTAAGTAAGCTTGATACTTTATTTTTATTGATAAACATAAGGAAAAATGATTATTGTATTTGCAGTCGTGACTCCTCAGCACAAAATCAAAACATCCACTATTCCACCATCATGTTCATCTTAGTAAGCCTTTTGTTAGCTGAGACGAATACTACAGGGGGTGAATCTTTAGAAAATCCTACTTTCTATACGAGCTAGTTTTGTATAAATAGTAGAAATCCCTCCGTCCCTTAATACAAAGCCTTTTTTCTATCATTTATTACTCACATAATAAGAGAAAGAGACTTTTAATTTAGAGACGGAGGGAGTACTGTAAAATTTATGAGACATTTTCATCCACATGAATTTTGCAACTTCAATATATTTATAATAATTATACTAATTAAGAATATTTCTTCATTCATTGCTTATGTAAGGACTTTAATTATTAGAAATTTCTATTGTATCCAATGTTATTACATTGGGTATCAATTGAAATATAATTGCATGTATTCTTAAAACATATGAGTCACATAGACGATGAGTATAATCAATGACACAAATGAATAATATCATCAGTCATCCCCTTAATCTCATTAGTCTTTCTCAAAGCACTGAATTTGGTTTAGTATTGTGTCATATTATATGGGATTGAAACTCATTTCAATATTGAACCTTATATATCAATATAAGTTTCTTACTAGTAATTAAATTCAAACATCATTCGTGACCATACCTATCTCCATAGATCTTGATTTCCTAATGTACTCATCTTTCTCTTCAAAGTATTTCATACAAAAAACATTAGCCATCACTTGACCCTTCAACCATGAAAATTCAATCTTGTAAGAAATATGTCATATACATACATACTAGACCAAGATTTCAAGCGATTATTGATTATGATATCGGCTTAGTAGAGGTATGGAGGTGTTTAGGTAAGATTAGTATTGATTGATTAACAAATCTCTTTAACAACGTTTATAAATTTCTTTATATGTACTCTTTGTCGTCAAAGAAAAAGAAAAAGACTTGAGAATTATTTGCAATTTTTATATGTATCGTATGTGACATCTTAATGAAACAATGTCGGGCTGTTAATAGATACATGTATAATGGTTAAGGAGATAAATGTTCATTACCATTTAATTATTGGATAGATTTAAATTATGGATAGATACATAACAGCTCGTCTTGTGTGTGGCTAGTCACAGCGTATGACCACTTATAAAAGAATAAAGTAATCCATATAACGCTGACTTCACTGAGTAAAAACTATAACCCTAATCGAAAACCTGTAACATTGGCAAAGTAACCCTTTAACACTGGCGAGATAACCCTTTAAGTTGAAAGACAAATTAAATAAAACAAGTAACACATTGCCAAATTACAGCTACTAGCACAACACCTTCCAGCAGACCTTCACATAGCATAGAATCACACGGTTCACTTTTGTATTCCGATGAACTGCATCATTAGTGGGAATATATTTCGAAGCCATTGGGGCCTTCTCTAATGCCAAGGTTCATCAAATCTGAAAGGTTATCTACTGTCAACACAGTTCTTCCTGGATGATCACCATCATCGTCGCTAGAGTCAGTGTTCATAAATTCTGGCATATGGTCTACATTTAACACGGTCATTATCATAGCGTCACCATTTTGAAAGTCCTCTATCGTTGCTGGAGTAGTTAGTGGTGCTCTCTGAAAATAGTGATTAATTAGCATGAACGTAACATTGCATGAATGAGCATGAGCCAAAAAATCATCACACTTTTAACTATTTTATTTTATAAAATACGAAATAGGGATATCCTGCAACAAATGTACCTAGAATTGAAAAGATAAAAGGAAATGATAATTAGAAAATAGAGGAAACCTAGAATTGAAAAGATATTCCCTCCGCTTTTAAATACTTGCTCTATTTTTTCATGCGCGGAGTTTTAGGAGAAATTAAAGAAATTATTGTAATAAAATATGGAGGTAATGGGATATGTGGAAGAATAAAAAATTGTAAAAAGCAAAAGTAGTTGAGAGAATTATTGGATGAGATAGAGGGGTTGTTTGGTTGACAATGTAAAATGGGAGAAGTGAAAATTCATGGGATTTTATAATTTGAGGTATTATTTGTTCGACATAAATGAGTAAAAATTGAGGGAAGTTGGAATACATGGGAATTTCCACTTCCCACAAAATGTAGGAAGTGAATAACCTAGCCCCCCTTGGTCATTCAAAGTTCATGGGAATTCCAACTTCTCATTGCATAACCAAATAACTTAAAGAAATTCCTAGGAATTTCATTTGGGAAATGATTTCCCATGAAATATAACTTCCTACGGGAATTTATTTCTCGTGTCAACCAAACGAGACCAGAATATGAAATTAAAAAAAATGAGATTTATATTGGGTCCACTAGTTGAGAGAAATGAATTAAATATAATAAAAACTTTTCAAATAAGGAAATAAAGCAAGTATTTAAAAATGGTTAGAAATGAAAAGTGGAGCAAGTATTTAAAAATAGAGGGAGTATTTCATTACTTGCACCTTTCCTCTACTATGTTATTATTATTTTTCTTTAGGCAAACTTTTATATGTGGTTGGCCACACAATGTGGCCGGGTTACTCAAGTTACTCGGTCAGCAGGGTTAATTGAGTTACTCGGTCAAGGGTTACTTTAGGGTTCGGTTAGAGGTTACTCGGTTATGGGTTACTTGGTCAAGGGTTACACGAGGCCGGGGTTACTCGGTCAGAAGTGGCTTACTCGAGGCCGGGGTTACTTGGTCAGGAGTAACTCGGGTAACCCTGATCGAGTTACTCGAGTACCCTGACCACACGGTGTGCCCAACCACACAAAAAACCCCATTCCTTTATAATCCTTCTGTATAAATAAGTGAAATGTTTTTCTTGTGCATGTATACCAATTCAAAACATTGAATGATATTATCTATAATTATCAATAGGTCAAAATTATAAATTATAAAATAATTCATTGAGACTATTCCAACAAGTACCTACAAGACAATATTATTATGTATAGATCACAAACATTAATAAAGTGAAGCAGATGAATAGTACAAAAAGTCAAAATTAAAATTTCACTTTTTGAAATTTGAAGGGAGTAAATCTAACATGTTATTAGAGCCAGGTTAGATTGGGAGAGGGAGAGAAAATAGGAGCAAATCTAACATGTTATTAGAGCCATGGAAGACAATCTTCCACCTTATTTTATGGGAATAAAAATATATGAAGGGAAAACCATCATAGCAAGAGTGGTTAAGAAAAATAAGGCCCTATTCTTTTGAGCTTCTGGACAAAGCAGAGTGGGAGTCATCAGAACAGAGCATATTTTAGTAGAGCAAAGCAGATTGTAGTAAAGCAAAGCAAAGCAGAATAGATTTCATTATTATTATTGATTTCATTGTTATAATAATAATAATAATAATAATTATTATTATTATTATTATCATTATTATTATCCGCATTATTATTATTAGCCTTATTATTATTAAATAATAATTATTTAATATTATTATTGTTAAATATTAAATACTTATTATTATGAGTATTAATATTATTTTTAAAATTTAATAATTATTATCATCTTTAAATATTTATTTTTATTATAAAAAATCAACTATTATTAACAAATAATAATAATAATAACAATTATTATTAATAAATATTATTATTTTTATAATTATTAAATATTAATTATTTATTATTATTATTATTATTATTAAGCAGAACAGAACTGGGCAGAGCAGAGCAGGCTAGATTGAAGAAGAGCAGAGTAGTGCAGCTCTAAAGAAAAGGGCCTAAGTATATAGTATATGATGATAAATTATTAAAGCATCGTCCTGGTGAAGAGAAGTGCTTCACATATTCTAAAAAAAGAAATGTTGTACATATATGTACAACAAGGTGCAGTTTGGCGTTGAGAAGGGCTCCAAAAATATGGTTTGGTGATGATCTGCACTTAAAAAATTGTGTGGGGATGAGATGTGCATCAAAATATTGTAAAAACAAAAAGTAATTTTTGTCGAGGTCAAACATGAAGATCATTTAGTCATAGTAATCCAATTTGAAGCAAATTAAGGGGTGTATATATTGATTTGCTTTAAAGTGTTAGTGGTTTGTTTTTTTTTTTGGGTTGGATAGTGGTTAGTTAGTGTATAGGAATATGGTTTACAATATGATTAGTTTGTGTAATTGTGTTAGTGGAGTCTTAAGAGGAGTGGGTTTAGCGGGTAATAAGTGTTAGAATGAATGATCTAATAATAATCATGTAGGGGATCATGTTCCTTACTTTAATTTTTTTTTTTTTTTAATTAGTTTTGCATCATATAAATGTTGCTATGTAGTATGTTTTTCAATGGATTAAATACATAAAAAGAAGTTCTTTTCTCTCTCTCATCTCTCAATTATTAAATTCAACAAGATCCAATTTGTTGTCGGTAATCTAGGGATCCATTTTGTTTCAAATTTTGAATATTAAAAAGTGAGATATTGTATGTGATTAAGTTAAAAGCTTATAAAAAATATGGGTCGTTTGGTTCAATGGGAAGTGAATTTTCAATTTGTAGGAATTAAATTTCATCATCAAAAGTATGAGAATTCATCAAACTTGTTTGGTTATTAATGGAGGAAGTAAATTCCCATATGAACTTAATTTAGCTGGGGGAGTTGGATAAGTATATTCCCATGTTTATAAGGAAGTCAAAATTTTCATAAATTGTCATTACCAGCCTTCATTCACTTTTTTATGTCAAGCAAATTAGAAATCCAAAATGAAATGTTTGGAAATTTTAAATGCCCATAAGAAATTCAGATAACCTAATAGTACCTTCAGATGGTGGAAATGATTGGTTATGTTTCCATGGTAGTTGTCCTTAAACCAGTGGCGTAGCCAGAATTTTTGTATTGGGGGGCCAATATCATATATGAACTAGTGTGTGACCCCGAGCTTTGCCCTGAGTGATTATTTGAATAATTTCATTTTTATATTAGAAGCTTTAAAAGGCTTATTAATTTATTTAACATGGGTATGTAAATAAGAATACAATGTCAATAATAATTTATTTTGGATTTTTTTGGTTTTATTCAACATTCTAATACATGTATGTATGAAGTATAAATTTTGATTAATAAAGCATGAATTAATTCTAACTTAGATGGTAATGCATTTGGTTTCCATTCAATGAGGTTTGCGGTTCAAATCTCTTTGTATGCATTTTTAATTAACATCATTGGATGATGATGTGGCATGATGCTAAAGGCTGTTGAATGATGATGTGACACTATACGGGTGTAAGAAAGGAAACATGTGGCACATACACAATTTTGGCTTACAAAGCTAGCTAGTTAAAAAAATGTTGGGGAAAAAAACAAAAAGGCTGCCAAACATGGATTGAACCGGTGACCATTGTGCAATCCCCTAATTCCACCCCTGCCTTAAAACATGATTACCACTATATTAATTTGGATTAGCTAATTTTTCATATTGGTCAAACTTATTAAAAAAATGATTTTATTTTTTTAAAAAACTAATAATTAATTATTTAGATGGAAAAAATTTCAAAAATTATAATGATTAATAATCAAAATAAAATAAACGAACTTTTTAAATAGTTGAATCATTTTTAATAAGTTTGATCAACAAAAAAAAAACATTAAAAAATCAATCAATTAAAATTAAGTATAGTGGTAGTCATTTTAAGGATAAATAGTGTGGAATTTTCGAGTCAAATAATAAATTAATGAAATTTTTTAAATAAATCAATTGTACAATAAATATTGTAGATTTATTATAAAGTTAACTTAAAATGAGCAAAAGTTACCCTAATATGAATAAAAGTTATCCTGACCTAAATTAAAGTTGAAGTATTTATGGTTTATTGATAAAAGTTACCTAAATAATTGTAATAGTGACCCTAAATTTGATAAAAGCGACCCCCGATGTATAGTAAATTACCTTACATCGGATGTATATAAAAGTTACTCAATATTAATTGGACAATCTTTTATTTTGGTTGAAATGGAACAAATTTTAATTGGATATGGAGGGACTTTATTAATTTTTTTTATACTACTTAAAATTAGTTGAAATATTCCAATCCTTTATATACTTATACTACGAATTTTTAAAAGTGTAAGTGGAAAATACCTCTATCACTAATGAAGCTCGACTTTCTTGACTTGTGTCTCTCTTTGTTGAAGAAATTGACATGTCAAGTAGTTTATTCAAGATAGTCTTGTTGGTTGATATAGCAACAAAAGAGCACATAAAAATAACAAGGATGGCTGCCCATGATGACTTCTGAGAGATGACGGAGAAGACGCCGGTCATAAGCGCCAACAATGTTCCAGATAAAGATTGCTTTAGTAGATATAAACCTCGATCAATCAACACAAGTGACCTATCTTGATCGCATACCATAGACCACATGAGGCAGAACAACACCATAACGGAACAACACATCGCGTATGTATCTGCTAGTATGAACACCACAAATGATCCCTTGGTTGTTAGAACGGCTTCTCCTGTATTTTCGTCAAGGCCTCCTGGGAGTGTAAATCCCGCCACAAATGTAAGGGCTGCGAGAAGAGCTGCAACAACCGAGAGTGTTTTGCGCATTTCTCCTGCGGATACTCCTGTGCCCGGCGTACCTTTTGCACCACCCATATTAATCTTAATAGGGTCTATGTATATTGTTTTTAGCCGTGGGTTTACCCCAATGCGTTTGCACATTGCATCCTGCTTACAAACACATCAAAGAGAGCACTAAAGTCAACTAGCACAATGAGGGTATCAAAAATATTAACAAAACTTACATATTAATATATTATCTCAACACTATATTAATTGTTGCGTGCCTTTATTATAGCCATTTGAAAACTGTCCATGTCATATCCATGAACATGATAATGAACATGAATGTTCTTTTCTTTGTAAAATAGCATATTTAAAAATTCATGATCATATCTATAATATACTCCAAAGTAATTGCTATTAGTGTGATAAATTTAAATTAAGGTCTCGTTCACTTCACTTATTTTTGCTAAACTGAAATTATTTTTATTGAACTTAAATTATATTCATTGAAATGAAATTAATTTTACTGAACTGGAATTATTTTGCTGAACCAAAATTATATCTCCTGATTTTCTATTAAATTTCTTCTCTAAAGTTATTGATTTTAATTGACTGAAATTATTTTAACTAAACTGAAATTATTTATAGTGAACATAACTTATTTTTATAAAGCTGATTTAATGAATATTATTTTCTTAAAATGAAGTGAACCGGGCCTGAGAAGTTATGAATCTTATGATCTATTTAAAAGTAGTAGTGTATTAGTACTACACATATAGTAGGGTGAAGTTGACATACCCATTCGTTACTTTGGTCGCATCGCTCTCTTAGCAAATCTATTACAGAGTTACCAAATTTGTCCCTAATGCTCCAATCAAGTCCCTCAGTGGTGAGTAGTACTTCTACAAAGATGATATCATTACGTGCTATCGCTTGATGCAAAGGTGTTGCACCATTGGAATCAATTGCGTTTTTCATTGTCCCAATTAACGGAATTGCAAGGAAGTCTTGATATTCTTTGTTAGATTTCAGTTGAATGTGGTGGAGTGGAGTGTCTATTAGCTCAAGGCAAAGCATTCTGAAATCTGAACAGTAGTCTATAAATGCATGTACAGCTGCTACGTGACCTCGTTTACATGCTTCAATCCAAGCAGATGGTGCACTTTTGATTGAAGAAGGATCCTTCCTCAGTAGCGCTCGTATAAGCCATGCCGTACCATTTTCAGATGCAATGTCAAGAGGTCTCTTTCCATTATCATCAGGCTCATTTATCTGCCATGGTAATCTTTGCACCAACAACAAGCCGATTCGTTCTGTGGATACATATACACATTTTCAAATATTCACATTATAAACATGCCATGTCAGCAAGACTTGATTTCAAGACCAACAAGAAATAAATTACTACCTTTGGTCCAATTTACTTCCAACAATTACCAAAAACGGATGGTTCACATTACTTGCAACAATTTTGTTTCTTTCTTATTTTAGTATTTTTTAGGTGGTAAATGACCAATATACCTTTACTTTTTTTTTTTTTTTTTAAAACAACCTTATTAAATTACAAATCTGATTTCATTATATTAAACCCCAAGCTTAAATAATTAAATCCTCATTCCCTTTATTTTCCTCTCTCCTCCTCCAACCTCATTTTCATGGTGGCTTCGTGGGGTTAATTAAGAGTGGAGGGTTCGTCGGATCGGTGCTGGGTGGTTTCTAATTGGGGGGGGGGGGTGTCGTGGATTGGCGGATTCGTGGTTTCAAATTGGCGGATTCCTAGCTTTGTGGGTTAAGAACGGCGGGTTCCTCGGCACTCAGTGGTTTTAGATTAGCGGATTCGTCGGTGCTGGTGCTGGGTTATGTAGGTGGTTGGTGCTGGGTTGTGTCAGTGGTGTTGGGTGGTGGTGCTACATGATTTTGGTCTTTCTAGGTGGTGGTGATTGGTTTTGGTGTTGGTCGATTGTGTCAGTGGTGCTAGGTTGTGTCGGTGCTGCTGGGTGGTGGTGGTAGGTGGTTACCGTGCTAGTGGTTTGTGGTTTCAGTGTGCTGGGTGGTGCTAGTGGTGGTCGGTTATTTAGTTTAATTTTAGTTTAAATTAATTTTTTGGTGTTTGATTAATAATTAAGTATATGCTCTTATTATTTTTCATTAACTAGACTTAAGATCTTTTGCCTAGGAGTTTGCAATACTCTTCTCTTGTTGCGAATCTTACCACCTTTTTTTTTTTTTTTTTTTTTTTTGAGAGCAACGAATTTTACCACCTTAGTTATCTATTTATTGTTCTTTTTTATCTAATAATATTATAATTGATAAGATGATTAATGTTTAATTTAGTTCCACTATTTATAATTGATAAGATGATTAGTGTTTAGTTTCACTATTTATTCCCATTATATAATGATCATAATATAATTAAGACGATTTAACAAGTTTTTTTTTTTTTATTTTTTTTGAGAAAAAACGATATAACAACTTTAATTTTGAAGTTAATTAGAAAAACTTCGTAATGTTTTTCATTTTGATGAAAAATAATAATTTTATACTTTTATTAAATAGGCCGTAATTGTTGGACATTCTTAAATCTATTATAATTTAATCATAGCACACAAAATATTGAATATTATTATCTTAAAAATATGAAAATTTCAAGATAATTATCAAAACACTAGGGAAAAAAACAATTGAACGTAATTATTAAACTAAACAAGTACAAACTCCCAAATCGGGTATTGCTCAAGCCACACACTAGTTTTTAAAGAGGAAGTTGCAGTTAATCAATTTGATAAACAAAATTTGTTTATCAAATGGCAAAATGGTAAATAAAACAACATAAATGCACAGTCATCATGGCATTTTCGTAAATATATCAACAACAGTGGGATTTATATTTAATAAAAAGTTGTTGATTTATTTACAATTGTGCCATTTGATAAACAAATTTTGTTTATCAAATTGATAAACTTGAATTTTCCCGTTTTTAAATCAAATGCAGGTTATGCAATGGCGAAATTAAATAAGGATACTCATTCAGTTTGATTTGTAGATGTGCCCTCGGAGTATTATATTTATAGTTTGGAAATTATGCAAACATATAAGAGATATTTATCATCTAATAATTTACCAGATTTCACATGATGAACTGCGAAGTATTTTTTTTTGAAAACTACGAAGTATTTTTTATCATTTCCTATCAATTATGAGAATATATGCAAATACTTATAAATGGCAAAAAAGGGAGTTATAACTTGTAAGAATGAAGAATGAATTACACAAGTAATTTGTTTTCATGGACAAACCTGTGCATTTGTGTGCAACATGTAAGAGATTCCGATCATCAACATTTAGGAAAGATTCAGGGGCAGAGGTTAGAATCTTTTCCACAACTTGATCACAACCATGTTTTACAGCATCGAAGAGGGCGCCCTTGGCAATAGAATTCTCTAGATCGATTGATAACAGATATAATGCGATTTCTTCCTGTCGCGCAACCAAGGCAGAAATCAAAGGAGTTCTACGTTCATGGTTCTCCCGCTTCCACGGACTCATTCGCAATACAGCTCCTTTTTCTTTTTCATAAGCATCCTGATAAGCTTCTACAAGAAACTTGACAACTTGGACAGTTTCAGAACCTTCGGTGGAAGCTGCTTGATGTAGAGGAGTTTCGTCGTTGTACTTATCAGTCGAACACATCAGATCAATGAAGTCTCTCCTCCAGTTAGAGGTATAATCTCTCTCAAATAGCAGCTGGAATGGCCATAGTTTGCCAATGTTTATCCATTTGTGTAAGAGGTTGTATCCTACATCATCAACTTTTGTAATCATCTCTGGATGCTTTTTGAGAAGCAGTCTGCATACTTCCTCCGTAAATATTAATTAAAATTAAATTGTATTAGTTGGACAATGGCATATATGTTGGTTTAATGCGGGGATTGCTTAACTGTTGCAAGTATTAAGGAATGTAAAAACTACTAACAAGTATGTCACAGTTTAATTTTATTGATCTTCCCAAAATAATGCCTTTTTTCTAAATTTGTTTATGTAAATTAAGTTTGAATTTCATATGGCACTTGTGGCATGTGGAATCTCAAAGAATTTTGACATTGAATTAACATCTCAAAACATCCTATTTGAAACTACCTTTTTTCAAATATTTTAAATTACTACTCCTTATAATAAAATAAAATAAAATAACGTTTAATTGTCACCAATCATTGTCTAAGTCCGGCAATATTTTCGACCAAGGGGCCCACATAACGGCTAGTTTAATTTCTTCTTTTAGATACAGTTTGCTTAGATTTTTTTTCTTCGCTTCATCTTTAACTACAACCGGTCATTAATAAATCTCCAAATATTTGAAAAGTTTTGCAAATTCTTCAATTTTTTTGTAGCAAATCAACAAAGTCGAGGCAAACGAGTTTATAAAAAGAAGAAACTAGCCTTATTTAGGCCCCAAAACCATAATAGTGGCTAGACTCAAACAATGTCATATAACCATTTTTTTTTTTTAATTTTAAGAGATGGTAATCTAAACTATTCGAAAAACGGGGTGGTTACTTCTGAATACATTATTTTAAGGGGTGATCGATTATTTACAAATTTTCCTACAGTTTACAAAAATACATAACACAAATGCATTAATGAATGTTGTAATTATATTATATTAGCCCCAAGTTGAATACCATAAATTTAAAAGTTTGATAATTTACCCCAATTGGAAAACCCTAATCTATTTGGGTGTAATTTAGACAAATAAACCGAAAAGATTCATGATCCTCATTGAAAGATTTCGAATTTTCTGAATTATGGCAAAAATTCAATTTTTTGGTGGGAGATTAAATGGTTTTGCTATACATTAGGGTTTGACATTGAGGATAAATTATGAACTTCATATATATTTGGGGTAAATAACAAAATTTACCATGAATATGAGGTTTAAATTAATTGGATAGAGCACTAAGGTGGTTAAAAAAGTTTTTATTGGAGTCTAATAGGTGTAATTAGAGTTAATTTTAAATCGTGAATGTGGGTCCCACATTGAAATTTTTGACGCAATCTGTCAAATGGTAGAGGTATTCACAAACTTTAAAGTAAAAAACTCCCTCCGTCCCCGAATGATAGTCACTTTTGCCATTTTTAGTGACCCAAAATGTTAGTCACATTTGCTTTTTTCAAGTACCATTAATATTAATTTTTTTTTTTATCAAAATTCTCTAACTTTTGCAAAAATATTTGTGCAAATTTAACTTTCCCATGTAAATTTTACTTTCCCATGTACTTTAATTACTTTATCTCTCTACTTTTTTGTACACCCAATGTAAATTTACTTTTTCGATGTACTTTCTTTAATTCTCCTTAATTCCCGTGATTTTTCTTCAAAAGTGACTATCATTTGGGGACGGAGGGAGTACCAATTTTGTGAACAATTTGGATATACAATTTGGGGATAATATAATGTAATTCCAACATTCATAAATGCATTTGTGGTTTCAATTAACTTATTTTACTCTTGATTTGCATTGAATTATCTAAAAAAAAAAACTCTTCAATTATAAACTAGGGTTCTTAATTTGGGAGAAAAACAAAAAATTTGGCTAAATATGTCAAATGGTAGTGGTACCAAAATAAAAACTCAATACCCCCTCCATTTTTAATAAGTGTTGCACTTGCTAAATCCGGCCATGTTTTAATAAGTGTTATACTTCTTTTTTTTGGCAAAAAACTACATTCAAATATTATATCTTTGTTCTCTTATGGTCCCCACTAAAACCCAGTACAACTTTTTTATTATATCTCTTCTCTCACATTCATTGCTTTTCAATAAACTATTTAGCCCACTATTTTCTTTTACAATTTTTTAATACTTCAACTACCTCACATACCTCTAATTTTATTTAAGTCAATTAAATTGCCTAAAACTATGTGACGATAAAACTGTAACATTTATTAAATCACGGAGAGAGTATTAGATAATTCACTAATTTTAAAATAAAAGGTAGTTGTTTTTGAATTTAAAATGAATCGGTGGAAGTAGTATGATCAAAATTCAAAAGCTATAATATAACATTCAAAAAAAAAAAAAAGCTATAAATTATTTTTGATTTAGTTGTATTGCCTATTAGCTATACATAATATATGGCCTAACAGTAATTAATTGTATTGGGACTTATGGGAAAATTCAAGTTTATCAATTTGATAAACAAAATTTGTTTATCAAATGGTACAATTGCAAATGAATCAACAACTTTTTGTTAAATATGGGTCCCACTGTTATTGATATATTTACGAAAATGCCATGATAACTGTGCATTTATGTTGTTTTATTTACCATTTTGCCATTTGATAAACAAATTTTGTTTATCAAATTGATTAACCGGAACTTCCTTGACCAATATGTATTGAAAGGACACTCTAGATAACCAAGTAATTGGTATAAGTTTACAAACAACACCGTACTTGAGTAATAAATTTCATACCTGAGCAACTTGGTGCGGCATCAAGAGGACTCCAGCATCCCCAGCCAGTAGAAGCCCCGGCGGTACTGTAGGAATGAACTGAAGTCAAGATCTTCAACGCCACCCGCGAACACCCAAATCGCATGGCTCGGGTAAGGGAGCTAGAGCCACGGTTGTCAACCATGTTGCATTGCAATTCAGTATCAATTGCTAATAGCTCTAAAGCGCATTCCTCCTTGCGCTCTCGAATTGCCAGATGCAAAGGCGTCAACCCATCGGAATCCACCTCTAACCACGGCTTCGAGTAAGAACAATTCCCTGACGATGAGCATGGTATCGACTTGTAGAAGTTTACGAGGAGTTTGGCTACCTCATGGTTGCCACGCACAGCCGCGCAATGAAAGGCATTGACGTTTAATAATGTAGAATTTTTATGAGACAATAATTGCTGTGAGGCCCAAGGAGGTAACCGTTGCACGGCTTCATTAACAAATTCAAGCTGCTCCCACAAAATTGCATTTTGTAAGAAGTTACAAGGTTCTGCATCACTTTTGATACGACTAGATTTTATATGAGTGTCGAGAAAAAAATCAATAGGCTCGGAGTTAAGCGCTAGTCTGAGGTACTCCACATCTCCATCTCTTGCTGCAACCTGGAGAAGGTCAGCTGTGAATCTTTCCATGGATCGGAGTTATGCCTCTTTGCGCGCAACTCTCTTCTTTTGTCTCATCTACGTATATATTCTTCTTTCCATTTGAAATAATTAATTGGACATAATAATTATATAAATTAAGGTAACATATCCTTTGGCAATTTATAAATAGGAATTAGAAATACTGTGGTATAAACAATATTCAGCTTGCAGATATATACGAAAATGGTCCTTTTTATTTTTTTTAGACAAGGGGGAATATATAATAGCCAATATGATTGAATTTATGCGCAAACACTAAGTTTTGTGAAAATATTTTTAAATGAAATTCAAATTGCCACTTGTTGATGATGTTAAAAAAATTATTCCAATTCAGTTCACACAATTAGGTTGACAGGTGTCATAAATTTATTTATTCTATCGCTTGATCGTCTACATCAAAGAAGAAAGCAACGTTCTTTCTTTACCCAGCACAACTTGTATTAATTTTCCTGGAAGAATGCTAAATTAGGCCCCGTTCTCTTCACCTTAATTTTGCTGAACTGAAATAATTTTTACTGAATTGAAATTATTTTTGATGAACTTAAATTATTTTTACTGAATTTAACTTAATTTTACTGAACTGAAATTATTTTAACTGATTTCTAATATAATTTTTCTTTAAAAAAAACTAAATTTTACTGAACTAAAATTATTTTTACTGAACTGAACTTATTTTTACTGAACTGAAATAATTTTTAATGAACTGAAATTAATTTTACTGAACTGAACTTATTTTTACTGAACTGAAATTATTTTTACTTAATATTATTTTTTAAGGTGAAGGGAACAAAACCTAATTGTAATAAGGCTGAAGGTAATTTGTTTAAAAGTAAACTGAGCTGAAAAACAAACAAAATTCGTTTGGCATTACTGTGATTTTCTGTTTTTTTGTTTTTTAAAATCATACGGTACATGTCACATAATGAATCAAAATTAGTTAAACTTATTAAAACAATGATAATTATGAAAACTGACAATAGAAAAGTGAAAACACTTTTTTCTTGTTTCCTGTTTTTGATTTTTTTGTTTTAAAAAAAAACTGGAAACTGAAAACAAAAAACAATGGCAAACAAGCCCTTAGTAATTCTTCTTTAATTAAAAAACATATGGCTTAGGTTTGGATTTAGGTTGGGTTCTAAAAAAACAAGCTAGACAAGGTTAATATCGCATATAAACAAATTAATGTTTTTATCATCTAGTATCTGATGCGGATAAGCAAAAAATGCTAAAAATATTAAAGTATTCACTCACACCGTTTACTATCTTTACAAACGTCAACCGAATATATGAGCTTTCATCTTCTCGATCAAGCTTTCATCCTCCATTAAAGATGCTCAACCTTTCATGTTAAATTTCGAAACAATATGAAATGGGTATGGGCAACCCGAACAAGGAGGAGGAGAGTTAGGTCCACAAACAAGGCTTTGGAGCTTCCATACTAAAACCAATTGGCAATAGTAGGAGGTACTCCTCTACCTTATAAAGTGAAACCTTCTCTCCTCTTTCTCCAATGTGGGACACTCATAAGTGGGCTACAATGGGATTCAACACTCCCCCTCACTTATGAGTGTCCTTAAAACTTTCAGAGCTAACTAGATAAGGCCTGATCAATAATCCTCTTAGGGGCTGGACATCCTATCGAGGTAAATCCTTATCCAGTAGCGATTAAATACCCAGTTTAGAAGAGACCCGCAACCCGGGCTCTGATACCATGTTAAATTTCAAAACAATATGAAATGGGCCTGGGCAACCCAAACAAGGAGGAGGAGAGTTAGGTCCACAAACAAGGCTTTGGAGCTTCCATACTAAAACCAATTGGCAATAGTAGGAGGTACTCCTCTACCTTATAAAGTGAAACCTTCTCTCCTCTTTCTCCAATGTGGGACACTTATAAGTGGGTTACAATGGGATTCAACATTTCGTCCTCCATTGAAGATGCTCAACTTTATCCACCGCCACCATAATTAACTAAAACCCTAAGAATAAAGAGTGAAACAAAGGGTATGGTTAATTCCAAAGGATAGGGATTTGTCCTCATCTTCGATATCTCCATTGTAGTTGATCATTAAAGGTTTCAATTTTAAGTGATGAAGGAGTGATAAACTGATATGGGGATGTTGGTTTGACGGAGCTAACGAAAAAACTAATCTGATTTGTGGATTTCATTTAGTAATTGTTAATTCTTCCTCCATTTTTTTAGTTGACACTGTTTGATTTTTACACTATTCACACAACACGCTTTGATTACCTTTTGTGGTTTATATATACGATACAACATATTAATGTGAGATTTTGTTTGAATCGTTTTAATGTATATTTTATTAATATCCACTTTTTATAATTTTATAATGTTAATAATTAAAGATATTAATCGTTAAAACATGCATTGGCAAGCATGATAATAGAAAGGTGTCAACTAATAAAAAACAGAGGAAGTATTATTTATATACATATTCCATATTAGTACGTAGTAATTATTATATTTAAAATAGAAAGATTTCACAAACCTTTCTGAAAAAATTTGGATACCTACGACAGTCTTAAAATAATTTGTAACTTGTTTTACAACAAAAAAAATTTTAAAAAAATAAAATAAAATAAAAAATTGTTCGGATTTTGCATGTTTTTGTTTTAATTTTGTGTATTAGAAGCTACACCCAAAAGGAAACATATCACATACTTTTATTATTCCACAACTTAAATACGATTATAATATAACTATATATAAATGTAATGCATGGCACGAGACTTAGGCCCTGCTCTGTTTACCTTATATCCACTTATTTTAGGAAAAATAAGTTCAGATAGGGTTAATATGTTCAAATAAATTCAGATAAAATAAGTTCACGAAAAATAATTTTAGATAAGTTGTGATAAGAGTTAATCAGGACTAACCAAGTTCAATTATAACTAAAATAAGTACTAATATAATGAGGACTAATAAGTTCATATAAGATCAAATAAGTTTAAGTAAGTTTAGATAAGTAAATATCAGATGAATAAAATGCCAGTGACGGAGGGAGAGGGCCGTAGGGATGTCAATGGGGCGGGGCGGGGCAGATGTTGGCCTTCCCATCCCTATCCCCACCTAATATTTTCATCCCCATCCCCATCCTCGCGGCGGGTCCAATTTTCATCCCCATCCCCGCCCCACCGGGTACAACTCCAAAACCATCCCCGCCCCACCCCCACTTGGATATCCATCCCCACCTAATCCCCACCAAAGACCCGCCTAATCCCCACCCAAGATCCACCTAATATCCGTATCTCAAATACACAATCTTAAATAATTAATACGAATTATAAAATAAAACATTCTATACACATTTTTGTGTTATAATATAAGTGTCGTACAAAGTATTATCATTAATATTGTATTTCATGTATTTATTTTATAAATAGAATAAAAGTATATAATTTTGCTTTAAAAGATATGTAGATGTGGGTATGAGGTGGGGATGAGGCGGGTACGAAGTGGGGGCGGGTGGGGCGGGGCGGGGATTGGGCGGGTACAACTTAAAAATCCACCCCCGCCCCATCACCCATGGCGGGTATGGTTTTAATCCCCATCCCCGCTCCACCACCCGCCAAACCGAGACCCATCCCTGCCCCAATGGGGCGGGGATGGGGCGGGTCTCCTACTTGACCCGCCCCACTGACATCCCTAGAGAGAGGGAGATAGGGGGACAGCTGTCCCTCCATGTCCCCAAATTAAAAAAAAAAAAAAAAAAACAAGATTTTCGCTGATTTGATGTGTTAAAATTACAGTAATAAAGAATATATTCATTAAACATACACTTATGTAATAGAATTGCAAACTTGGCCTATGTTCAATTCTTTATACTCTCATGTTACCCTTTTTTTTTTTTCCTTCTAACACTAATAATCTGATTTAACTTCTTATTCTTGTTTTGCTTTTTTCCCCCCTTGTTTTTTTTTTTCCTTCTTATCAAAAGAATCTGATTTAACTTTCTATTCTTGTTTTGTTTTTTCCCCCTTATTTTTTGATTTCTTTTTATAGTTCATATAAAGTATTAAAATTTCTTTCTTTACTACAAAAAAAAAAGTATAAAAATTCTTCAAGCCCCTAACTTCACTCATTTATCTATCTAATTTTTTTTTTTAATAGTGATTACTAATGGGCTACAATTTATTAAAGAATACATATTATTTTTATCTGTTTAATTATGCATGCCTTAATTCTATATATTTTTTTTTAAAATTTTATATATTAATAGAATACCCCAAATTAAACTAAATTTCAAATTTCATTTATGTAGAGTACGTTATAACTATTTGATTAGTTAGTTGCGTTAATTTTTTTTTTTTGAATGTAACATATCTATTATCAATTTAAAGAAATTACTACTGATTTATTGATAAGGTAATTAACTCATACTCAGGGGGCGTTTGGTATAAATTCCATAAACAAATTAAAATGAAAAGGATTTATATATGTAAGGGAAAGGGTAATGATACACGTTACCTTTGATATGTGTTTGGTATCTTTTATGGAATGGAAACAAATTGAGGAGTTTATGCATGAGAAGGGAAACACATTTTGTTTCCACTAGGTGGATAAAGGTAACAATTTGGGGATTTTGTTACCCTTTGAAAACGGTATTTATTACTTGTAGCTCATACCAAACTAATAGAAAGGGAAACACTTATTTGTTTACATTTCCTACATTACAAATTTTCATATCAAACACTCTCTTATTAATTATTGGGTTACATAACCTGGAATAAGGGTTAACAATCAAACATTATAATTTTCGTAATATGCGATGAGACTTTTAACGTCTCTTTCGCCATATAAGAATAATTGTCATGTACGATTTCAAATAAGTATTACTTATATATTATGTGAGCAATTTTTTTCTAACAACTTTTATCGAATTATTAAACATCTGAAATTTGTCCCCCAGATTCAAAGTCCTGGCTCCGCCCCTGTAAAACCGTTTTACTAGTAATTTAAAAATGGAGGCTCCATAATCAATATCTATATTCTGTCGTCTAGCATGGGTAATCATTCGTGCGTAGCATAAATGGAAATCATTTTTTGAATAAAAAAGAAGACTTTTAGAAATTTTTTTTTTTTTTTTTTTAAAAAAGAAGACTTATAGAAATTAAAAGTACAAGTTAAGTTGTCAACAACACAAAGTACATTAGCAGTTTACCACATTCTAGTCAAAACAATTACAACTAGGATTTTATATAATCCTCTAATGACATTGAAAGTTCAAAGTCACGCATTCCAGTGTTTTTAAGAAAAGCCAATTTGATCTCAGGAATCTTATGAGTTATGACTTATGAGTGTTATGAGTGTCGTCATTAGCAGTTGAGCACTATCTCAATCACAAACAATTAAATTTTTTTTTTTTTTTTTTTTTTTTTTTTTTTTTTTTTTACAAAGGATACAATTAAAATTTTACATCCCGTCAAAAAAAAAGAGCCCAATATAATATGGATCGAGAAATAAATTTAGTATGCACAAGTAATACTTTAATTAGAAAATTATCAATTTGCACTCTTCTGTCTTTTATTTGTACTATGGCAGCTAACGCACGCGATGCGAGCGTCATAGCTAGCTATATCTAGAAGGTTTTTTTGGTTTGGCTTTTAAATCACAAATTTAGTTAAATGAACAAGAGAAAATATATAAACAACTATGTATAGGTGGTATTAATGTTCTAGATAACTAACATTAATGAAAGTATAAAAGTAAATAAATATTTTAGAGGGTATAGTTGTCTAAACACTATTCATTAAAAGTAGCTTGTACATATTAATGAGGGCATCCATGTATGTAAATACACATTTTAAAGGGTATAATTGGCATTACACTATTCATAAGAGTAAAGTAAATAAATATTTTAGAGGGTATAGTTGTCTAAACACTATTCATTAAAAGTAGCTTGTACATATTAATGAGGGTATGTATGTAAATACACATTTTAAAGGGTATAATTGGCATTACACTATTCATAAGAGTAATTTTCTACTTTTTATAAGGTAGGGATCTATTTAAATCTAGATCTTATCTAAGAGCGAGCAAGTTTAGCTCCAAGTGTTAAGACTTGGGATGACATCATCATCTTAAGTCTTAAAACTTATGTTGAAGACTTCCCCCATTTTTCTTCGTAAATCTTAAGCAAGTCTCAAGTTGAGTTATATATTACTCTATGATTTATGCTTGAATTGGCTTGATAATTGCTTGACATTCTTGGATATTTCGAAAAATGGCCAAAAAAATTGATTTGGTGCTTTCTTGTGTGATGTATAAATGTTGAAATTGATTGTCCTATATGATTATATTTTGAATTATGAGCGTTTTGATAACAAATGCATGTATTTTAGTTGAGAATTGAGCATATTAGCTTATACCCATAAGCTTAATACGGAGCCTTCAATGGTGGTTCCGCCATTATCGACCTTCAATGGTAGGAAGACAATTATTGTAATTGTTTATTTTAAAATTAAGATTACTAAATATATAATATGTATAATTTTATTCATTCATTGTCTTGATATCATCTAAAGGTTGGATGATATCATCTACAGGATGGATGATATCTCCTCTATTGTTTTTTATTTTTTTTATTTTTTTTATATTTTTTTATGATACAAATATCTTTTATGAGTTGGATGATATCTTCTATTGTTTTGATGAGATCCTCTATTGCTTTTATGATATCTGTTATAAAATGGATGATATAATATATATCCTCTAGTTCTATGATATAAGCTAGATGATATCATCTATAGACTGGATGATATCCTCTATTGGCTACATGATATCATTAGTAATTGTATTTATGATATCCTCTTGATAGCTTGCTATTTTGCATGATTGTAGAGTGATTTTTAGCCTTGAATATGTGAGGATCGGAAGTAATGTCTTATCTCACTAATCACTCTAATTTTATACATTTTTTTGTATTATGTGCTTCACCGGGTTGTTATTGGTTTTGATGATATTTTAGGTCTTGAGAATGGACTACGAAGCATCTCAAAAAGTAAGCAAGAAATTTTAGGGAATAAGGAAAAGAAGTGAAGCAAGAAAGAAACAAGATCAATGAAAGAAGGAAAAAAGAGGTCAAGATTGCACGCGCCGTGCCAGCCCTTGCACGTCATTGTAGGTGAAGACAGAATAAGCATTTGCTACCGCCCAAGTTTGCAAGGTCGTGCAAAATCATGCACGTTCATGCAGGAAGGCGGCACGTTTGTGCCAAACCCTGCACGTCTGTGTAGGATGCAGGTTGTAAAAATAGTAGCTACTAGTTCTTGTTTAGGGACTATACATGGCCATGCATAATGTGGCACGTCTGTGCTGAACCTTGGCATGTCCGTGCAGACCTGTTGTCAAGCCTTACTTTTTTTTTTCTCCGTCCTTTTATTTGGGGGTCATATAAATACCTCCCTTGAACTCAGCTCATTTGTACGAGGATTCTTCTCTTCTAACTCCATTAGATTTATTCTCTTAGTTAGTGCATAGTGTTCCTCTCCCTTAGTTTTAGATTTCAAAATTTAATCATTTGTAAGAATCAATTGAAATTTGTTCTATCAATTTCAACAATTTCTCTAACCTTGAAGCATCAATTCTAGTAATCTTTTTCCTCTTTATCTCTATTTTTTTTTATGTTTTAATTGCTTTATCTTATCTCTAATTCTTGTTAATTGTTCTTGCATGTTCAATCCATCCTTGATTTATCTCACTCCTAGCTTAATTGAATTCATCAAAACCTTAGATATAATTGTAAAAATAATTCCCACCATGTTTAGTGAGTAGATCCTTTGTTAGGGGTTGAGTGAAAACCCAACCAAGCCATGGTTGATTGACTTGGATTCTTTCATTTTTTTACTTTGACTTGATGTCTCTTTGTGCTTGAATTGATTATTGCATGTGTATTTTAGTGGTCACTTCATGCTCATGTGTTCATTCCTTTACTCACACTGAAATATGGGGTTTAGTAGTGAGTCCTTCTTGTGCAATTGAATTAGGCTATTTTCATGATTATGGATGCTTGGTTTTAATGAATCGGATGCCTTAGTGTGCTAATTTCGGTGAGAAATCCCACTTATTTGTGCTTCATGCTGGCTCGGAACGATCGAGAGACAAACACTCTAGCTAGAAACCCACTTCCTACCATTTTACTCTTTATTATGTTAGTATGGTATTTGATCTAGGGAATACTTATGTTGTGACTTTGAAAGAAGACAATGTTAAGTTCCTATTCTATCACTCATGTATGTTCATGATTTATCCTTGTTATTGATTATTTAGTTTGGTTGGTGTTGAATCCCGTTTACCCTAAGTTCATCTCTATAGAAGTTAAATAATCAAAATCCCAATTTGCGACCAGACTAGCTTACAACCGTTTCATACTCTTGGTGTTTTTTACTCATTCATTGTGAACACGATACTCTACTTACCATAGACTTGTCTTCTGTTAGTTTAGGTAGAAATATTGGCTAGATGATATTCTCTATTGGGTGGATGATATCCTCTATTGACCATATGATATCATTTATAATTGTGTCTATGATATCATCTATAGGTGATAATATCCTCTATTGGGTATATGATGATATCCTTTCTAACAAACTGTAGTATTCTTTATCAAATACTACATATCCTATAACAAACAATAAATATCTTACAACAAAACTGTACGTATATATCCTTCATGAATTAACATATATATCCTCCAACAAGTACAGTTGTACATTTCCTTTATCAAGTAATACGTATCCTGATCGAATACTGCACATCATGTATACTTGACGCACGAATTGTTTGGTGCGGCTTGTCATACCCAATACCTTCTATTTATTCTTTTTTAATTTTAATTTGGACATTTTGTGGAAAAACTACCTTATAAAACATTTTTTTTTTGTGAGAAACTACCTAATAAAAAAAATGTTGTAAGATTCTACCTTATAAAAGGGTAAATGTTGTAAGAGACTACCATTGATTGAAAAGTCACCGCTGACTTTCAAATTCCGGCGTTGACCACATCACGTGTCAATTACGTGACTTTAAATTCACCATTTCCCTCCTTTTTTTCTTAATTGGCACGTGACATGATCAACACCGGAAAATACAAGTCAACGATGATTTTTCGACCAAGGGTAGTCTCTTATAACATTTATCCTTTTATAAGGTAATTTCTTACAACATTTTTTTTATTAGGTAGTTTCTCGCAAAAAAAGGGCTTTGTAAAGTAGTTTTTCACAAAATGTCCTTTAATTTATCTTTTTTATTTTTTTTATTTTTTTTATTTTTTATTTTTGAAAGAGCCCAATACCTTCTCTAAAATTATTTAAAAAACAATTTTTTGTTTTTTGTTTTTTATTTTTATTTATTTTTTGTATGTCAATGATTTTATCTAAATTTTTGAAGAATGAACTACTATTTTCTTAATTCATTTTAGTTTAATAAATCAAAGTTCTACATAATAACTAATGAATGAGATTGCAAACTTAATTAAAAATCTATTTTACATAGTGACCTCCTACTCTCCTAGGGGCATCTACTACTGAGTTTTCCAAGATGTGTCCAGTACTTTTGAAAGTTACATGCTGTAATATTCCAATGCAATTAGTGAATCAACAGTGATCTACTTTGCCATTATCCCGTCGTTAACGATATATGATTTGTTAATTTAATCACCGTCAGTGGGGCCTACTCTTCAACTAATAATATTTTATTTCTTAATTTACATGGTGAAAATTGTCCCGTTTAATTTTATATATATACTGTCTCGTTTTGCAAATCAAGAAATACTTTCTCCATTTGCATGTTATTGTTTTTTTAACCGTGGAAAATTGCTTGAGTAAGGAAATTTTGAGTAAGGAAATAATTTCTCCATTTGCATGTCATTGTTTAATTTGGAACTAACTATAAAAGCTACACATTAACACAAAATTTGAGATGTATGAAAAACAAGACATGAATACGTTATTTATCTATTTTAAGGAAATTTTGCAAGATAACATCACAAAAAGTTTAAAAATGGATTATAACACCACAAAATAAAAAATTTATTATAACACTACAAAAAATTAAAAATTATATTTTACCACCACTTAATGGATCCCTTGATAGAATCCGGTAAGTGGGGTCCACGCTGCCACATCTAAATATATTGTTGGTTTAAAAAAAAAGAAAAAATAAACAAATTCTAAAAACCACAAAATTACCCCAGCCACCCCATCCCCACCGCTAGTGACCAGAGCTTGTACCTCGTCCCACCGCCGGTAACCCTTACAAATAACTCCCGACTAAACGAGGAACTCCTGACCAAATGAGTAACTCCTGATCAAACGAGTAACCATAAATTAAGTAACCCCTACCTATTGAAAAAAAAGTAACCCTTGTAAGCAAACCCTGACCAAACAAGTAACTCCCTGTACAAGTAACTCCTGCCACATATAAAAGTTTGAAAAAAAATAAAATCCTCTATTTAAGTATGATTTGGCACGCATATGCGTATATAATGGCATGGAAAAAACCAATTCTACAACAACTAATACTCGTAGGTGCGTTTGGAGGAAACTGATACTACATCCGTTCGTTACATATTATTTGCAACAATTAGACATTTACCTCTCTAAAAATTCTAGCGTAGTCGTCAACTACGCACGACTACGGACGACTATGGTCGACTACACTAATATTTTTAATCTAGACCATTGATATCACATTTGTCTAATCCTAGCCGTTCAATCCAACACCTAAGCTACACAGTCATTAAAGGATTGTTTGGTTGAAATTTTTTTTTTTTTTTTTTTAACAAGCGTGAATTTTTTTTTTTTTTAATTAAAATCAAACTAAATTTATATAATTTTAAATACTTCATCTTCAACCAATCTATATCATTGGTAACTTTATTAACCTTTTAATGAGTTGAATTTGACCTTCATCTTCAACCTATGTCATCTTCATCCTAAAACCTTCATCTTCAATAAAAAATAGTCATCGTTCATCGATTTCAAAATTATATAAATTTGCTAAGTTAATGTTTAACCATTGTAATTCTTCAATTTTAAGTCAAAAAAGTCGAATAGTTATAAAAATTAATTCCAGATCGACATTATAGTCACCTTAATTATTTGTAAAAAAATATTTTCGTTAAAAAGAACAATAATATTATATATTATTATTTTGTGATTAAATTTGATATGATTTTACGATTAATTCGACATTGTTGAAGGTTACACATTTCTTGTTGAAACTTGAAGATAGGCAAGATTTGAGGTTGAAGATGAATGATTTTTTTTAGAAAAATTTATTTAATTAAATTTATTTTTAGAATAAAAAAATAATAATAAATTAATAAGTGGATTGGTGGGTGTTTTTTTTTTTGTGGAAGGAAATATATGATAAGATATTTTTTCCGTGATTAGTGTGTTTTTGGGGGGATAGAGATATCTGATATGTAGCATAATTTTCTTTTCGTCCAAAAAAAAAAGATACAGTAACATAAATTTCCTAAATTCAACTCTTATTTCCTATACCAACTTGGAATTTTCTAGCATTAATAATAAGTTGCTATATGCTTAAATTAACCACTAAAAGAACGTACCTAATTTTGTAGTCAACACTAAGAAGACATAAAGTTAAATTGCCAAAATGATAATTTTAAGAAGTTATTTATCATATATTCGATCATATACATATATGATTAGATTGATAACAAAGTTACAATTATTAATAATTTATTTTAGTAAAACATGTGAAATATTTTATTAAATCAATATATTTTTATTAAAGATCAAATCAAATATTTTTTTTGTTAAATATGTTATTATAACTAGCATAGCCGTCGTTCATTAAAAGTGAAAATTGTTATATACATCTGTGTCACCCGTGTGTAAGGTGCACTCAAGTGTATACTCCTCGTTGAAAATATTTTTTGCTCGTTACAAAATCTAAAATGAGCAAAATTATATCAAATGAGCAACAAAAAAAAAAAGTGCACTTACCTCTATGTGCACTCTGGTGTATCTGTGTATATAAAGGGTTTAAACACTTGTTTTGTTTCTTAAAGGATATATAAAAATTAAAAACGATTAGTTACCCATTGGTTAAAAAAAATAAATAAAACAAATGCATACATCATGTTAGGCGTGAATCAGAAATTAAAACTATCCCACTGCCTGACTCCCTCGAAAGAAAGGGTTCCCTCGCTCGCAAGAAAGTGCTCTCTCTATCTTCGGATAGTGCTCTGCCGGATTCCGGTGTTTTTTTTGACTAATCGCTTGCTTTCTCTTTCTCGCCGTTTGCTATGGATGATGATATTGCCTCCCTGTGCTCAAATCTTCGAATTTCAGAAGAGGAGAACACTGCTATTGATTTTGGTGACATAAACCCTAGCAATGAGGAGAAAAATCTATCCCTTATGCTTATTGGTAAACTTCTTACACGACGATCTTACAATGTTGATGCTTTTAAGAATACCATGACGAATTCCTGGGCTCCTTCGAATGGTGTGGCTATTAGGGTTCTTGGCCCTAATTTGTACGCTTTTCAATTTTTCCACTGGAAGGACATGGAGAAGGTCCTAAAAGGGAGACCATGGTGCTTTGACAACATGCTCGTATTGCTAAAAGAAATTGATGGAAACGAACAGCCGGATGAGGTAATTCTTAATCAAAGTCCTTTTTGGGTTCGAATAAAAAACCTTCCTTTCAATTGTAGAACTGATGCTCATGTGAGGAAACTTGTGGAGGGGTTGGGTTAAATTCTTGAACTGGAGGAGGATTCTTTGGGGGTTGGTCGCTTTCGTAGAGTGAAAATAATGCTTGATGTTACTCGGCCGTTGAGGCGATTCCAGAAAATTAAGGATCGAAGGGGTAATGACCTTCGAGTTGATTTTGCTTATGAACGTTTGCCTTTCTTTTGCTTTGCTTGTGGTATAATGGGTCACTCTGAGCGTGACTGCCTTGTGGTGTCGGAGGAGGACAAACAAGAGAAGTTGGGGTGGAGTACGAGTTTAAAAGCTACCCCTAGGAAGGGCATCTCAAAGGAGAAGGAGGAAATTGGCTCACTGCTGGCTGCTAAGCGTTTGGTGTTTGTCACCAAGGCCTCTGATGTTTCTGCCCAAGAGACTCGGGTGAGTAAAGAGCTACCTGCCATTACGATGCAGCCACATACTAGCTCACCTGTGATCTTGGACAATGCTGCTATAGATGATAATCCTCCTATTCCTTCAATTTTGAGCAAAGAACAGGATGCCCCTGCAATCTTGAATTCTAGGAATGCTGATACTATTTTTAAATCTCCTATTAAGCCTTTTAATGTGGGCTGCGTGACAATGGATGAAAATCGAAGTGGGAGGAAAAAGGGTCGTGTTTTCTCTGGGGGAAAGGCCAGTTCTTGCTCTCAAACTTCACGAAAGCGTCCCCTCGAAAAGGATGAGTTCCTAGAAGAGCTTCCTGGTGGTACTGTGAAACGTGGTAAATTGAATGTGGGTGCTGGGATGGAGGAACATACTAACATGGAGACTGATTTAGCGGCGGAGGTTGGTGCTGACCAACCCCGCCTCTCTCAATGAATGTCATTTGTTGGAACTGCCGAGGTTTGGGTAATCCCTCGTCAGTTCGACAGCTTCGCAGATGGAGTAATAAATTTACCCCGGGTATGATTTTTGTATCGGAAACGATGATAAATAAATTAGAGGTGGAAAAGCTAAAGGATCGTTTGGGCTTCGAGCATGCTTTTGGTGTTGCTAGTATAGGGAAGGCGGGGGGTTTGTGTCTATATTGGAGGAGGGAGGTGAATTTTGCTTTGGTTTCCTTCTCTCAAAACCACATTTGTGGTGATGTCACAGATTCAGAGGGGTCTTGGAGATTGGTTGGAGTTTATGGCTGGCCTAAGGAGGAGGAAAAACACCAAACCTGGAGCTTACTTAGGCACTTGTATACTGAGTCTCCGCTTCCTATTATTTTTGGTGGTGATTTCAACGAGATTTTATCGTATGGAGAGATTGAAGGTGGGGCGGATAGAAATAGGAGGGAGATAGAAAATTTCCGGAGCATGGTTGATGACTGTGAGCTTCGGGATTTGGGTTATGTTGGAAGTTGGTATACGTGGGAAAGGGGTAATTCAATGGCTACTAGAGTTAGGGAGCGTCTTGATCGCTTCTTGGTTTCGAGACAATGGTTGAATCGTTTTCGAAAGGCTGAAGTGGAGCACCTTGTTCGTTACAAGTCAGATCATACAGCCATATTACTCAAGCAGGAAGTGGGTAGAAGAAGGAAAAAGAAGAAACCAAAGCCCTTCCGTTTTGAAACGGGCTGGCTCTTGGATGAATCTTGCGAAGAAGCTGTAAGAGATGCATGGTCTAATTCAGCAGGGGGTGCTACCATTGAGCGTATAGCTGCTGTGGCTCGTGGGCTTACTTCTTGGAGTGAAGTCAAGTTCCACAAACTTGACAAACAAATTGCTGATGTTGAATTTTCCTTACGTATGGCTCAGCTTCCGAGGCCTACTGATGATAGTATCCGGGAATGTGCAGCTCTCGAAAAGAAGTTGGATGACTTGAATGAGAAATTGGAGGCTTATTGGTACATTCGTAGTAGAGTTTCGGAGGTTAGAGATGGAGACAAAAACACCAAGTACTTCCACCATAAGGCCTCTCAAAGAAAAAAGAAAATTTTTATTAAAGGCATTTTTGATGAGCATGGTGTCTGGTCCTCTGATGAAGATAAAATTGAAGAAATAATCTCTAAACACTTTAAGGGATTATTTACCTCTTCTTCCCCTTCCGATATTGATATTCAAGAGGCTCTTAACAACATTCAGCCGTGCATCTCCCCGGTCATCAATTCAGAGCTCACCAGGCCTTTCTCAAAAAAGGAAATTCTAGCAGCATTGAAGCAAATGAGCCCGTGTAAAGCTCCTGGCCCCGATGGCATGCATGCGGTGTTCTATCAACGGTTCTGGCATATCATTGGTAATGAAGTGGCTTCCTTTGTTAGTAGTATTTTACATGGTTTTTCCTCTCCAAGATCTGTGAATAATACTAATATTGTCCTGATTCCGAAAGTTGAGTCCCCTACTATTACTGCTGAATTCCGCCCTATTGCTCTCTGTAATGTTCTTTATAAACTGGTGTCAAAGTGCATTGTGATGAGACTCAAAAATATTCTTCCTGATATTATTTCTGAAAATCAGAGTGCTTTTGTTCCGGGGCGCATTATTACTGATAATGCTCTCATTGCGCTAGAAATTTTTCACACTATGAAGAATAGGAGTAAGAGTAAGAAGGGAACAATAGCTATGAAACTTGACATGAGCAAGGCATATGACAGGGTTGAATGGGGTTTTCTGAAAAAGCTTCTCCTGACAATGGGATTTGATGGAAGATGGGTCAATTTGGTGATGGAATGTGTGACTTCGGTTTCATACTCCTTCGTGATCAATGGAGGAGTATGTGGGTCGATCTCTCCTACTAGGGGCCTTAGACAGGGGGACCCTCTCTCCCCTTATTTGTTTATTCTGGTAACTGATGTCTTCTCTAGTATGTTGCAGAATAAAGTTCGAGAGGGTAGCCTCCATGGGGCTAAAGCTAGTTGTAATGGGCCAGAGGTCTCTCACCTTTTATTTGCTGATGATAGTCTCCTCTTTGCTAGAGCCAACCGACAGGAATGCAAAATGGTAGTTGATATACTCAACCAATATGAGATTGCATCCGGTCAGAAAATTAATTATGAGAAGTCGGAAGTTTCTTTCAGTAAAGGGGTTCCTGTTGAGCGAAGAGAAGGTTTGTTGGAGATTTTACATATGCGGCAGGTTGATAGACATGAGAAATATCTTGGCATCCCGACCATCATTGGTCGTTCGAAAAAAGCAATTTTTGAGGCGGTTTTGGATAGAATTTGGAAGAAAGTCCAAGGTTGGAAAGAGAAGCTCCTATCGAGGGCGGGTAAAGAAATTCTCTTGAAAGCGGTCATACAAGCGATCCCGACTTATTTAATGGGTGTGTACAAATTCCCGGGTTCGGTTATTCAACGAATTCACTCGGCTATGGCTCGGTTTTGGTGGGGTTCGAATGAGGGGAGTAGGAAAATACATTGGAAGAATTGGGACTCTATGTGCACTCTCAAGTGTCTTGGAGGTATGGGTTTCCGCGACTTGAGTGTTTTCAATGATGCTCTTTTAGGAAGGCAAGCTTGGAGACTCGTGAAGGCTCCCTCATCTCTCTTAGGGCGTGTTTTTAAGGCAAAATACTACCCTCATTCTGATTTTCTAGAGTCTTATCTTGGCTTGGCAGGAAGCTACTCTTGGCGTAGTATCTGGGCTTCAAAAGCCATCATCAAGGAAGGGGTCTTGTGGAAAGTGGGCAATGGTAATAGCATTAATGTGTGGTCTGATCCGTGGGTTGCTGATGCGAATGGACGTTTCATCTTAAGTGATGAAACCGTGGCGATATCTAATGTCAGCGACCTGATTGACCAGGAAAATAGGGAGTGGAGGTTTGATGTCCTTGATGAGCATTTTATTGAGAGAGATAAGCAATGTATTCTGACCATTCCTCTCCCTGATCGTGGTCTTGAGGATGAACTTACCTGGGCTTATTCAAAATCTGGTGAGTATTCGGTAAAATCTGCTTACCTACTCGGGAAGGGGTGTGACTTGACTCTTTTTCACCAAGCGTGGATTGAAATTTGGAAGGTGAATGTGACTCCTAAAGTGCGGCACTTTTTCTGGAGGCTATGCTCAAACACTCTCCCTGTGAAAAATCTGCTGTACTTTCGTCATTTAACCACTGATGCTCGTTGCCCCTGGTGTACCCATGAGAACGAATCAGTCAGTCACGCATTCGTGGACTGCTGTCGAGTGCAGAGCCTGTGGGATGAATGCTTGTGCTCTGAAATGACGAAGTGGGGTGAGTTTGACAGCATGTGTGATCTTGTTATTAGCTGGAAGAATTTGGATCCCAAGGTTGTCCAACGAGGTATGTTTTTAGCTTGGTGTATATGGAGTGATAGGAACTTAAAAGTGTTCCAAAATAAAGCCACGCCGAATGCTGTGACAATTGGAAGAGTTGCGAGGCTTGTAGAGGAGCAGGGGAGTTATACCACTCGAATTTATGGGGCTGCTGGCCTTCGTCCCCCTCCCAGTCCAAATAAATGGTGTGCCCCCCCTGCTAGCATTGTCAAATTAAATGCTAATGCGTGCCTTGCAGAGGAAGGTTGGGTTGGTCTCGGGGTTGTTGCTCGTAATCATGAGGGGCAAGTCCTGGTAGCTGCTACGAGACGTTGTCGCGCATTCTGGTCTCCTGAGGTTGCAGAGGCAAAGGCTTTGCTCTTTACATTGAAGATTGGGAAAAGGTATGGCTACTCTGAGATTTTGCTGGAGTCGGATTGTAAACTGGTCATTGATAAGCTCTCAAAGGACTCGTTGACAGTGGATGCTGATGGGGTTCTTGGAGATATTTTTGCTCTTTGTTCGAATTTCATGTCTGTCGATTGGTCCCATGTGAAGCGCGATGGTAATACCGTAGCTCATAATCTAGCTAAACTAGTTCCATTTGGTTTTGAACAAACTTGGGAAAATCATTGTCCCCAAGTTGTCACTCCGTATGTACTTATGGACACTTTGTCCCTTATTTAATTGATGGAGTTTGCGTGTGTTCAAAAAAAAAAAAAAAATGTTAGGCGTGAATCAGGGATACTAATAATATTTAACTTTATTTTTGCCAAAACTAAATTCACAATCCTTTTTTTTTTTTTAATTTTTTTTTCCTGAAATCTACTAAGGCCTATTATGTTCATCTTATTTTCACTTATTTCATGTGTAATAAATTCAGATAAGTTCAGATCGGATTTAATAAGTTCTAATAAGGGTTACACAAGTACAAATTACAACTAAATAAGCTATAATGAGGTCTAATAAGTTCAGATAAGTTTAGGTAAATTAAGCTAAGTTCAGATAAGTGAAAATTAGGTGAATAGAACACACCCTAACATTCAACAATTTAAAATTAGTGTTTCTATTTTAATAAGAATCATGCTTCAGTTAATGAGACCTTGGTTACATAGAGTGGAAATAAATATAGTTAAGAGTACTAAAAACGGATGTGATTATCCGAAATAACTTTAACTTTTGTATTTTGTAAGAAAAATAAAAATTGAACCACTTCATTTTAGGTACGCCCATATATAACTTAGGCATACCCAATACATGAAACATTTTATACACCATTATCTATGTTTTAATTAAATCGTATCTTTGTAAATCATTTGGTTAACTAATAACATTTGAACCCAAAATTAATTAAATTGGAGATACCTATAAGTGAAATTTATTAATAGGCGAAGTCCATTACAAACAACAGAACTAATAAACAAAGTACATGAGAAGCTTAATCCACATTTATTTGTAAAAATGTAGATTATAAAATTAATCTTTACCTTTTCAAATAATGCTTCAATAAAAAGTATTTGAAGGTTACTACAATAAAATTAGGTAGTCCTAATTATCCAAAAAAAATTGTTTGGATATCCAAATAATATACTAGTATATCTTATTATACATATCCAAGTAATATTTGAAGAAGTATCCACTACTTTTTATTGCATAGAACTTATGTAATAAAAATACGTATAAGAAAATAAAATTGTAAAATTATAAAATTATTATTTGATAAAATAAGTTTAAAACAAATTTAATGTAGTAATATGTCCACCTCTATAATACAAATATTCTCTATCTCTATATTAAGTGCACCATTTCTCATGGGCATGTATGTCAATGTAAAATTTTGTTTATTGGGAATGTTTAGCCATTGTTATTATGAGGAGAATTAAAATTAGGCATCCCCAATTAAGTATTATAAAGTCCCAAAAAAGAAGGTTTGAAGATTATTACAAATAATTTAGGCAGTAATTAAGTATTATAGAGTCTCAATAAAGATATTTAGGGGTTATTATAATCAAATTAGACAGTCCCAATTAATTATTATAGAGTCCCAATTAAGATATTTGGAGGTTGTTATAATGAAATTTAGGCAATCCCAATTAAGTGTTATAGAGTCCATGTATGTGCGTAAAGGTTATATTATAATCAAGATTATGTGTGTATGTGCGTGAGTGCGACTCATAATCTAATGGAATAATCCAAAAACTCAAAAGAACGATAGAAAATATCAATCAATCACATGTACTGATGTACTCCCATTGTTTGTTAGATCATCATTATTCAATATCTTCGGAAAATTTAAGAAATGGAATATTAACACCAAAATCATAATCTTTTATTTCATTTTTCTAAAAAGTTATACAACTATTTGTAAATAAATTAAAAAAAAAAAAATTTATAGTTTTGTGTGTTGTATATCTAATTTAATTAAACCCTATTCATTTGAGGTTACCTATTTATTAATTGGGAGGTCCCATTTAAATATTACAAAATACATATTCAACATGAAAATATTTAGTACTTTATCTGGTTCAACATTAGTAAAGAATAGAGAATGAAATGAATAGAAGGGAAAGGGGAAAAAAAAAAAAAAAAAACTAAACCCATCCAATGTTTGGGTAGAATTTTTTTTTTTTAGTTTTTTTTGACACGTATGTTTGGGTTGATAATAGTAAAGGAATTAAGAAAAATGAGAGTAATTTATTATTTGATATGATATTAGTAAAGGAAGGAAAGAGAAGAGAAAACCAATTATAAGCTTGGTATATTTAATTTCTTTCTTTTCTCTCAATTTCCTCCAATTTTGAGAGGAAAGGATGGGAAGGATTTTGTGAAGGGAGCTTTCCTTCCATTTTCGTTCTTTTTTTTTTTTTTTTTTTTTTTTATCAAATCTCATTTAATTTTTAGAACCAAATAAAGGAATCCATATTTGGAATTACCCTTATTCACACAAAAAAAAAAAAAAAAAGGAATTGCCCAATATTCATTGGGACTACCTAATAAGTTATATATTTTTATTTTGATTGTAAAAGTTATGTTATTTTCTCTAGATTTGTAGTTTACAAATCTTTATTATTATTTTAGATGTCATATGACTATTTATTATAAATAATATTCTTCTTTCAAAAAAAGAAAAACAAAACAAACAAAAAAATTAAGAACACGCCAGAAAATGACATGTACTATTGCTAATATGCTTGTGTTATTGCTAATATGCCTTTTAGTATATAGTTATAGATTGATTATTGATTTATTTGGAATTAACTAATATTTATTTAGGACGACCTAAGCCATTTTACATATAAAATTTGTTTTTTTTTTAATTACTTGGTGGACATATTCAATTTACTTACACATTGTAGTATAATTATTTTTTTTTTTTTTTGAAAAGCAGTATAATTATTTAAATACTTATGATTGTCTAAAATGAACCTTAAATTGATAGCATTTTGGTAGACCTAACTTTTATTTGGGCACTCTTAAATATTAATATCATGTAATTTACATTTTAGTAATGCCTAACAATTATTTAGCATTTGGGAACGGTCATTCTATTTATTCAGCAATAAAAATTAGGCAGACCTAACTTTTATTTGGGCACTCTTAAATATTAATATCATAATTAAAATGTAATGTCAAGTGATTTATATATTTGTTGTCAATTTAGTAATGCCATAAATTAGTAGTAGAAATGCTTAATCCATCCAAAATTTCTTAAAAACTAAATCGACAAACCTAAATACAAGGGTTTGTTTGGCATCACTGTGATTTTCTATTTTTTGGTTTTTTGTTTTTTAAAATCATATGATATATGTCATATAATGAATCAAAAATTAGTCAAACTTATTAAGATTATGATAATTTTGAAAACTGGCAACAGAAAAGTGGAAACACCTTTTTCTTGTTTTCTGTTTTTGGTTTAAAAAAAAAAACTGAAAACTGAATACAAAAAAACGATGTCAAACAAGTCCTTCAAAAGTATTGAAAAATGAACTTATACAAATTAAATTCTTATTGGGTGATCCCAAATCATGTGTGGATATTCCCACCTTGTTAGGGTACGATGAAGAGGGGTTAATATTAAATTGCATTTTTAACAACTTACTAAAAATGACACCTTTATGATGAACTTCATATGTGGCAGGCCACATTCTGTAGTCAGAGTTATTCTATTGCTCAGGGTTACTAGACCAGGGGTTACTCAAGGGGTTACACGGTTAGTCAAGGATTATTTTTTATTTTTTATTTATTTTTGACAAGAGTCAAGGATTACTTGATTGGTTTCTGGTTACACGGTTAGGGGTTACTCAAAGGCGAGGAGTTACTCGGTCAGCCAGGGGTTACTTGAGAAGTTAGTCGGTCGGTCAGGGGTAACATGTGTGTCAATTGGCCGCATGGCCTAGTGTGGCCAGCCACATAGAAAACATGTGTTTTTATTTTTTTTATTTATTTTTATTTTTTTTTAATTTTTTTTTATATATAACCTTATTAAATATCTATACTTTAGGTAAATCCTATACAAATTTTTTTGTTGGTGTGTCTTTTATCAAACTCTATATGTTACTTTTGGGACAACTTATATTACAGTTTGGAGTAAAGAAATAATGCTTTGATTTGCACATTATATTGAGTATTTTATGTAAGGAAATTTTTTTGCCAAAGGGTAGAACTATTATAAAAATAACTAAAAACAAAGTATAATTAGGCTAAGGCCCTCAAAAAAAAAAAAAAAAGTATAATTAGGCTAAGTGAAATAAGTTCAATTTTTATCTTTTAATTTGTTTTAATCATAGGCAATTCTACTATACCTCTCTTTTAATTTGTTTTAATCATAAGCAATTATATCATTTATAGTATATAGCGGTATTTGTCATGTATTGTAGAATCTCCCATAAATTATGCTAATTGGTCAAAACCTTAAATTGAATATTTACATTATGTTAAATCTTTTAATTTATTAGCTTGGTTAAAAAATCTAAATATGAATATAAACATAAATTTAAAAAAATTAACTGTTAATACACAAATTTGGTATAAAAATCTAAATATATTGTAATTAATATTGTAACAAATCATTTGTTGGTAAAGAATATTTTTTGACGGGAAAAAAAAAAAATTCTTTACCAACAAATGATTTGTTACAATATTAATTACAATATATTTAGATTTTTATACCAAATTTATTATTAGGATCCCTCAAAAAAGGTAAAGTATATTAGGATAAATTTAGTCAAAGCTATCCCCCCCCCCCAAACCCCCAATTCACGGAAACAGTGGTGTAAATTTTTTATTTTTTATTCTTTTTTTTTAAAAAAAAAAAATCTATTTCATTATTTCTAAAACCAATGTTATTTATTTATTTATTTATTTATTTTATCTAAAATCATATGACCACCTTCCTATTTTCCAGTTATTATCTTTGAGATCTTCAACCTTCAACAATGACATGTTTATATTGAGTGCTTCAATATTCAACAATGGTGGATAAATAAAAAAGTATAATAAAATTAAATAAACAAGAAATCATAAGATATAATATAATACAAGATTCCTTAAATGAAAATATTCATGAAGATAATCATATTGATTATAATCTACTATAAGCTAGTTTGACGTGAAATTGAAGAATAATCATGATAGTTATACATTAAATCTATTAATTTTATATAATTTGGTAAATTTTGGATGAATAATGAAGATTAGAGGTTGAATATGAAGTGTCCCATTAATATATATGTTAAAAATGAATTGCGCCATTGAAGAAATTAAAGATCAATTTTATAATTTATTTAGATAGTACTTTATAATATTATAATTTGGGAAAAAAAATTACCCTCTAAAATTAAGAAAACAAACAACACTTTGTTGACTGGTCGATGACTGGTCATTATTTAAATGATGTGTAAATTAGACTTTTTAATTTATAAAAAAAATGTAATATTCAACGGCTAAGATTAAGCATCAAACATAATAAACGGTTTAGATCTAATCTCTTAGTGTAGTCGACCATAGTCGTCCGTAGTCGTCTGTAGTTGACGACTACGCTAGAACCATCGTTACCTCTCTACTTTATGTCAAACCGTTGCAAATAATACATAACAGATGTAGTAATATAGGTAAAAAATGAGAGAAGCAAAGGTTAATAACAATCATTACGATTATTGATTGTATTTTTCCACTCTAGAATGAGATGAAATATAAATTGATTGAGATAGAGAATAAAAAGTTTTAGGAGGGTAACATAATGTGTAACCATTTGACTTCAAAGATTAACAAGGGACATGGGTAGAATAACCAACAAATTAACAATCTATAATGAAAAATATTTTAGACCCTTAAAATCTTTATACCAAATCAAACGTACTAAATAATTGACACCTTGTACTTATAATTTAATAACAAATTGAATTTGTTTTATGTTACAATAACTAAGTTGACATTCCTCTAGAAAAATTATTACAAGTTGCTATTCATAGCACAAAACAAAAAAAAGGAATGTTATAGGATGCTTCGTCTTTGATGTAGATGGGCGTAAATAGAATATATAAATTCATGAAAATTCACAACCTAATGGTACACCGAACCCAAAAAAAAAAATCTATAGAAGTTTAAGTAAAAGGTTTCAAAACAAGATTTCTATAAGAGAAGAACCAAATTTACGTACAAAATTAACTAAAAGAGCGAGAGATAGAGAGAAAACTGATAAGGTTGTGAGGCGAAACTCCGATCCATGGAAGCCATGTTGGCGGGCGTGCAGCTACAATTAGCTGCACGCAACGGAGACGTCGAATACCTTATAGAAGCTGTGGAGAATCTACCTATTGAGTATTTTCTAAGCACTCATATTAAAGCTATTAGTAATGAAGAAACATTTAACTTCATTCAAAATGCCATATTGTGGGAGCAACTAGAATTCCTTAAACAAGCAGTAGAAAGATTACCACCCTTGGTGTTGTTACAACTTCTAAGCCATAAACACTCAACTTTTTTAAACTACAACTCTTTTCACTGCCTTGCTTTGCGGGGCAACCCGGAGGCAGCTAAGCTCCTCGTAGATTTTTTCAAAACACTACCTTTGCCGTCTACTGATAGTAGCAGCTCCTCGGAGAATCTCTTTGATTCCAAACCATGGTTAGAGGTTGGTACAAATGGTATGACGCCGTTACAATTGGCTCTCAAAGAACGGAAGGAGGAATGTGCACTCGAGTTGATGGAAATGGACTTGGATTTACTAAGCAATATGGTTGATAACCAAGGCTTTAGCCCATTGACAGAAGCCGTTAGGCTTGGGTGTTCAGAGGTGGCTTTAAAGATCTTGAAGTCTGGCCTTTCCTACAGCACTAGTGGTGCTTCTCAGTTGACTCCTCTTGATGTTGCTCCTAACTGCTCAGGTAAAATCACATCTCTTTACTTTGTCAAAAATAATTGTTCACAAAGAAAAAAAAAAAAAAGAAAAGGTAGCTATCTTCACAAAAACAATAGGAAAAAAAAAAACAAACAAACAAAACAAAATAAAAAATAAAAAACAAAAATATTAATAATAAACCTCTTTTCTTTATAATACAAATAGGTCGTTAAGCGGTAAGAATCAATAACATAATACTCCCTCCGTTTATTTATATGCATCACTTTGACAATTACACTATTCACATACCATGGTTGACTTAATTTTTTCACCTCTAAAAAATAAATAAATGTTATTATATAATATATCATTAAGTTTGTCATAATGTCTAGTTTCAAATATAATTTTGTTTACAATTGTTACTAATTCACAATTAAAGATATTAATGGTCAAAGTAACGTCTCGGCAAATGTGCCGGTCAAACTGATGAATATATAAAAAACAGAGGGAGTACGTATTAAAACAAATACCAGGAATGACATGTGTCACTTTCTGGTGCTGTTCTTTTCCCTCCAAAATATTATTATTATTATTATTATTTTTTTTTTATTCACTTCCTTAAAAAAAATATTAATTTCTTTATATAATTGTGATTCACTTCCTTAAAAAAATATTCACCAATTAATAAAAAAAAAAAAAAAAAATTCACCAACTCATATAATTATGATTCACTCCTTAAAAAAAATATTCACCAACTCCTTGTGATTCATCTTCTAAATAAATTAAAATATTCACATATTTTATTGTATAAAATAGTATTCATTCTATTATCTTTTTTTTTTTTTCTTGGTATTCCGCCTGGCTTAGCTTTTGGGTTACTTTGAATTTGGCGTTTAATTCTAAGTATAAAAAGATTCAAACTTTTTAAATTTCAAATAAATATTAAGATTTGTTTCTTAGCTTTTGATCAACATTATAATTCATTATAAAATTTTGTAAAAACCGTGCAGGGCACGAGACTTAATCTAGTTGAGAATAATATAATACGTTGCGTGTCTTAGACTTGGCAATACTGACCCGATGACCCGACCCATGAACCGAAATCGATCCGAAACCAATGACCCGAAATTGACCCAAAACCTAAATCAACCAGACCCGACCCATACTCGACCCAAAGTGGAACTGACCCGACCTTGACGACCCGAAACCCGAAATCACCCAACCTGAAACGACCCGACTCGAGATGACCCGACCCGAAGTTGACTCGAGACCCGTAGTGACCCGAGACCCTAATTTGACCCGACCCGAAGTTGACCCGACCTTTAACTTGAATTAATTGACCCAAATCGACTCAAAACCCAAATTAAAATGACCCGAAATAGAAAAAAAATCGCAATCAAATTGACTTAATTTTGTTTTTTTTTATTAATTTGTAATGTGTAACATTGCCTTCACTTAAAATTAATACAGCACTTAAAAAACATAGATTATATTATAGATTATTATTTTTTTTTGTCCCAATTAACTTAGCTTGCAACATTTTAATTGGATACACTTGTCGATGCACATGTTTGACCGTTGATATCTATTATTAATATTTATATAAGTTATAAAAAGTTTATATTAGGAAACTATACATTAAAATAGACCAAACAACATCTTACATATGACTACATTGACTTTCATATAATAGCTAATAAAAGATGGTCAAAGTGAGATGTGTGAATAGTGCAAAAATGTTAAATCGTTGCGGGTAATTTGGGATGGAGCGAGGGAGTATAAGAATAATACAAAGAAATTAATACAACAGTGACAATTATAATAAGGTTATTAAAAGTTTAAAACTAAGATCAATAAGAGAGTAAGGTATAACTCAAAAAGTTAGAGCATTCCTTTTAGTTTCACGAGATTTTGAAATTGATTCTCTAAATAGGAAAAAAAAAGATCAACAAAAGTCAAATAATTACTATATTCCATGAAAAAAGTAGCCTTAAAAATAAATAAATATATATACAAAGTTGAATTTAACCCAATGCATCGATTTGAATATGACCCGACTCGAAGTTGACTCGAAAATTGGAGCTGAAAATTGACCCGACCCGAACTAACCCAACCCAAACTTGACCCGACCCGAACTCGACCTGAAGTGTTGACCCGATACCCGACCCGACCGGATTATCAATCGACCCGAAATGACTCGACCCGACTCGAGCTTGACCTAATAACCTTTTGACTCGAACTTGACCCAACCCGAAATTACCTGACCTATACTCGACGTGAATGACTCATTTTTCAGGTCTAGTGTGTGTGTTGTTTCAATGAATACTACAAGAAGGGGGGGGGGGTTGAATTGTAGTATGAGAAATTAGCTAAACTTTTTGCGGAATTAAAACTAAGTAAGCTAAAGGAACAGAAAGTCAAACTGAAGGAACAAAAGTGCAAGAGAGATTTTTACGTGGAAAACTCCTTGGCACTAATCAAGGAGAAAAACCACGATCACTTGGGATTTTAGGAAAAGAATCTTCACTAGAATAGGGCAGTAAATCCTATTACAAACTAAAGACTCTTACTTCAAGTTCCTCAACGAACTTGAAGCCCCGAGGAACAAGTCACCCAACTTGTTACTCCTTCTCTTCTCTTTCTCTCTTCTCACTTCTCTCTGCTCTTTCTCTTCTCTTTCTCACTTCTCTTTCTCACAATACAGAAGTTCACTCAAACTTCCCCATTCCCCAAATTACAACTCAAAAGAAAGAATTTAAACTCTAGTATAAGAACATTAAGAACACTCAAATAAACTTGTATGGAATCGGACTCTTAACTCGAATAAAAGATGAAAACTTATGTGAGCAAGGGTGAGTTTTTCCAACAGAAATCATGAGCTATTTATAGAGCAATAAACATGTTTGGAAAAACTTAATTGTGCAGCAAGACACTACGCCACTACTCATACCCACTAAGAAGATCATGTCCTTAAAATTAAGGGACCATGAACTCCTCAATGTGCAAGACCATGTCTAGAAGAAGAACATGGGAGAGTAGGCCGCAAGTTTAGAAAACGTGAAGATTTTATTTTGTTAAAAACATTTTTCGAAAATCAGAAAAAGAAAAGAAAATAAAATCTTTTTAATTTAAGCAAAAGATAAAATTTAAAATGCAACAGTTTTCCTAAAAATAAGCATGCACAATATTTTATCCTAAGACCAATTCCATACTGATTTTTCGAGTGTAACTAACTTCCTTATACTTACATAAATCCTAAAATATGTAAAATATTTAGTCTTCATGTTTCTCTGATGAAGCTTCTACTCCGAGGCTTCTGTTCCTTGGAAGGAACTTCTCTTATCTGGTGATGCTTCTTCTCTGAAGCTTCTGTTCCCTGAGGGAACCTTCTCTTCTCAAGTCTTCATTTCTGAAGCGCCAGTTCCTGTGAGGGAACTCTTCTTTTTGGATAACTTTGTTTCTGGCCTTCCTGTTCCTCATGGTATCTTTGCTTGACACTTAATTCTCCTAGTCTTTGCACTGATCACACACTTAAACAATCAAGCCTTTATTAGTATGTAAGTAAGTGAGGTTGTGTCATCATCAAAATCATTAATTCCAACAGTGTGTTTCCAAATTTGTCATAGGAATTGATCAAGGAAATGTGAATTATTTATTAAAATAGGGATATCTTATACTTCCTCCGTTTTTTTTTATTATTGCACCATAGGAATTAGGTACAAATATTTTGGTAGTGGAAAAAAGTAAGAGAGAGAAAGGTAAAAATACAAAATTGCCCATGTGACATATTGATAAACTAAAAGTAAGTGAGGTTGTGTCATCATCAAAATCATTTTGATATATTCATCCGAATTTAGTGTTTAGATAAAAAAATTGGAATTTTGAAGATCAGATAAACACAACAATTTTATCTTTTGAACTCAATTAATGAAATCACATGCAAATACAACTTGATACACGGAACAATTCAACAAGGCTCATGCAATCAATTTTGGACTTCTAATATCTATGACTTTCAAATTTACATGCCCATTAGTAAATGTTACCCCTGCTCACAACTTGCCTTAACTATGTAATTAAACATATAACATTTGTGCATAGTATACAATAGTTTAAGCACGTCAGTTTGAGTTTCATACATGAGGGAACTTGATGCATTTTTCTTAGTATAACTTAATCATCCCAAGTTCCATTCTCATCTTCTCATGCCTTTCTCTATTCAAGGGCTTAGTTAATATATCTGCAATTTGATTGTCAGTTTGGCAGAAATCTAACTTAATTAAACCTTTTCAACATTATCCTTAGGGAAATGATGCCTTATATGAATATGCTTGACTCTTGAATGATGGACAGGATCTTTAGATATGCAAATTGCACTAGTGTTATCACAATAGATAGTAATGCTATTAAATTTAATACCAAAGTCACGCAACTGTTGTTTAATCCAAAGGACTTGAGAGCAACAAGCAGCTGCTGCTACATACTCAGCCTCTGCAATAGACAATGCAACAGTATTTTGTTTCTTGGAACCCCAAGAAACTAGACAAGAGCCAAGGAACTGAACCATACCTGAGGTGCTTTTCCTGTTGACTAAGTCACCAGCATAGTCAGCATCAGTAAATCCTCTAAGCATAAAGTCATCACTTCTAGGATAAAACAGACACAGGTTATCTGTTCCTTTGAGGTATCTCAAAATTCTCTTAACAGCCGTTAGATGAGATTCCTTAGGGTTAGACTGAAATCTAGCACACAATCCAACACTAAAAGAGATGTCAGGCCTACTGGCTGTTAGATATAGCAATGAACCAATCATACCTCTATAAGTCGTTTGATCCACACTTGTTCCTTGTGGATCATCATCAAGTCTCGTTGCTGTTCCCATAGGTGTGTGATTTGTCTTGGCATTCTCCATGTTGTACTTCTTCAGAAGTTCCTTGATGTACTTCTGCTGGTGAATCATTATTCCTTCTGTTGTTTGCTTTATTTGGAGTCCAAGGAAGAAATTTAATTCACCCATCATGCTCATCTCAAATTCACCACCCATTAGCTCAGCAAAGTACTTGCACAAACCATTGTTAGTAGCACCAAATATAATATCATCAACATAAATCTGAACTACCAACAAATTAGTTCCTCTAGATTTAAGAAAAAGAGTTTTATCAACCTTTCCCCTTTTGAAATCATTTTTCAGGAGGAACTTTGAGAGCCTTTCATACCAGGCTCTTGGTGCTTGCTTAAGCCCATAAAGAGTTTTATCAAGCTTGAAGACATGATTTGGAAATTTAGGATTTTCGAAACCTGGAGGTTGTTCTACAAACACCTCCTCATTTAAGAAACCATTTAGAAAAGCACATTTCACATCCATTTGATAGAGTTTGAAACCCATAAAAGAAGCAAAAGCTACTAGGATTCTAATAGCTTCTAATCTAGCTACTGGAGCAAAGGTTTCATAGAAATCAATACCTTCCTGTTGGTTATAGCCTTTCACAACCAACCTTGCCTTGTTCCTTACAATGGTACCATGCTCATCCAACTTGTTCCTGAACACCCACTTGAGCCCAATGATCTTCTTTTCCTTAGGCTTTGGCTCAAGGTGCCAGACTTTGTTCCTTTCGAACTCATTTAGTTCCTCTTGCATGGCTACTATCTAATCAGCATCTCCCAAGGCTTCTTGATGATTTCGAGGCTCTAGGATGGACAGAAATGCTTGGAATGCACAGAAGTTCCTCATTTGCGATCTGGTTTGAGTTCCTTTCCCAATGTCACTGATTATGAGATCAGTAGGATGGGAGCCTTGATACCTGAACGGCTTGGGATGAAATTCCCTTGCTGGAACTCCAATTTGAGGAGCTTCTTGTTTTGTTCCTTCTGCTTCTTCCTCTTCAGTTTGTTCCTCATTCACTTGTTCATCTTGGTGAGGAACATCTTCATTTTCTTGAGGTTCTTCTTCTACTGCAGGATGCTTTTCTTTGGCTTGCTTTTGATCTTCTTCTTCATCTTTGTCTCTGATCAAACCTATTTCAAAATCATTATCTTCATCCTGTTCCTGTACACTCACAAACTGGTTAACTTCATCAAATATTATGTGAATGCTTTCCTCAACACACATTGAGTTCTTATTGTAAACTCTATAAGCTTTGCTATCAGAGGCATATCCAAGAAATATAGCCTCTTCACTTCTCTCATCAAATTTGCCTAGATTTTTCTTACCATTATTATGTACAAAGCACTTACAACCAAAGGCCCTAAGATGAGATATGTTTGGTTTCCTTCCCCTGAAAAGTTCATAGGGAGTCTTGTTGATGATGCTTCTGATTGTTACTCTGTTAAGAATATAACATGTTGTATTCACGGCTTCAGCCCAGAAGTTCCTTGGCAATCCACTTGCAATCAGCATGGTTCTAGCCATTTCCTCAAGGGTTTGATTCTTCCTTTCCACAACCCCATTCTGTTGGGGAGTTCTTGGAGCTGAGAAGTTATGGTTCATGCCATTTTCCCTGCAAAACTCATCGAATCTTGAGTTCTCAAATTCAGTTCCGTGATCTGATCTGAGATGGACTAGTGAGTGACCACTGATTTTCTGTATTTTCTTGGCAAAAGCAACAAACTCGTCAAAAGTTTCATCTTTACTTGCAAGAAAAATAACCCAAGTGAATCTGGAATAATCATCAACAATAACCAAAACATATTTCTTGCCACTCCTGCTTTGAATTCTCATGGGACCACACAAGTCCATATGGATTAGTTCCAAAGGCTTTGTAGTGCTCACCATTTTCTTCAATTTAAAAGATGAACGAACATGCTTCCCTTTCACACATGCATCACAAACTTTATTCTGTAGGAACTTGATAATAGGAAGTCCCACAACCAAATCCCTTAACCTTAGTTTGTCCAGTAATGAAAAGCTAGCATGTCTAAAACGTTTATGCCATAGCAGGGGATCATCTTCAACAACACTCAGACATGTAAGGTTGTTCCTTGGGATTAAGTTGAGGTCTACAGTATATGTATTCCCTCTTCTTGTTCCTTCTAGAACAACCTTTCCTGATTTGTTGTTGATGATGTTGCAAGAATCAGAAGTAAAACTTACAGAGTTTCCCTTATCACAGAATTGTGATATACTGAGCAGATTGTGCATTAAGCCCTCGACCAGGAACACATTATCAATGGAATGAGATTTTGATCTTCCAATTTTTCCTTTTCCAATGATCTCGCCCTTCTTATTGTCCCCAAAGGTTACTGTTCCTCCAGGGTAGTCTTCTAGTGAGAGGAATTTTGATTTATCACCTGTCATATGCTTTGAACACCCGCTATCGAGATACCACGAGTTGTTCCCCCTCACTAGAACCTGCAAGAAAACTAAGTATTAGAATCAAGAACCCAGGTTTCCTTGGGTTCCTTTGACGTGGATGCAATATCAGTTTTCTTGACCCACACTTGTTTTACATTCTTTTTATTAGCTTCTTCTCTATTCCAACATTGGCAATAAAGATGTCCAGTCTTACCACAAAAAGTACACATTTTCATGCTAGGAAGCTCAACATATTTCTTTTGTTTACCTTTTCTCTTGGTCATATAACCAAGTCCTTTTGTTCTTTTTCCTTGAGCTTCAGCAATCCATTTGGGTATACCTTTTGGGTCAATACTCCTATCCTTTCTAGCATTCAGTTCATTTTCAAGTTGATCCTTTTGATTCCTTAAAGTCGAAAGTTCATTTTTCAGATTTTCAAAATCAACATTGAATTTAAGCAACTGATCACTTGAGGAACTGCTAGAACTGATATCAGAATTCATGAGCTTATACTGAGTTAATTCAACATTCAGAAGAATACTTTCATTCTTGATTCTATCAGCTATCTCTTTTATGTGTTTATACTTAATATTCAGCTCTTGCAATTTGCTTTGGGACTTGGCATAAGCTGTTTCCAACCAAGTGCCATGTTCCTTGCAAACTTTAAGAGCCTTCTCACACTTATTCAGTTTCACACAAGTTTCTCTAAAGAATTCTTCTTCTTCTAGACACAAATCTATTAAGACATCTTTAGAGAGAGTTTTAAGCTGTTTAGGATCAAGAAATACCTCTTTGTGGAGTTCCTCAAGGTTGGCCTTTTCATCATCTGATTTGGCCATCAGACACAGATTGGCTGTCTCCTCTTCTAGTTGGTCATCCTCATCTTCTTCACTGTCAGAATCACCCTAAGCTGCAATAATGGCTTTCCTCATGTCCGACTTTTGAAAGTTTGCTTTGCTGAATTTTTCTTTTCCTTGCTCCTTGCCCTTTCCTTTTCCTTTATCATTTTCCCAAAGGGGACAATCCCTGATAAAGTGATCTGGGGATCCACACTTGTGGCAGCTGTAGTCAGGTTTGGCATTGAAGTTCTTTTTCCCGAAGTTCCTTGAGGTGCGGCCTTTCTTGAACATCCTTTTGCACTTTCTAACGATCATGGCAGCTTCATCCTCGTCCACTTCTGAGTCTTCCTCCTCCTCTGCTTTCAGAGCCAACCCCTTGTTCCTCATGGTTTCAGCGTTGACTCCAAGGTGCAGCTCATGGGTCATGAGAGAGCCAGCAAGTTGCTCGATGTTGAACTTGGTGAAGTCCTTAGTTTCCTGTAGGGCTGTCACCTTAGCTCTCCATCTCTCGTCCTGTGGAAGACTTTTGAGAACCTTCCTAACCTGCTCATCTGTAGGAATCTGTCTACTAAGGGAAACCAGCTCATTTATGATGTTAGTAAAACGAGTTAGCATCTCCTGGATGGTTTCCTTAGGTTGCATCTCGAATCTTTCATACTTAGACATAAGTAGATCGATTTTTGAGCGTTTAACCTCATTAGTTCCTTCATGAGTAATCTGCAGCAAATCCCAGATTTCCTTAGCGTTCTTGCACCCCATAACACGATTGTGTTCATGAGGTCCAAGCCCGCAATGGAGCAATTTCACAGCCATAGCATTGATTTCCATTTTGTCAAAATCCTCTTTCTCATATTCAGACATGGGCTTAGGGATTACCTCATTCTGAGCGTTTGTCTTGGTGACTTCGAAATCACCAACTTCAATGACCCTCCAAACTTGGTAGTTCTCCGCCTTGACAAAGATCTCCATACGGTTCTTCCAGTAGGTATAGAACTTCCCGTTGAACATAGGAGGTCTCTGAGTTGAGTATCCTTCCTCGAGCTTTTCGTGAGTATTCATTTTCTCCAAGACCTTTCTTCTTCAGGGTTTCCTGATTCTCTTAGAAGTTAGGCTCTGATACCAATTGTTGTTTCAATGAATACTACAAGAAGGGGGGGGGTTGAATTGTAGTATGAGAAATTAGCTAAACTTTTTGCGGAATTAAAACTAAGTAAGCTAAAGGAACAGAAAGTCAAACTGAAGGAACAAAAGTGCAAGAGAGATTTTTACGTGGAAAACTCCTTGGCCCTAATCAAGGAGAAAAACCACGACCACTTGGGATTTTAGGAAAAGAATCTTCACTAGAATAGGGCAGTAAATCCTATTACAAACTAAAGACTCTTACTTCAAGTTCCTCAACGAACTTGAAGCCCCGAGGAACAAGTTACCCAACTTGTTACTCCTTCTCTTCTCTTTCTCTCTTCTCACTTCTCTCTGCTCTTTCTCTTCTCTTTCTCACTTCTCTTTCTCACAATACAGAAGTTCACTCAAACTTCCCCATTCCCCAAATTACAACTCAAAAGAAAGAATTTAAACTCTAGTATAAGAACATTAAGAACACTCAAATAAACTTGTATGGAATCGGACTCTTAACTCGAATAAAAGATGAAAACTTATGTGAGCAAGGGTGAGTTTTTCCAACTGAAATCATGAGCTATTTATAGAGCAATAAACATGTTTGGAAAAACTTAATTGTGCAGCAAGACACTACGCCACTACTCATACCCACTAAGAAGATCATGTCCTTAAAATTAAGGGACCATGAACTCCTCAATGTGCAAGACCATGTCTAGAAGAAGAACATGGGAGAGTAGGCCGCAAGTTTAGAAAACGTGAAGATTTTATTTTGTTAAAAACATTTTTCAAAAATCAGAAAAAGAAAAGAAAATAAAATCTTTTTAATTTAAGCAAAAGATAAAATTTAAAATGCAACAGTTTTCCTAAAAATAAGCATGCACAATATTTTATCCTAAGACCAATTCCATACTGATTTTTCGAGTGTAACTAACTTCCTTATACTTACATAAATCCTAAAATATGTAAAATATTTAGTCTTCATGTTTCTCTGATGAAGCTTCTACTCCGAGGCTTCTGTTCCTTGGAAGGAACTTCTCTTATCTGGTGATGCTTCTTCTCTGAAGCTTCTGTTCCCTGAGGGAACCTTCTCTTCTCAAGTCTTCATTTCTGAAGCGCCAGTTCCTGTGAGGGAACTCTTCTTTTTGGATAACTTTGTTTCTGGCCTTCATGTTCCTCATGGTATCTTTGCTTGACACTTAATTCTCCTAGTCTTTGCACTGATCACACACTTAAACAATCAAGCCTTTATTAGTATGTAAGTAAGTGAGGTTGTGTCATCATCAAAATCATTAATTCCAACAGTGTGTTTCCAAATTTGTCATAGGAATTGATCAAGGAAATGTGAATTATTTATTAAAATAGGGATATCTTATACTTCCTCCGTTTTTTTTTTTATCATTGCACCATAGGAATTAGGTACAAATATTTTGGTAGTGGAAAAAAGTAAGAGAGAGAAAGGTAAAAATACAAAATTGCCCATGTGACATATTGATAAACTAAAAATTAAGTGTGAAATATCAAGGATAAGTTGGGTATTTATATTGTGAACACAAATAATGTTTTTCCTAAAGAGGAAATGGTGCAATATTTGTGAAACTTCCTAAAAAGGCAAGTGGTGCAATAATAAAAGAACAGAGGAAGTATTGAAAATTACTTCCTTTGTTCATTTTTATTTGACCCGCTTTGACTTTTATACTATTCAACACCCCTTCTTTTATTGTCTTGTGTGAATAATACGTAAGAAAAAAAAACCTGTTCATGTGGGATATTTTTGAATTCGTCTCAATATATCATAATACTTACTTTTAACTCTTCCGTTCTATTAATATTGCAACAATGGATTTTTTGCAATGTTCATCACTCTTGTTTGACCATATAATATGATTTATATGTTAAGCAAAATATAGTCATGTGGAATTTTGTTGGATTCGTCTCATAAAATACTTTCACAATATCAACTTTTTATAATACAATTATAGATATTTAGCATATAAAATGTGCTTTGGGATGCGTAATTTCCTCCGTGTTGCAATAATAAAACAACGGAGGAAGTATAATTTTTACCTATGAAGAGTTAAAATTATTGATTGTTAAAGTTTTGCATTGACAAGCGTGATAAAAGAAACATGTCAAGTAAAAACGAACACAGGAAATATATTTAAAAAAGAGAGAGAATAATAAAGTCGTAAACCTTTTATTCTAATGTATGGTATTTTATATGAGAACAATGAAAAAGTAATGAAAAATTTGCCAAGAATAATACCACCTTTCAGTCATCTTCTAAAAATAGAACCACCTTTCATTTAATTCAAAATAATACCACCTTTGATGCCTATCTGCTATAAATGGAACAAAAAACCAATGACCTGTTTTACAAGTTGCAATTGACATGTGTCATGTTTTGATTGGTCAAGATTTTTTTACAAACATTTTTCGGTAATAATAATGATTTTAAATTACAAAAAAAATTAAATAACTTAAAATATAAAAAAAAGGAAATTAAAAATAAGCTCCTCCTTACCCAGCCCTTGCCGGTCGGCGATCCACTGGACCACCTCCACCCAATTAGTATTATATACTCCTTGATTACGATACTCCACTAATCCATACAATATAATTTAGTTATTTTACCCAAGTCTTATGTTATTTTGCTTAAAACCTTGTGTTATTTTGCTAAAATAATATATTATTCACTTATTTACTTTAACATCATGTATGAAAAAAATGTATTTATTAAAATAACATGTACTATTTTAAAAAATAACATATATATAAATTGAAATAATAAGAGGTTCACATCAAAATAACATTAATTTATCTGGAGTACAGCGAAAGGATCAATGTTGATAAAAAAAAAACAACTTGTAAATATAAAATAACATATATACTTATTTTAAAATAACATATATAAAAATTGAAATAACAAGAAATTCATATTAAAATAAAATAAATTTTATAAACCTGGAGTACCATGCACACGGTACTCTAGGAGTAGTATAGAATTTGTGACCTCCACCACCAGGCCACTGCCCACCAAAAACCACCCCCTCCCCTACCCCTTTCTGTTTTTGGCCACGTCTTTTCTTCCATTTTTCCGATTTCGGCCCTTCTTCCCCTTTTCCGATTAATTTGTGGTTGGTGCACCCGGGTGCACCATGCTCATGGTGCACCCAAAAGAACATTTAGTATATTTAAAAGAACATGGGTAAAAAAATGAACATGTTTTTATTTTCTTGCAACTGCAAATCCATCACTCTCTTCTCCTGCAATTTCTCACTCCTCTTTCTCTTCCTATCACTCTCTTTCTTGCTGCCAATTTTTACTCTCCTTTACACCATCATTTTCATTTAAGAATTTCAATGAATTTGGGTAAAAATCATTTCCAAAGTACTCATTTTCTCTCTCCATAACTTTTCTCTTTTATCTTTTTCTATTTTTCAAAAAGATTTCAAAATAGCAAAATTGTTCATCTTCAAAGTGAAACCCAAGAAAAAAATTGAACTTATTTCAACAATTCAACCTTCAAACTTACACAAATGGTGGATTCAAGTAAAATGTAAGTATAAATTTTATACATGCAAATTGTTTTTCGTCAATAATTTTAAAGACAAAGTGTTTAATTTTGTGAATTTGGGGTTTTTTTTTTAAAAAAAGAAATAATTAAAGCTAAAGTACAAGTTGTTCAAAAAAGAACAATTAGAGGAGAAAGAAGAATAGTAATGAATTGAAGCCAACTGGAAGATAACAAAGCAAGGTTAATTTTTCAAACACTAGCTTGTTCTTTTTCAAACACTAACATGTTCTTTTAATTCCATGTTCTTTAAAATATGCCTATTGTTCTTTTCGGAGGTCATGTTCTTTGTCAAACACAAACATGTTCTTTTGTTGAACGCTATTATGCATGTTCTTTTTCAAGTACTAGCATGTTCTTTTTCAAACACTGGCTTGTTCTTTTTCAAACACTAACATGTTCTTTTTATTCCATGTTCTTTAAAATATGTCTAATGTTCTTTTCGGAGGGCCATGTTCTTTGTCAAACACAAACATGTTCTTGTGTTGAACACTATTATGCATGTTCCTTTTCAAATACTAGCATGTTCTTTTTCAAACACTCGTATGTTCTTTTTTTTCCTCATGTTCTTTAAAATAAGCCTAATGTTCTTTCCGGGTGCACCATGTGCATGGTGCACCCAGGTGCACTATACTATTTTCATTTTCCGATTTCGGCCCTCCTTCCCCTTTTCCGATTTTAGCCACCCTCCCCTTCCCCTCTCTAATTTCAGGACTCCCCAACTTTTTCCTTTCCGATATCATCCCCTCCTCCCCTTTCCCTTTCCGATTTCAGTCCCCTTTCCCCTTCACATAACCATAATTTCAGGTAGGTTAGGGTTTTAGGGAGGTGGTTTTGTAGTTTTCGATAGATAAGGATTTTGGGGAGGTTGTTTTCGAGAAGGGGGACTTGAAAATGGGGAAGGGAAGGGGAAGAGGAGCAGGAAAGTAGGACAAAAGGGGGGGCTGAAAATACGGGATGGTGGTTTCCGATGAAAGGAGGAGGTGCTTGGGTAGGGGAACCAATTTTTTTTTTTATTATTTTTTTTTAAAAAAAAATTCAATATTTATTTATTTTTTTTTAAATCGAAATTGTTAAACAAATAAAGTAGCCAATGATTGTGACATGTGTCACAACAGGTCACGTTTCATTTATAGAATAACCCTGTGAAAGGTGGTATTATTTTGAAATAAACAAAAGGTGGTTCCATTTTTTGGAAAATAGCTAAAAGGTGGTATTATTCTTGACAAATTTTCCAAAAGTAATTAATTACGTCATAAAAAACAATTGAGCGTTGTAGGGATTTAATTTGGAAAGGGTATAAGATTAGGTTTACATGCTAATAATTTTCATTTTTTGTCACGTATTATAATGCATGCATATAATTACTTTCATATTCAAATTTATATAAACTTTGACCACTAGTTCTTATTACGGAGTATTATGTACAAGAAACATAGTCATGTGAAATATCGATCATTAGGTATTTCTCAATGTTCTAGTTATTATATCAACTTCTTAGAATTATTGGTATTGAGTATTTAAAGATATTGATGATTAAAGATGTGTTTTGAAAACTATGTAATATAGATCAACATTTTATTATGAGACAGAATAAGACTATAATATAAATATTAAAAACACTCAAAATATTTTGCAACGCCCAAAAAAGAATTCATACATTATATTATGATGATATGGAGAAAGTAAGATGTCCATTCATGTCTTATTACATGCCATCCAAACTTGATTTTTGAACTTACTTAAAATTTCTCTCTTGGTTTCAAAATAAATAATGTGTGTTTATCAAAAAAAAAAAAAAATAATGTGTTAATTAACCGAAATAGTTGTTCACTAATACATATTACTTTGACCAATCAAATCTTCAGTCGTCCATAAATGTAATTTACCAAGGTTTGTTATTATTTAGACATTAAACATTAAGAATATACGTACATACGTACATGACTATGTTTAATACGGAGTATTTAATATTAAAAACAAACGGAGATCAAAAGTAGTGGTGTATGTGAATAGTTGTGTACGTAGTGAATTGCCATAAATTGCTTGTTACATGTATTTTAAAACAAAGGTAGTAAAAATATTCTATATCAGGTACTGAGTACATACTAATAGTGATATATCTTCACAGAGGAAGTTTGTAGACTACTACTTCAAAAGCATCCAGAAATGGTCAAAAAAATTGATGAAGGAGGATATACACTTTTGCATAATTGGATAATATTGGGTAAATTGTGGCCTTTCGAGTTGCTCTTTGAAAGAGAAGATACATCTGCCTGGAGGAGAGACTTCATTGACCTAATGTGTGCCACTGTGAAGGCCACGGGTAATACCCCTCTGCATCAAGCTGCTTACAGCCAAGGCGATGAGATTGTCCAAGTAGTTAAGTTCCTTGTAGAAGCTTATCATGATGCTTACGAAAAAGAGAAAGGAAGTATTATTCGGACAAGTCCATGGAAACGCGAGAACAATGCTGGTCCAACCCCTCTCATAATGGCCATAATTGGACGACTTGAAGGACTCGCATTGTATCTCTTGTCAGTAGATCTTCAGAATTCTATAGCCAAGGGTGCACTCTTTCATGCTGTACATCATGGATGTGATCTAGTTGTGGAGAAGATCTTAACCTCGGTTCCTGAATCAGCTCTCACTTATGTTCCCCATGTATCTGAAAATGGGCAGAACATCTTGCATGTTGCATATAAATGTACAGGTTAGTATGAAAAACATTTCTGAATTTACACTAATGAGAATAGGTTTAACTGCGTTAACTACTGGCTACACCCCTGCTGGCAGGGGTGCGGCCACTGTGGCCCATATCTTTTATAATAAGGCCCTTGTAAAATTTAGTGATATATACTATTGAACTTGCTTGTGTAGTATAACTATTGTGGTAAGTGGGTGTCATTTTTATAAAAGGGGTACTGGGGTCAAATAAATTAATGAGTAATAGACATAATATATAGTTGGACAGTAGCAAAGTTTAACCATGATAATTGATGATAATTTGGCAATTATACTGTACGTAAATGTGTGTAACCTATAATTAATTAATTTAGTGGGTCTATTATACGAGGAAGCCTCAGTTTCTCACCGTGAGAAACAAATTCGTTTCTCATGGGAGCATTTTTGTGAATAAATCAACAACTTTTTCAACTGTGGAGCCCACAATATTGAAAAAGTTGTTGATTTATTCACAAAAACTCCCCGGGAAATTCCCTGTTTCTCATAGTGAGAAACGAAATTTGTTTCTCATGGGTGAATTTTCGTGAATAAATCAACAACTTTTTCAATATTGTGGGCTCCACAGTTGAATAAAGTTAAAAAAAAATTTGTTGATTTATTCACAAAAATGCCACCATGAGAAACGAATTTGTTTCTCATCATGAGAAATTGGGGCATCCTCATAACACATATCATGGACCTATATACGAGACTGGCCGGTTGACCTTGGTATCCAGGCTACACCCCTACCCCAACACATGCGAGCTCTTTAGGGTTGAAGTATGGATGAAGCATGTCTTCTGCCAATATTCCACTTAGAAATGAGTAATAGAGAACGCACCAACTTGATACCATTTTTGTATATATTTAACCATGCATAGTCCATTATTGTCTTAAAAGTCATAACTATAATCATGTTTACAGAGAGAATTGGCAACTTGTTGGTTGAAAAATTGCCATGGCAGATCAACGAGGCGGATGAAAATGGAAAGAAACCCCTTGATATTGCATCAGAAAACAACACTGCATGGCTTATAGAATCATTGCTAAGGAAGGATCCCTTGTCAATCCAACAATCCCCTTCTGCTTGGATTGAAGCATGCAAACGAGGTCACTTATCTGCCATTCACGCGTTCATAGCTCATTGCCCTGATTTTAGAACCCTTTGTCTTGAACAATGTGACACTCCTCTCCACCACATCCAGCTGAAGACTTTTAGAGAGTATCAGGAATTTTTAGCAATCCCGTTAATTGGTAGGATGAAAAATATTGCTGATTCTTATGGTGCAACACCTTTGCATCGAGCAATAGCCCGTAATGATATCTTCTTTGCCGAAGCACTACTCGCCACTAATGAGATAGATACAAGCATCAAGGATAAGAATGGAAAATCTGCCATGGATTTGCTACAAGCTCTTAAAAGCGAAGAATGGGTATGTCACCTTGTTTAACGGTTTTTTTTTTCAATTATAAAATTTTGTTTGTTTGTTTGTTTTTTTTTTTTTTTTTTTTTTTTTTTTTTTTTTACAACAGCAAACTCAAATTATTGCAAACTACGAATAGTTCACCACAGCACTTATACGAGCTAAAGTAGCTCTTACAAACCAACATGAACAAATACAAAAAACTTAAAAACTGCCTGTTTGAAGGATCTCGGTTGCTTGAAGCCAAATTCACTTGTCTTGGATCATACTTCTGAAGTGTAGTTTTCACTAGCACTAGTAGATTTGAGCAATTGAGAGGACGGAGTAATTGTTGTTGTTGAAGAGCAAAACACATAGCTAGGACTAGATTAACAACAAAAGGCTTGGTAAAAAATTAGTGTCAAGGCCACACCAGGTGAAAAGAGTCGTATAACTTGTGACTTAGTACCATAAACCAGTACTCTTTGTCTCTCCTCTAGAAGAGAGACTTTTGATGGCATGCTATGAATCCCCAAACTTTGCATCTAGGGAGTCGCCTTCAGGGCAATGATATGAGAAACCATTCCTAAGTTTAAATGAGAATTGAATTAACCATAGTTAACTCTCCAAAAATCTTCCGACATTTAAAACTATCAGGCCAAAGACCAAATAGCACAAACCGGCCAACTCCTTACCAAACACCATTATTTCTAAACAAAAACAATCTTTCACTACCATCAACCTAGCACCAAACAAAATATTATAGTACCTTGTAAGCCCTATGACAGAAACTAACACAAAACAATATTCCCACAACTAACAACACTATTTTATCATTTATAATCTCAACTACCAAAATAATAAAGCTCCACGTACACATGGTTAGATTCTAAATAGCACCTAACAACAACCTCATGGAGATCCACAAAACCAAAGTATAGAAAAAGAAAACCAATTAGAATGAGGCCATCACTTACAAAAGCCATAAAGAACCAACACATAGGAACCTATGAAACACCTTTAAGAAGCTAAGAAAAGCAGAACGAAAGTACCCACCCTGAAACACAAACCGATCTTGCAGCCCAACATAAGAACTTGCCCTACCTCGACCGAACATCGGCACAGGATAAAGAAAACCCTAACCCTAACTTGACCTTTACAGTCGGGGAAAGCTTTACAAATACCTTTTCAACGGCGGCGTTAAGAATAGTTTTGACTGCTTGCTTCGTCGGTAACACTAACACAATCGTACTTCTCATTGTTTATACATAAGTACCTGAATTGAAGCCTTTCCAAGGTCAGATATGCTTTTTCTTCGCGAAGAGGATCAAACGACGACTCTCACAAAGAAAAAGGAAGTGAAAAAGGAGAAACTCACCAGAGAAACGGCTGTGGCGCCGGATCTCTGACGAGCATCTAGGTTTACAAGACGGGGTCCGGGCTATGCTTTAGAGGAGACAGAAGAGAGCATTTTGGGTGGGTCTTGTGTTTTTCGTTTAATGAAATTTCATTTCTTTTTATTAATATGTAAGTACTCCCCTGCCCCACATTCTGGGTCAAATACTACTAGAAAAAGGCTCATTTTCAACGGAAAAATTCCGTCGGAAACACTCCAAAATCTGTCGGAAAATCCGTTTTCGACGGAGGTTCCGTCACAGCTGGTTGTCGAAAAAGATTTTATAGGAAAATTGTCTTCTTCCGACGGAAATTCCGTCGAAAACGGGGTTTCTAACGGAATTTTCCATCAAAAGAGGTTTTTCAGCATCAGAAAAGTCCGTCGACGGAAATTCTGTCGAAAATTGCTTTAATGAAACTAAAAAAAAAACACGCCGCGCCACCACCGACACGGCGTATCACCCACCTCCAACCACCAAAGGACCCTAACCCCAACATCAGACCACCGCCACCACCACCCACATCAAACCACCGCCATCATCAGCCCCCCTAACCCGTATCACCAGCTCCCTAACCTATTCCACCACCCACAGCCACCAAAACCCCTACCCACCTAACCCTAACCCACACAAACGAGCCTAGATCTACCACCCCACCACCCACCTAAAACCACCATCGCCGCCACTGCCAAAACAAACATCACAACCCAAAAATTAAACAAAAAAAAAATTAAAATCCCAACCCAACAACCAACACCCAAAAAATTAAACTCTTAACCCAACACCTAGAAACCCGAAAAAAAAATATGAAAACAGAACAAAATAAATAAATAAAAATTCAGAACAAAAATTTGAAAACAAAAGATAAAAATAATTGTAAATCTACTACACTTACCACAACGATTCGACCACAATCAACCGAAATTAATCTTTAAGTTGGTTATATAAGGCCAAATTTGACCATGAAAACGCTAGATCTAGTGCTTCCATGGTTGAACTTGACCTTAAAACCATAAATTAGATATAAAATAACACGCCGAAAGCTTGCTTGGTCGGAAAATAAATCGGGGATGCTTCGTGGGCTAGCTAGCTTGGCCGAATCAACAGCGAAGAGGAGAGAAGAGATAAAGAGAAGAGAGGGAGTAGCAAATAAAGGAGAGGAAAGAGAGAGGAGAGATAAAGAGAGAAGATAGATGAAGATTGAAGACAGAGAGAGGAAGTGCGACGATTTTAGGGAAAGACAAGAGAGAGAAAGGGAAATTGAAATGAGGGGTTGGCTTTAGGGTTAGCTATTTATACGAAGTTTTCTTTTCTAAAAAATAAATTTAGTCAGATGCCTTTTTGACGAAAATTTCCGACAGATTTAAATCCGTCCGAAATTATTTTATTTCCAACGAATATACTTTCCTACGAAAATTCCGTCGTAACTCTTTGAAATCCGTCGGAATGTTCCGACGGAATATCGTCGGAAATTTTGCAATTTGCGACGGATTTTCGTGTCCGTCGAAACACTTCCGTCAGAAATCGGCCTATTTCTTGTAGTGAAATTTTGAAAACTTTTGACTGAAAATTCTCACTGATAGATACTTCCTTCGTTCTTTTTTACTTAATCCGTTTTGACTTTTACACTATTCACCACCCTTTCTTTGACCATCTCTTATGAATTACATGTAAGTTAAAACATATTCATGTGGGATCTTATTAGATTCATCTCAATAAATACTATCGTAATATATAATTTCTTTAATTTTAACTTATGAGCAATTAAGGTTATTGGTCGTCGTTAAAGTTTTGCGTTGGCAAGCGTGATAAAAGTTTCAAGTCAAGTAAAGAAATTGAATTACTAGAAACCCTAATTTTCGAAGATTTGAAGCAAGAACAATGTATTTTAAAACCCTAATTTTTTATTTTAGCTATTTGATTTTAGTATTTGTGAAATATTAAAAGGAGATGAAGAAGAAAGACTTGGTATCGAAAGAGGAAGAAAGGAAAAGGAGGGAAAATGAGGGGAAGACCAATTGTAGGCCCCACCATGTCGTCATCGTTCAAAATGGTGGGAATTTCATTAAATGTAGGTGGTAAATTTAAAAAAAAAAAAAAAAAGGAAAAAAAAAGAAAAAAAAAAAGAGAAGAAGAAAAACTAACTGTAGGTGTAATTTCTAAAACAACAACAATTGTAGGTGGGAATTTTATAATACAAATTAAATATATTGAAGGTTAAAAGTGCATTTTAATGTTGTGCAAATAAAATGGCAACTCTATCCTGGTACCTACAATAATTTTTAACAATCATACTAGCTGATTTTTTTATACTTGTCCTTGTAAAAAACAGAAGGGGATGTGCAAACGCAATGGGATAAACACAGAAATAAACACTCACTACGTGAATAACATAATGAATACGGGCGGAGGAAATACAACATCAGGTAATGGATTGTCAGCAGCAGAAATACGAGGCACACTATCAGTTGTTGCAGCCCTTCTCGCAACTCTTACATTTGCTGCTGGATTCACACTTCCGGGAGGCGTTAACCAAGAAACAGGGGAAGCCCTACTAGCAAAGAAAGCATCGTTTCTAGTATTCATACTGGCAGATACGTATGCCATGTGTTGTTCCATGGTGGTGTTGTTCTGCCTTATATGGTCTATGGTCTCCGATAAGGATAAATCAGTCCTACTGATCGATCGAAGTGTAGTGATACTTATGCAATCTTTGTATGGAACGTTGTTGGCTTTTATGACAGGGGTCTTCACTGTTATCTCACGCAAGTCATTGTGGGCATCCATCCTTGTGTTTGTCATGTGTTCTCTCGTTGCAATTTCAGCTAACAGGACTGTTTTGTACAAAATTCTTGATAAGCTTGTCCCTGCAGCTAATCAAGAGACGACGAAAACCCAAACCCGCTCATTGGAAGAGGTAAGCTTTACTATTTATAAAAGTATGATTGAGATGAATTAATAAGACTTTAAATTTCTTGAATATAATTATTTAAATAAAGTCAAGATAATGTCTGTGAATAATGCAAAGGATTTTTTGACTTTTACCACAAAAAAAAAAAAATCAAAAAATTGTTTTTTACCAGCAAAACTTCTAAAATTTTTACATTACCACCAAATAAAAAATTAAAAATTGTTTTTTACCACCTGTGATCAAAAACCTTACGGAATTTTTAAAATTCTTCGATTTTCGTGTCAAACACATTCTCTTTAGATGTTTTGGGGGCATTTTGTTTCTATGGGAGCACTTTGAGGTCAGAATTGATGAAAAAAATGATCAGAAATATCTCGTTTAACACGCAAAATGACGCATTTCCGATCATTTCTTTCAATTCTGACCTCAAATTGGTTTCGTAGGGCCAACATGCCCCCTAAACCTATGAAGAACATGTTTTGCGCACAAAACTAGAAGAATTTTTTTAAACCGTTAGATTTAATGGTTTTCTTAACATTAGGTGGTAAAAAACAATTTTTAGAATTTTTTTGTGGTAAAATTAAAGTTTTAGAAGTTTTGGTGGTAAAAAATAATTTTTTTATTTTTTTTGGTGGTAAAAGTCAAAATTTCCAAAATGCAAAAGTCAAATACTTAATAAAAAAAAAAAAAAAAAAAAAAACAACCAAGGAATTATCCTAGTATATAGTAGTAGTATATTAGGTGGGACCATATGCCAGGGTTGGAGTCATCAGGGTTTGTAATGATTGATGTTTGATATTAGACGTGTTTTGAGACCGTAAATTATAGATAAGAAATATATTTCATGTCAATAATCTAAATCCAAAACGCTCATATTATTATTTTGGAAAATTTGTCAGAAATAACCTTTTAAAGTAACTTTTTTGTTCATAAAAACCTTGTAAAAATTTCTTTGTAATAGGAAACTAGATTGTAAAAAGTTTTTGTTGAAGATAACCAATAGTCACTTTCCGGCGTTGACCTCTCTCTTTCCAGCATTGACCCTCCATGTGACATGCACGTGGTAAACTCTTTTTCTTTTACTAATCCCACCCCTTTTCTTCTTATTATCTTCTAAATTCCCTCCAACTCACTAATTTTATTTGGATAATTATTTAACAATTAAATAAATTCATAATTATAAAAATATAAAAACCACCACCTCTACAACCAGCCAAGTAGGCAGCTACCCCGTTCCCTGCCAACTGCCCAAAACTCCTCAAAGCTGGCGACCCAGCCTCCATCGCCGGTCGTCCCCCTCTTACCTTACCCCCTTACCCCGACCCCTTACAGAAAACCTAGCCAAACCCTAACCCATGACAACCCTCCTCCGTCCCCCCCCCCCTTCCCTCACTACGAAACAACCCCCTCCTTTCTCCTCAGTTTGAAGAAGAGAAAGATCAAGCTCAAGCGCACAATCGCAAAGATCCAATTGATTGTAACAAAATGCTCGATTGTTGGTTTCAATCAACACCAAAAAATTTGGAGAAAATTCAATTCATTATTAATCAATCAAACAAAATTGATCAAAATTCCATGATATAAGAAAGGAAAATTTGTTCAAAAGGACCAAGAAAGAGGACACTTTTGTTTAGAAGGACCAATTAAGCCAAAAGTTGTTTAAAAGGACCACAAAAGACAGTTTGGAGTGTTAAGGGGGGACCAAGGTCAATTTGCAGGCAAGTCAACGCCGGACTTCGGCGTTGACTCGTTAATTTGGAGGCACGTGACTCGTAAATTTCACCAAAAATTAATATTTTTTTCCTTTCCCCACAATTTTCCTCTAATTTTCCAATTAACCCCAATCTAACCCTTTTCAACTCCGTTCTCTCTCCTCCTTTCTTTCTCTAAGCTAGAAGCATTATTCATGGCATTTCCTTTTCTTGTTTTCCATTGTTAGTGGGCAAATTTTGCTATTTTGATGAATTGATCGTAATGATTAGTTTGCCCATATTTGCAATTGATTGCAATTTAAGTTTGCCCATATTCATGTTGCTACAAATCCAAATTTGAAACACAAAAACGAACATCAAGCAAAATCCCCTAAATTCGACAAATCGCAATTACAATCACAAAACATGCCTTTTTCCGCTTTTCCTTGATTGCGCTCTGGATGAATTGTTAGCAGAAAGAGGGCGCAATTGCATATTGCTCGGAATCTAGGGTTTATCCATTGAGGAGAGAGAAAGAAGAAGAATTATAAAATTTGGGGGAAATGGCCTGGTGATTTTTGGGGGGAATTCGTGAAGAGTAATGAAAAAAAAGGAAAGAAAAAAATTTGACCCAACCTAATGATTCACGTGACAAGCACGTGACGGTCAACGCCAGATTCCAGCGTTGGCTTGCCGGTAAAAGTAACATGGTCCTACTCAACAACCTAAAGTGTGTTTTGTGGTCCTTTTAAACAACTTTTGGCTTAATTAGTCCTTTTGAACAAAAGTGCCCTCTTTCTTGGTCCTTTTGAACAAATTTTCCTAAAAGAAATGCAAGTGAAGTGAAAAAATCAAAATGAAGAACAAGAAAAAAGAGAAAAAAATATTTTAAGTGAAGAAGATAAAAAAATACCACAAGTCTTGTTGAGGGTGGCCGTGGTAAAGGAGAAAGGAAGAGGATTGACGGCGGTGGACGCGGCTCCCGAGGGTGGGGATTTGGATAGCAATTGGGATGGGGGAGGGGTGGCTAGTTGGTGGTGGTCTGGTGGAGGTGGTTGTGGTAATTAATTGTTAAGCACTAGCTTAAGTCAATTAGAGGAAAATTGGATAGCTATTAGAAGAAATGGGGTGGGAAAAGAAACAAAAACATGTGCAAGGCACATGGGAGAGCCAACACGGAAAATAATATAGTCAACGTTGGAAAGTAGCCCTTGGTTGTTTTCAACAAATAAAAAAATTTATAAATTGGTTTTAAATTGCCAAGAAATTTTTAAATGGTTTATCTAGACAAAGTAATTGCTTTAAATGGTTTTTTCTAACAAATTTTCCTGTATTAAAACAATTAGCTTTCTTTAAATATTTATCTCGATTTCTCTCTCTTGCTGTTTTTTTTAGCCAGGTAGAAATCCGATTTTTAGCTGATCCATGATATATTCAAGATAAATTAAGAACAAGTTTATTTCCATGTTGAAATTTGCATGATCGAGAAAGAAGAATTAATTAAAATTAACTGGACCAACAAAATGATTGTAATTAAAATATATTTTCGCTTTCAGGGAACAACAGATGTTTCGGCTGAGAAAGAGAATGTTGAAAAAGATGACTATCCTCTCTTAAATGTGTAAGAGGAAAATTACAACATAAATCTTTTGATTACCTTTGTGCTCGAACATGTGAGAGTTCAACTAATCATGGCAAGTGTGCTTTTAGTAAACTTTTTATTTTTATTTTTATTTTAATTTTATTTTATTGTATTTAATTATGATTTTGGTTGATAATAATGTATGGTAACTTTTCATCGTTATTAAGTCTTTTAATTTGGTTGGCACTAACTCTAATTTTATATGCTTAAAATTAGAAAACGATATTTCACATGGCAAAATCCTTTCAAAACTACCACTGAAAAAAAAAAATTAATAAATAAATAAAACTTCAATGGGAAAATAGGAGATAGATGTTGTTGCTTTATTGTGGTTCTCCAAGACCCAAGATATTGGGCTAGGGTCTCGAGCAACAGCCCACATTTTTGTTAGGATTAATTTTGTAATAGCTAGCTAAATGAGTGAAGGCTCAAATTGTTTTTCAGCTATCCACTAATTTTATGTAAATCTTTTAAGTTAATTAACAATGAAACAATAATAATAATAATAATAATAATAATAACAATAATAATAACAATAACAATAACAATAATAATAATAATAATACTAATAATAATAATAATAATAATAATAATAACTCGTGATATCAAGAACTAATAATAAGATGAAGCCTTAAAATAAACAAACAAAGATAAAATAGTAAAGTTGTGTGGGGCTTATCAAATAAGTAATCTTCTTTTGCCCTATTATCAGTTCGTCGATAAACATTTTTCGAGATCGCAACGCGGTTGTCAAATTTTCAAATGCATTCATGTTAATCATAAAATAATAATCCTTAAGGCTACAACAAATCATTAGATTAATATTGTCTCATATAAAATAATACATATGTATATATGTACATATATACATATATATATGTACATATATATATGTATATATGTACATATATATATGTACATATATATATGCGCGCGCGCACACACACACATATATACAACTCGTCAAAGGTATGGAAGCATTACCCAAAATAAGTTTTCTTTTAAGATAGTGAGATTCTTGAGTTAAAGATAACAAACAAATAATTGAGAATCATAATTCTTTATAGTAACGGCTTTTAATTACAAATTTTTACCTAGACTCTAAGGCAGGGAACACTGCCTGCACCCCCCCTCCGCGCGTGCCCCGCCCCCGGCCCTTTTCATTTATGAATTTTCTGTAATTTTTTATAATATGTTCATTTATGTATTGGTAAATGTTCATTTATAAATCATTAGATGTTCATTTTTATAATGAGGAGTTTTTGTTCAAATTAGTATATTTTGAATTGCATTTTAAGAATTTTTTTATCAATAAAAATGAGCAAATTTATTTATATGGATTGCTGCGTTCAAATCATTTTTATTATTAGAAGTATTGCATCATCCAATGTACATTTTTGTTTATTTGTGTTTCAACATATGTTCATTTTTGTATCATTAAATGTTCATTTTAAGAGCTATGTGTAAGTTTTATAGTAAGATGTATGCAAATACATACGTCTTAGAATTATATTTATGTAAATAGAGAGTTGTTTAAAATAATTTCCAATAAAAAATAAATTCAATTTAATTACAATAATAATGCATTTCCATACAGCTATACTATTACATGTAATTATTGTTTCATAAACACGAAAGTGAACATTTCCATCATCTAATGTTTATTTATGTTTATTTATGTTTAATGTATGTTTTCTGTAGTAAACTATAGGATTATTGTAGTTGTATTTGAATATAAATGTTGTACACGTGAATTTCAATGATTTTTATTCTTTTAAAGGCGCTCATATATATTTTAACTAGTGAACATATTTTAAAATTTTTTATTTTGTGTATATGTAATAATTCTTTTAAAGACGCGCATATATATTTGTGTTTATGGGATTATAAGTTGTACATGTGACTTTTAATGTTCATTTATATATATATTTGTTATGAATATTTAGTTTTTTGTTTATGAACATATTGTTTTCCTAATATGAACATTATACAAGTCGTCAAAAAATATGAACATTATATATACTTTGGGAAAAAAAAATTTATTTCCTTTTAAATGTTTGCTTTTGAAGGATGTGATTTGTAATAATACTTTGGGAAAAAAAAAGTTTATTTCCTTCTTGTTAAAATCAAATAGAAATTTTATATCACCAAAAATTGAAATATTGGATATTAAAATATACAACACAATTCCACACATATTATTATACATACTGAATTCTCGATCCAAAATTGAAAGATACAAGCTCGTGTTATTGGTTCATGTTGCACAAATACATATCTTCTTGATTAATTTCCTTATTTTTGTCGTCTTCTTTTTTCTCCTTGATATTATGTGGTGTAACTAACTAACTATATCCACGATTCTTTGTTTAACTAATAGACAAAAACAAATGAATTTTTAGTTAGATTTGAGCAAGAATAAGTGTTGAAATGAACCGATTTTCATATGAATATGAATAGTAGAACAATTGGAAATGAACATATGTTAATAAATAAATGAACATATAATAGTATAGAAATGATCATCCATTAATATGGAAATGAACAACTCTTAATACATAAATGAACATAATTAGATAATTGAATATTAAAATGACCATCTATTAATATATAAATTAACATGCATCAGTTTAAAAATGCCTATGAAAGATATCAATCAATGAACATGAAATACAAATGAACATTCATCAGAATAATTTTCCACCCCAAACTATGAAAAAGAATTAACATTAATACAATGACTATACATATATATTAATCATCTATTAACAAGTGAATGATTGTATACTAATATACAAATGATTATCTATCAAAATGGAAAAGAACATTTATTAAATAAAAAACCCACTACAAACTAGTTTAATTAATGCTTACTTTTCTCCTGATTTTTTATTTTCTTTTCTAAAACTATTTCCTTCGTACTGCAATAAAAATGAACATCAATCAAACACCTTTGATGTTCTAATAATCGTATGTTAATATGTGAAATTGTGAATGACCATGTATTACTATGTGATTGAACATTTACCAAAATAAAAACGAACATTCATCAAAATAATTCTCCACTTCAAACTATGAAAAAATGAATATTGTTACACGAATGACTATAAATTATTAAATACATATGAATTGAATGAGCATTTGTATTAATTAAATGAGAGTTTTTTCGAAAAAAAAAACATGTGAATGATAGTATACTAATGTATAAATGAGCATTTATCAAAATGGAAATGAACATTCATCAAAAGAAAAATTTCACTACGAATTAATTTTATTAATACTTATATTTTTCCAGAATCTTTGTTTTCCTTTTCTGGAACTGTTTTCTTCGTTGTACAAAAAAAAAATGAAGAATGTATTGATTTGATTTACTAGTTTTTGAACAAAAATTACTAAAACTATAGTAAATGCTTACATGATGCATTTTCCACAGTTGATGTTTCAATAATTGTTTTGAAATACAATCACAACAAAAAAAATTTAGTAAAACCTAGGTTTCATACTCTTTTTTGAACCAAATATGAACAAAATCACTTATTCTTTCGAATTTCAATCTTGTTTTGTTGAATTTTGTAGTGATTGAACAATTTTTATTGATAATTTGTCTCAAATTCGTAAGAATTTTGGGTTTGAAAAAGTAGATCAATGAGTTTAGGGAGAGAAATTGGGTGAAGAGAGAGAAAATGGGTAAGGAGAGAGAAAATGAAATGAAATGATGGTTTAAATTATTATTTTTTTATTTTGTATTTTTTTTTATCTATAGGTGGGTAAAAAGTGTGGTTATTATTCAGTTACTACACAATTACAAGGGTTGTTGGGTTTGTTTATGCATTGTTTAGGGGTGGGGGTGTAGGGATAGATAGCTACACTAGAGTCTAGGAGTATATAATTAGCTTTTAATAACATCATAGCCCAATCAATAGAATTTTACATTAAGGTACTATGTTTATCAAATGAAGTTTGTAGTATTTTCCCTCGAGTAACTTTGAGAAAATTCTTCCAAGGGCCTTTGAAAGGGAATATTGCACCATATCCACTATGCATAATTCGAAAATATATGATAAATAAAAAAAAATCCTCTATTTACCCCTCTCCTAAAACCACCTAAGTGGCAATTAACAAAATTGACCGAGTACCGGTTATATGTATAAAAAGAGTCTTCTTTTCAGATTTCTCAAGAATCAATGCCTGAAGAAGAATATCCAGCACCTTTAATTGAAAGGTAAGGTCCTTTAAAGATATTTCGATTAGTCAAATGAGAGTCAAGGAACAAAACTACAACTGTAATGTCATCATGGAAATGCCTTCGAACTCCTCGGTCAATCTTCTTAAGATCTGAATATCTCATTTCTCTTTTTTTTGCAGCCTCACAAAGTGCAGCTTTCACAAGCTTCTTTGCAATTCCCTAGCACATTATAAACTCTGTTAGTACATTCTTTGTTGGGGGGAAATAAGACAAACAAATAAATTCTTCATTAAGTATTAACAACTCAATAAAAAGATATTCAGTCTCAATTATTTCTCACTCTCAAAGTCTCAAGAACTAAATAAGAGTAACATAAAAGACAAACTAAAATGCTAAGAATTTTTTATACATACTTTTAGTAGAGGTGATCAAGGTTAGCCCGACCCGAAAATTTAATTTTTTTGGACGGGGTTTGAAAATGCGTTTTTATGCATATTTAGTTGATTTTTTAGGCCCGGCTCGAAACGCCCGCACAGCCTGACCATTTTGGGCGGGTTTGGCCTAAAAAATTCCAGCCCAAAGCTTGGCTCGATTCGTCCCAGCTTGAGAAGTGGGCTTAATTTTTTAGCCCGCCCGGCCGCCCAATGATCACCTGTAACGTCTTTTAGCCCCTATTGGGGTAATAGAAGAGATAAGGAAAAATGAAAAATATCTCCTATTTCATTATTATAATCATGAAATTAAGATAGAGTTCTTCCTATAAACTTTTTAAATTTTGGTTGCAATATTATCATGAAAAATGATCATGCAAGAAAAATAAAAATGACGTACATGTCGGGAACTTGTTTTCACGATGTCCACAGCTTCTTGGTTGCTAAGGTGCTCCCATAAGCCATCTGAAGCAAAGATAAGAAATTGATCTTCGGGAATAATCTTTTGTACTGATATTGATGGTTCAGCTGTCATGATTGGCCTATCAAAAGGCTCACGCAATCTAAACTTTGATAACAAAGGTGATGTATTGAACTCGGTCTTCTTTAAATAGGCATCACCAATAGATCTTGAAACCTGTATAATAATAACCAATTATTTAAAAGATCGAATCTAAATACACAAGCTAATCCAACTCTTCTAATTGGGTGGTCATATTAGAAAACACTTCCTTAATCAATTAAAGTTATTATATTTATGGGAACTTCTAGAAATCTATGTCATGCCATTAACAAGAAATTTAGGAAATGTATGTATGATCAATATCAGGGGAAATGATCTGATTACTAGCCTTAATTAGCTTCCCTAAAACCTTAATTCCAACTTCAAAATTCTAAATAAAGCAAGAAATGGTCACAAAGAAACTTTCAAATTGCTACTACCTAGATATGAAGAGTCAATGTATTCTTTATAGAGCAAACAAAATTCTTCCATGACCATGCCTCATATTCCTAAGATCCCAAATTCATCTTCACACTTGGGATTGGAATGGAGTTTAAGAATAATATAAAGAGGGAATATTACAATCGAAGTTAAAACAAGAAAGAAAAAAAAAAGTAAGAGAAAGCTCTAGGAAAGAAAGAGGAAAAGATAAATAGGATGGATTCTCTAAAATAAATAGAATGAAGAGGATTGGTGTATTCCCCAAATGCAAAATGTGAATATTTATCAATATAGAAGAAGTGCATGTATACAAAATACAAAACACGAAATTTAAATTTAGTTAGTTATTAAGGTTTTAATGTTATTTATCTACTCTTAATTTCATATTCAACTAGCGAGTGACCCCGGGTGTTGCCCCGGGGTTGCTACTGTTGTAGACGTACAATCGATAATTTTTTAAAAAGGCTTTTCAAAATTACAATTGTCATTGTCAAATCAAAATTGAGTTATTCTTTGAATATAGTTTTTTTTTTTTTTTTTTAATTGAACCTTGTAGTTTGAACTTATATGAATTTTTTTCCATACAAATAACATAATTGATATTTGCTTAGATGGTTATAATAGACACATGTGTTGTAAGAGGTTGAGGGTTCGAACCTCCTTATCCTTATGTTTTTATATGGACTAATGTTAGTTGCTTGGGTGATGTGGCATTGTTTGAGTGATGCTGTGGCATCATGAGATGTTAGAAAAAATAGGAACTACGTGGCACATCGACGTTTTTAGAAACGCATTTTAATATATTAGTATAGATTTCCTTTCTTGTTTAGGCACATTCTCTTGACACATGGATGTTAATATACAACTTACATCTTCTACAAGGGAAAAAAAATGTTTTTAGATATAAAAGAAAAAAGAAATTTTACCTGTATAAGACCCTTTACACGCCAAACTTTGTGCTTTAAAACAACAATATGTGGATCACCAGGATGATTCAATCGCAACTCTTCTCTTACAGATTCATAACTTGCATTATGCTCAGAAGATAACTGGATAGCTTTCACAGTTTTATCCAAATTATCTAGCTTTCCTAGGACAACGCGTGAATCACCAGCATTTGCAGTGTAAAGATATCCATTACAAATTACACCCACTAAACAGCAAGCACCTACAGAAGCAATCTGAGGCTTTTCAAGCCATAATTTCTTCACTAAAGAGAGAAACTCCTCTTCTGTGGCCATAAACGCTTTCACGATAACATCAGCAGACATACCTTGACTATGGGAAGTGAACTCTGCACCAAGAATAGCTGGAAAAAGTCAGTAAATCAAGGCATTAGCAATCCAAAAGATAAAACATCAAGGAAGTATTGTACTAAATCAAGCTAAGATAAAATAATGTTATATGGTCATACAACAAATCGGAAAGCATAATGAGGTAAGGTTTGTGAAAAGCCATACTCTTGATGTTCTTGAAGAGATTATTGCAGACAAATCTAGCTGTTTCTGGACCTCCATGACCATCATAGACACCCACAAATGTCCCATGAGGACCATTATCAAGTGATCCCATAGGACCCGACTCGATTTGACTATGATCCTCTAATAAACTATTTGCTTGAACAACGGCCATAGAAAATTCACCATTTGCATGGTTTCCAAAATCTTTATGCCACAAAAGTCCGTCGAACCGACCATTAGAGTCTTTACTAGAACTTTCTCCTTCACTAGAAGGCTTCCAACAAGGGTAAACAATCCTCATAAGTCCTGCAGTGACCATGTCTTACATATCTCAACCAAATGATCCTGCTATTGATCTATACATAGAACCAAAACCAGTGATAATATAAAACCCTAGATTCAGTAATTGTGTTTCTCCAATATTTAGACCTCGAACATAATGTCGAGAACTTAAAAGCAAATTGAGATCTTCAAACACCATATATCTGTATATAAATTAATACATTAAATAAATTAATAAATGTACAAAGACAAGATTAGAGCTTTTGAAACATGTAACCATCCTCTCCATTTAAGATTATCATTACTCATCATGACATGTTCTTGATAATAAAACATGCTACTATAAGCCACAATAAGAGCCATAAAAACTACAGGGATTCATAGAATAAAGATGTTTGGTAAATTAAAACCTAATCCGATCCCACTTAATTTTATAAAGTATATAGGTCTTCGAAATAGAATGTAAATTTTGAATAAGCTATTGAAAGAGGATGCAATGTGCATTATGTATAAGCTACTAAATGAAGGAATGTTACCGCAAGAGAAACTCCTTATGTTCCATAATATGCCATACGGTTGAAGAGGATGTATCCCCATTGATCAACTCAATTATAAATTTAAAGTCTTAGTTAGACATACACAATTAGCTAGATCTTAACCAAGAGAACAATATGCAATTACTAAAAATGGCATTCACATCTTAGCAGAATGTATGGATAATGATGAGTACGTTGCGTATTACACTCAATTAATGTATTCTTTCTTATGTTCAAGGTTGTTGTCGAATTTAATATAGACTTCCATAATTTACGTAATTTACAATATTTCAAAATATTCCTACATAAGATAAAATGCCCAAAATGACACGACCTCAGAAGCTTGTAATAGAACATCATTTCAATAATCTTGTAACACTACAAAAAAAAATTTACATGAATAGATAATCTAACTGCATGCGTTTTTATAAAATCTAGAAGATCAATCTAAAAAATATCGCACTATAAGATCATGGGATTTATAATTGATTATAAGGATAGTTAAAAATGAAATTGAATTGTTTAAAAGTTTTAATGAACCTGCACTTAAGATACCTCAAAGAAAATCTACAGATCATAAATATGGTTATAAAACAAAATGAGTAAAAAAAAACCAGTGTCATTTATAATTGTCATTATCTTGGTGTACTTGCATTTTTAAAACACACATCAAATTATAACCAAATAAAAAAATACAAAAATAATAACCATGTTTAAGGTGATACACTCGTACATGTTATTATAACTCAATCAAAATCAATTCCGAAAAATCCAAGAGAACAATACAGCAATCAATCAACAAAGAAATAAAAAAAAAAGGACAATCAAAATACATACATGAAGAATTACCAAGGAGAAAGATAATTTGAAACATACCTTAAAAATAATACAAATATTGAATTGGTATAAACCAAAACCTTTTTTGTTTGATCTGCCAACTTGATTATCACCCAAAACAATGAAAATCTGCTCTAATTATATAAGTTGATTGTTAAAATAAGTAAAAGTTTGTTATAAAAACAGGTATTAAGAGAGAGAAAGAAAGGAGGAAAAGAAAAAAAGAGGGAAGACGTGAGGATAGAGAAAGGTCTTATTTTTGGTGTTTAAAAGCGTAAAATGATTTAATTAGTTTTTTTTAATTTTGGAAAGTATTAATTTAGTAGAAATATTTTATTTAATAGAAAAATATTTGGAAGTCAATAAATGATTGGGAATTATAAGGAGGTTTAAATTTGACTTTGACCAATAAATTAAAAGAGCAATAAGATAGGCAACTTTTGCTCGGTCTCATTTTCTCCTTTTATAGCTAAATCAATTCAACTTAACATTTGCTCACTTTTTCTAAGCTTTCACAAGATTTGTAAAATGTCCAAAATTTGAAAATTTAGATATTTGTACCTTTTGTATTTGAAGATTTTGTTTGAGATTTTTGGGAGGTTTTATCCTACATATTTAATTTGATATGTGTATCTGAATACTTTGATTATTTATAGAGTATAACTTTTAGGAAAAAAAAATATATGACATATTAAGTAAAGCAAAATTAGATGTGATAGGAAGATTTATTCAAAAAAATGATAGCTAGGAAGATTTATCAATTAATGTGGAAAATTTTAGTAAATACCAAATATAGTCTTTACTCACAGTATGAGATTACTTATTTTTGTTCTCTCATTATAATTCATTTTTCTCTACATCTTTTTTTTTCTTAAACATAACTCTATTATTTAGGGCAAATGTATATATAATAGTACTCCATCAATTAACAAGAAATATAATGTCAAAATTAATTAAATAATAGATTAATCTAAAGTTTTATTACTTAATTATATCGGCTTTTCTCCCTTTTTTTTGATATTTATATAATTGTGTTACTTAAATACAAGATTAATTTAAAATTCATTGCAATACATAGCGGGAAAATGTAAATATATTTACTAAAAAAATATTGTCATATTAATATTATCAAATAAAAAGTTCTCTAAGTTTAATATATAAGGAATATATACAACAATAAGATGTTGTACTTTCAATGTTCTTTCTTATCATATAATCCTTCCATTAATTTTATTTCTTAGAAAGTGAATCTTAACTATGATAAACCATAGTTAAAATATGGTAAAAACATATTCATGAGAGAATCCAATTGATTCTCTTCATTTAATTATTATTTCAATATCTCAATTTTTTAACAGCGTTTTTTTATTATGCATATTTGATGATTTATTTATTTAAGGAAATTTTGTATAAAAAAAAACGTCAAAATACACTCACCACTCCCCCCCCCCCTTTCCGGCCTGTTTTCCGATTAAGGGTCCACGTGTCACCACCCTATTAGGCCATATTTACGTATTAAATAAATAAATAAATCAAAAGTATCTTACCTCAGATACTATTTCAATACTTTCTTCACTTTTCATAATTTTTGTGAAATATTATAAACGGGTACATCAATTAGGGACAGAAGGAGTATTAGATAAGCATAAGAACTATTTGATAATCATTATCAAACAAAATAGATTAAATTTTTTTTTAATTATGAATATCTAATAGAAATTTAGCCAAAATATTATGGTTTGTTTATTTGAAACTAATGAATGAGATAGCAATATTAATCATATGTAAATCTTGCATGTGGCTAGCCACACAGTGTGGCCACATTGGTTTATTAGAGTAATCTTCATTTATATGTATGGGTAATCTCATTTTTACATAAGAGTAACCCCATGTTGTCCATAAAAGTAACCCAAATTCATTATACGAGTGGAATCAAGTAATTTAGAAATAAGTAGCCCCATTTGTTCATTCAAGTAACCCTAATCTTTTTTTTTAAAAAATGCAAGAATAATTTCACTTATATAAGAGAGTAACCCCTTTTCTCATTTAAGTATCCTAGATACGTTAAGGTAACCCCATTTGCTCATAACCGTAATCCCCTATTACTTATTTAATTGCATTATATGTGATTATGTAAAGTTGGAACACCATGTGGCTAGACACATATAAGACTTTGTGCAATTGTATAATTAAAAAATTCTAGACTCTAATTAAAAAAATTATTCACCAAAAACAAAATTTTATTTTTCAAGATTGACGTAAAAAAAATTAGAATACTCCATTTAATTTGTTTTTCAAAGTGTTACACATAAATTATATGTATATATATATACATATATATATATATACATATATATATATATATATATATATATATATATATATATGTACACATATATATATGTATATATATATATATACATACATACATATATATATACATATATATATACATATATGTGTATATATATATATATATTCCGGTCAAAGTGTAATAGTAAAACAAAAATGGAACATGATATTTAAATGTACATGTAGTACTCCAATATTTACGGGTAGTAACCAACGAGGCAGCCCTAGTTAATCTCCTTGATAAACAAATTTTATTTATCACATAGCACGTAGCGGTTTTGAGGAAAGTCGCTACTGTATATTTTGGGGAATTCGCTACTTTCCTATTAGCCCATTTTTTTAACTTAAAAATTTAAACATTCAATTTCAAACTCTTTGATCTGCTTCCTCTCTCTCTTTAGGATACTGAGCTTATCCTCCCATCGCCCCAACGCTTCCTCTCTTTTCTCAACCCCCACTCGCCGTCGATCGTCACTCTTTAAATAGCCATCGCCGGCTAGTCTAGTTCTCTTAGATGTCTTTAATTTTGGCTCTTAAATTTGTTTTTTAAGCATTTCACGGTAAGGTAGATAAGGACGATTGGGAGTCGGTTTGTTCTTCTTCTTTCATCGGTGTTTTAGCCAAGTTCGGTATGTCGTCTAGTGTTTTCATTAAATTATCCAACGAAACAAGAAGTCAATGAAGGATTTATGTCTGTCAAGTGCAATTACTAGACATATAAATGGATCAAATTATGAAGATAATTAAGTTCGTACGTTTGGGTCGTTGTTATATCATAGCTAGAGGTATTAACGATCTTTGGGCTAGTAAAATAGGTCAAAGCCCAATTGGACGGACCCTATAAGGTCACACAAAGGGCCTACATCGAGAATTAGAGGACGAGGCCCATGATAGGCCTCATCCCATTAGGTGGCCGTCTATATGGAGATATTTAGAGGGCTTTGGGCTTCGTGACCTAGTCTAATTATAATATGATTATAAATAGACTAGGTTCCTAGGGTTTAAGAGTAACATTCAATGATCTTTAGATCAAACCCTAATAAGAAAACACAAGCCAACCCCTCTTATACTCACTCTCGCCCGTCTCTCTCTCCTTGCGCCGGTGGTGTGCAAAGTGGTGGAGGTCGTGGTTCGAGTGGTGTCCGGTTGTCTGCAAAGGTGGTGATCATGGATTTCCTCCTTCACTTGATCAATCTAGTATTGGTGGACGACTCGTTCGAATCCCGTGTGTTGATCTCACTACTACAAAATGCGTGTTTTTTGGACGCTTTTTAGGCCTTTTTTCGACGCTAAAAAGCGTCGAAAAATAATTTCTCGACGCTGCAAAAAAGCGTCGCAAATCCAAGAGTCGAAAATTTTTCGGAGACACAAAAAAGCGTCGAGATTCTCGACGCTTTTTATTGTCCAAACGAATATATGAAGCGTCCAAAATCACGTATTTCGCGCATTATCCCAAATGTATGTAGTTTTTTAGCGACGCTTTTTCCTGTCCACATAATCAAATTTTGCGACGCTTTTTGTTGTCTTGCGTTTATTCGTGTCAGCCTATGGTATGGCGGGAAAGTCTTTGAAATTTGAAAATGTGCAATTATGTAGACATTAAAAAGCGTCTAGATTTATTTTTTAAGCTTTTTTTTTTCTTTTTTTTCCTTTTATTAAATTATTACCATCATATACAATATAGTTATTTAAATTTATCATAAATTAAATTAATAACATTAAAATTAAAATAAACAAATATTCAATATAACAAGTTTAGATTAGATTAAATAAAAAACAATAATTAATCAACAATAATAAGAGTATGTTGCTAACAATTACCAAATTTATAAATAAAAGAAAACATCAACACAATTAACTAAAATAAAAAAAAGTCGCATATTATAGTAGCTTGTCCCTAAATAAATACATCACTAATATAAATAAGACTAAAAACCAAAATAGATAGATATAGTCGCTTGTTTTGATGCTCAAGTGTCTCGACCTATTCTCTTGTTGCTCCTACATTGCCTTTTCCAATCTTAAAAAAAAAAAAAAAACAAAGTATAAATTAGTACATTACACAATATAGCCTTACACACACACACACACACACAAGCTCAAAATTATATTGGCTTACACACACACACACACACACACACACACACATCACTTTCTCAGTCCAAAACTATCCCAGTTGCTAACAAAATAAAGAATTATATTGGGTATCAACAATTTTTCACAAGGAATGTAAAAGCAGGAAACTGTAGTAGATTACTCTAATTAAGAAATGATGTCATAAATTAACACTCATAAATTACCAACCTAAGCCTTATACAGGGCAATTAGCTGATGATGTTTTTCAGAAGCGCAACCAAAGTAACCTATGGACTATGGTCTTTATTAGAAAATTATAAAGAAAAGAAGCAGCAAAGAGCTTTTCACATATTAGGTATTACAGCATGGCATCAAACATAATGTCTAAAAAACAAATGAACAAAAACTAATACTCTGCATTTCTCTATATGTGAAAAGCATGGCATCACAGTAGGAAATAGCACATTAAGGAGAAAGAAGAGTGTAACAGAAACTTTTCCTTTTCATTTATCACATTAAGAAATAGCACATCACAGTAGGCTTTGAATTTTATGGGATTGTGATATATATGAAAAGGAAGAATGTTAACTGATAATTATTGGAAACGAATGATTAATTCAGATGATCATAATTTTTGATGCTGTATTTCATAATTCCCAAATGATGACACTCCTCAAGATAGCCCTTAAACGAGCTAAAAAGTTAAAATAATTATTTATTTATTCCAACTTATCCCAAAAAAGCAATTTACATAAGATGAGTGAAATGCTAATTATTAATACATGTTATTCAGAGGTTAAGTCCTTCAATCAATAGCAGGATATACTTGGTCAAAACTTAATATTACAGTCTGCCTGACATACTTCAAAAATACTCTGTCAATGGTCACACTCAAAACTTGATATATGCACATAGGAATGTCAAAAAATACCAGGAACATTTCTGAAGCATCCCAGCCATACTAGCAGTCTACAGCAACCCCAGTTCAGAACTCAGTATAATTCAAACAACCCCAGTTCAGAACTCAGTATAATTGCCAGATAAACATCTTGCCATAAAAAACCAAAACCCCAGATTAAAACTCAAAATTTTAATAGCCAAACAAAATGATGAACTTCTTGCAATTAAACCAAAACCCAGATCTTAATTGTTTTCAAATCACAAAACTATACTACTCCACAAAAATCAATTTGAACAGAACACCAGCTTCAGAGAATATGCACAGCAAGCTTAAGCAATAAAATTTTATTTATTTTTTGCTATCATACTCAAATATAGCTTTCAAGCTCTCAAATTACAAGAAATTAAAGAGTTCAAAAATAAGGATCCCCAAAAATCACACTGAACATCCAAACATACACAGATTAATGCAATTGTAACATTCAAACATCATAGTATATGAATCAAATACAGTATATAAAGCAAGAGAGGGTAGCAAAAACATACAGCTAATGCGATGAAATTTCAAAAACAAATCTTGATGACAAGGGAGAATTGAAACAAAAAAACTTTTGATTTAACAAGGCAATTTAACCAATTTCATAAGGCGATACAACAATTTATAGGTCGATTATGCACTACTAATAATCAAATAATCAACAATTTTTAGTTCTGGATTTCAGTTCTGAAATTGTTAAGAATATATAGTAAACAGCAAGTTACAATACACAATACAACAACTTACTACACAATACAGCAAGTAGCAGGGGAGCAGGACAGACAAGCAGAATAAAAGCTGAATTCCAAAACTGAATTCAGATTTGAATTTCAGTTCTGATATCAGTTCTAGAATTCATTTCTGATGATCAGAGCTGAAATCAAAACTGAAATCCAGAACTGAATTCAGATTTGAATTTCAGTTCTGATTTCAGTTCTAGAATTCATTTCTGATGATCAGAGCTGAAATCAAAACTGATATCCAGAACTGAAATCAGATTTGATTCAGTTCTGATTTCAGTTCTAGAATTCATTTCTGATGTTCAGAGCTGAAATCAAAACTGAAATCCAGAACTGAAATCAAATGTACTGAATCACGTATAACACAATTAGCATGTACTGAATCAAAAAAGAAAGCATGCTACACATATCATATGTGTGTCTCAAAATCTGATCTCATGATGAAGTAAGGAAAAAAAATATAAAAATAAAAATAAAAACCAAACAAACATGACATTAGCACATAACACGTATAACGCAATTAATTATGCAGCTCAATACAAGTTTCAAGATATAAACAATTCCAAATATCCAAATTTAGAACAAGTTTGACAATGATATTTAAAATACATATGCATGTATAACACGTATAACACAAGCTAGCCCTCCTCCCCCTCCCCCCACAATAACAAGCAGCAACAATAGGGCAGGATCACACCACAACAACATCAAGCATCAGCAGACAACTTTGAATACAAAACATTTACCTATGGTTAGAACCTCCTCCTTGTCGTCAAAATCAATGTCATCTCGCCAATCCGGAGTGAACAAAAAAAGGCACCAAGGCACCAATACAATAGTGAACAAAAAAAGGAAAGTTGAGGCACGAAGCTATTCAAATCCAACTAACTCACACACATCCATTTTGGTAATCTATCTTTGCTAGACAACAGTAGGAGTCTACTAGGACTCCATATTTAGACTAAATATAAAATGTATAAAATTGAGACTTTACTCAACCATAACAAAATCAGACAAGATTATGAATATATCGATGTTTGATGCAATGAAAATCGTACCTTAATAAACTTTGGCTTGTCTAAAACCACAAGCGAAATGTAACTCTCAACCAGAAATCTACAGCTGCAGCAACATCAAAGGAAAAATCTGTTTATAAAGAAAAATTTTAGCCTCATGCTTCCCTCCAAACATCATAGAGTTGTTTAAATATTATGCAAATCATTTATGACAAGTTATTTAACAGTGTTCCACCTTAGAAGTAAGCTTTCTGCACATAAATTTCTGTCAATCATGTAAATTCATACATTGCTTACTTTTACCACTAAGAGGCAATTGTCATCACCGAGCAATTGTCAATATTTCAGATTCTTGATCCAAAATAAGAGCTAAAAAAATATAGGCAATGAAAGAGAACTAGGCTAGGGGAGGCAGTAGTGATCAGATTGTAGCCAACATTAGTGTTTCAGATTGGTATCCTTATCAACGTGTCATTTGTTGGAATTATTTTTACCCTCCTAAAACAAAATGAAAGTGTATACCAAGACAAATCAACAAGACCCCACATAACTACGTAGTATATATTTTCTTCTATATAACCGCGATATGAGGTTGAATAGAAATGTTTGATGTCAAAAGTGCAAAAGTTGCAATATCTATACATCAAGAGATCTTTCAAAAAGATTAATGAAAGCCTCACATTTAATGAAAAGCCACAAGTACCAAATAACAGTAAACTCAGCTATACATTTAGTTCTATCATGATTAAAAAATTAGGCAGAACACACAGTAATTAGCTACTTTCATTCACTATCTAAATTATAAATCTATTCAGATACTTCATTTATTTTATACAGACAAATAAGTCATCCATAACAAAGAATCCTGAATATCAGAGAATTAAAGCAGTTTTGGATAATCTATGGGCATGTGCCCATTGCTGCCACATTGTTTTACTGATGGAGTGTCATGGATCCTATGTATAGATCTTTTATCAAATCTTAATTCTACTTCGTCACTCACAAAGAAAAAGGTGTATATCCTTTGAGCAAGATGTGATACCCGAGTGTAAATTGTCCAGCTAGACAAAATATGCACAATGCGGAGATTGGCACTGAAAGTAACAAAATTCATGGGGTAAGGAATTGAAGGGGTCCTTGTAAAGACTACAATGATTCCCAAACATCATGCAATATGCATGTGTAAGAAGGGAAAAGCAACGAGTCAAACTCTATTTTTCCTACAATACAATAACGAATAAACTGAGAATATCAAAATATGATAGAAGAAAAACAAAGTGATCAAATCTTAAATAACTGAGCACCCAGATGGGGAAGCTGAGAGGAAAAGGAAAAAAGAACGATAGGAACCACATTAGGTGGAAAAAATAGAATTGGGGAAACTAAAGACAAAGGATATTGCTAGATACAGTCCATGTAAAAACTACTGTGTTTCAACTTCCAATTAATATAGCATATTTAAGGGGAAAATCATAAAGTTTGATTTCATCTCTGAGATAAAGCCCAATATTAGACCAAATTCACTGTCCCAAAATCAATCTCACTGTCCTCCTCTTATATATAGAGTACATTATTTATATGAGATTACCTGCTATGGCTCCCACACCTCAAAAGAAAACAACAATACGTACATTCTTAACAACAAGACTTGATTCATCAACAGCTCCCAAACCTAGGATCATATCCAGTTCACACTGCTGCCTTGGCTCTATACGTACATATCATAATAACGAACAAACAAACTTATACTGATTCATCAGCAGCAGGCCGTGAGTATTGGGGGTGTTGTCTAATGATTTATAAGGGAATGAGTATTGCTTCTAAGAGTAGAGCATGTGAGGACAGAATGCAATCATCAGCCACAAAATCACCATAGAAAAACAAGAAAATTCATATCAAAAACCCATAAAATTCATATCAAAAACCCATAAAATTCAAAGCCTACAAATTTCATATCAAAAACCAGAAAATTCATATATATCAAAAACCCATAAAATTCAAAGCCTACAAAATTCATATCAAAAACCAGAAAATTCAAAGCCTATAATATTCATATAAAAAACCCATAACATTCCAAACTAAAACCCTAAAACGCCATAAAAATCAAAACAAAAACCAAAAAACAATATGAAAAAAAACATGAAAAATTGGATTTTAAAACAGAATTCACGAAAAAACAACATAAAAAGAAATTAATTTATCTAATTAAGGGCAAAAAATTACCTCGCAATAAGAGATTGATTCTTGTTCTTCACCAACGCAAAATCGAAGACATGCAAACAAATAATTCCCAATTTTAACGAAAATTTAGAGAATTGTGATATATTATATGCCAAAAACGATAGAGATATATACCTAGCAACAATATTGTTCAGCAAATTGTAAATTAATACCTTAAATTTATGAAAGTGACGAGCCACAAAACCCCAAATTCCTTGAAATTTAGCAAGCAAAACCCAGAAATTAACCTAAAATGTGAGATTTTTTTTGTCGCTGATGAAAGTGATGATGGAGTCCAAATTTGGAGGAGAGCAGAACAGAATATGGGCAGTTTAAGTGGGAACCTTTTTCTTTTTTTTTTCTTTTTTGAAGACGTTTAATTGGGAACTAATTCGACTGAGCTGAGGGTGAAAAAAGACGAACCCGCTAATTATTTCATTAAAAAAATTCAAAATTGCGGGCAACCTTACTCATATGCACGTGAGTTTCTCGACGCTTTTAAGTGTCGAGAAAATTTTCGACTACAAAAAGCGTCGCAAAAAGACGGAACCAAAAACTATAGACTGACGCCCCTTCAACAGCGTCGAACCAATTGCGTCCAAAAATCACTCTTTTTGTAGTAGTGTCTTAAGTTTTGATGATGACTCAAAGAACCTAAGCAAACCCATAAGGGCTTTAACATTTGTCTATTAGCTTTGATGTGTTGAGAGGTTTTATATGCAACGATATTCTAGAGTCAGAGTGGAGCATGGAATAAGGTCAAAGGAAGAGCTTTGGATGAGCATAGAAGACAATCAGAAGCCAAGTTCCTTGAGTGAGGAACTGAAGCTCCAGAGTCGAAGCTTCACTGAGTTTCAAGAAGTCTATTGTAACTTTATTATTTATTTTAGACTTCTTGTATATATGTTAAGTACTTTGATTATTGATAGGATTTTAAGTGGATTTAATTTCTGTTTATAAAGATTTTATTTTCCTTGTTTAAAAAGATTCTATTTTATTTTCGGAAAATTATCTTTTAAACTATTCTATTTTCTTAAAGATTTTCTGTTTTAATTATCCTAATATTTTGGAAAATCTGACTTGGTAAAATCTCCTTTGAAAACTCTTTTTAAACGGATCTTTTACTTGGTCAAGGAGGTTGAGAAATTTAAGGAAGCGGCAAACCACTTCCTCAAGTATACTTCAGCTTGTTGCCCAAGCCTCCACGAACTGCACTTCCTAGTTTCATGGGAGTTGTGGTGAAGTGGAAGTCAAGGCAGACGTGGGAGTTTTTTCAACTGATTTCCTCTAGTATAAATAGAATTGGTTTTCTATTTTGAAGAGTACACTTGAGCATTACAATCTTCTAAGCTTTTCGAAAAGAGTCAAAATCCACTTAAGTTCTTGAGTGTCTTTGTACTTAGCATCTTAGAGTTTTAATTCGAGTTGTATTGGGAAGAGTTTGGGTAAACTCTAGAGTGTGTAGATTGCTTTGAGTGAAGCAAGGAGAAAGAGAGAGATTTGAGAGCTTAACTGATTGAGGGATCAGTTGAGGGGGAACTTAAGTTCGTAGAGGAACTTGAGTTTAGAGTCTTAATTTGTAATAGGTTGTTTGCCCTATTATTATTAAGAATTGAGTTTAAAATCCCTTGTGGTCGTGGTTTTTCTTCTTGATTAGGGCCAAGAAGTTTTTCACGTAAAATCTCTCTTGCACTTTAAAGTTTTTTGTTTGAGTTTCTTTTAGAATCACGCAAAAATTACCCCAGTTCCTCCACAATACAATTCACCCCCCCTCTTGTATTGTTCATTTGAGTCAACAATTGGTATCAGAGCGGGTTCCTCGAAGAAATCAGGAAACCCTGACGAGTGAAGTTCCTGGAATCAAGATGAACAATCAAGAGAAACTGGAAGAAGGTTACTCTACGCAGCGTCCTCCTATGTTCAATGGGAAATTCTACACCTATTGGAAGAACAGGATGGAAATCTTTATCAAAGCTGACAACTACCAAGTTTGGAGAGTTATCGAAGTTGGTGATTTTGAAATTACCAAAACCAACAGTGAAAATGAGGTAGTACCTAAACCTATGTCTGAGTTTGATAAGGAAGATTTTGAGAAAATGGAAATTAATGCACTTGCTGTTAAATTACTTCATTGTGGTCTTAGACCCCATGAACACAATCGTGTTATGGGTTGTAAAAATGCTAAAGAAATTTGGGATTTACTTCAAGTAACTCATGAAGGAACTAACGAAGTGAAACGCTCTAAAATTGACTTGCTTATGTCAAAATATGAACGGTTTGAAATGCAACCAAAAGAATCAATTCAGGAAATGTTAACTAGATTCACTAACATTATTAATGAGCTTGTTTCTCTTGGAAAGCAAATCCCTATTGATGAGCAGGTCAGAAAAGTTCTAAGAAGCCTCCCTCAAGATGAGAGATGGAGAGCCAAGGTAACAGCCTTACAAGAAACAAAGGACTTTACAAAGTTCAACATTGAGCAACTTGCTGGTTCCCTCATGACTCATGAGTTGCACCTGGGAACAAGCAACAGTGAAGGAAACCGAGGAAAAGGCTTGGCTCTCAAAGCTGGAGATCAAGAAGAATCTGAAGTAGATGAAGAAGAGGCAGCTATGCTGGTGAGAAGGTTCAAAAGAATGTTCAACAGAAACAACAGGTCAAGGAACTTCACCAAGAAACCCACTACTTCAAAGGCTGACTCTGGTTGTCACAAATGTGGATCACTGGAACACTTCATTCGTGAGTGTCCACTTTGGGAAACAGAGAAAGGTAAAGGGAAGGCAAAGGAACAAGTTAAGAGCAACTACAACAAAACTCCTTTCAACAAAACAGACATAAGGAAGGCTATGATAGCTGCATGGGGAGATTCTGAAAGTGAGGATGAAGAGGAACAACCTGAAGAACAATCAGCTCATCTGTGTTTGATGGCCAAACGTGATGACAGGGCTTACAATGATGAGCTTGCTAAAGAGGTATTCCTTGATCCTAATGTACTTAAAACTTATACTAAAGATGCTCTCATTGATTTAGTGTTTGAAATGGAAGATGAATGGACTCACACTAGTATTCGTCTAGGTGAGTGTCAAAGAGCTCTCAAAGTCTGCAAGGAACACAGTACGTGGATTGAAAATCAACGAACTGATGTGCAAAGCAGATTTTTTGAACTTTTTGACAAGAATCTTCTCTTAAAAGAAATGAATGAGAAACTCAAGTTTGAAAATATTATGGTTAATGTAGAACTGACTCAATACAAACTAGCTAATGCTGAAATATCTCCAAGTTCCTCCTCTGAATCTTTGCCTAAATTTAATGAGGATTTTGAAAAATTAAAATTTGATCTTGATGAGTTAAGAATTGAAAAGGCAAAATTGGAGAAGGAACTTGAGCTTCGAAAAGAAAGATGCATTAGTCATGTTGGAATTCCTAAGTGGATTGAGAATGCTCAAACCAAAAGAACTGAAGGTCTAGGATTCATACGTTCAAAGCATGAGAACAAGAAAAAATATGTAGACCTGCCTAGCTATAAAGTATGTACCTTCTGTGGTAAAACTGGCCATCTTGTTGCTACTTGTAACAAGAAGGAACAGTCTGTTAACAAGAATGTTAGGCAAGTCTGGGTAAAGAAATCTGATATTGCTTCAACGTCCAAGGAACCCAAGGAAACCTGGGTTCCTGAATCTAACCAATGAGTTCTTTTGCAGGTCCTAGTGAGGGGGAACAACACGTGGTACCTCGACAGTGGTTGTTCAAAGCATATGACAGGAGACAAATCAAAGTTTCTCTCACTAGAGGCCTATCCAGGAGGAACTGTGACCTTTGGAGACAACAAGAAGGGTGAAGTAATTGCTAAAGGAAAAGTAGGAAGGTCCAGTTCTCATTCAATAGAAAATGTACTTTTGGTCGAGGGTTTAATGCACAATTTGCTGAGCATATCACAATTTTGTGATAAAGGAAACTCTGTAAGTTTTACCTCTGATTCATGCAACATCATTAATGATAAAACAGGAAGGCTTGTTCTTGAAGGAACTAGAAAAGGGAACACATACATTGTGGATCTGAATTCTGTTCCAAGGAACAACCTTACCTGCCTGAGTGCCATTAATGATGATCCTTTATTATGGCATAGACGTTTTGGACATGCTAGCTTCTCACTCATGGATAAACTTAGAGCAAGGAACTTGGTCATAGGGCTTCCCTTAGTCAAGTTCCTCATACAACATATCTGTGATGCATGTGTGAGAGGCAAGCAAGTCAGGTCCTCCTTCAAAAGCAAAAACATGGTCAGCACCACAAAGCCATTGGAGCTAATCCATATGGATTTGTGCGGACCCATGCGTGTTCAAAGTAGAAGTGGAAAGAAATATGTTTTAGCTATTATTGATGATTTTTCTAGATTTACTTGGGTGATTTTCTTGTCTAGCAAGGACGAGACTTTTGATGAATTTGTGTCCTTTGCCAAAAGAGTTCAAAAGTCAAGTGGAAATCAAATTATCCACATTCGATCAGATCATGGAACAGAGTTTGAGAATTCAAGATTCGATAACTTTTGCAAAGAAAATGGCATGGATCATAACTTTTCAGCTCCAAGAACTCCTCAACAGAACGGAGTTGTTGAAAGGAAGAACAGGACTCTAGAAGACATGGCAAGAACTATGCTCATAGCAAGTGGACTTCTAAGGAACTTCTGGGCTGAAGCTATTAATACTGCTTGTTATATTATTAATATAGTTATGATGAGACTAATCATCAATAAGACTCCTTATGAACTGTTTAAGGGCAGAAAACCCAATATTTCTCACTTTCGAGCTTTTGGATGCAGGTGTTTTGTCCATAATAATGGGAAAAGGAACATAGGAAAATTTGATGAAAGAAGTGATGAAGCTGTGTTCCTTGGCTATGCGTCAAATAGCAAGGCTTACAGAGTTTACAACAAAAATACATTGTGTGTAGAAGAAAGCATTCATGTGATATTTGATGAATCTAATATGTTTATGAATGTACAGGAACAAGACATTAATGATTATGAAATTGGAATGATTAGAGACAGGAAAGAAGAGGAAGAAGCCTCCAAGCAAACCAAGGAAGTAAGAGAGGAACCTGAGCAAGAACATCAAGAAAATGCTGAAGTTCCTGATCAAGAAACCTCGGAGGAACAAGATCATGGAGAATCCGGCGACGAGGAAAATGCAGAAGAAACCGAAGAAGAAAGGCCTCAAATTGGAGTTCCTGCTAGAGAGTTTCATCCAAAGCCATTCAAATATCAAGGCTCTCATCCAACAGATCTTATCATAAGTGATATTGGTAAAGGAACTCAGACCAGATCACAGATGAGGAACTTCTGTGCCTTCCAAGCCTTCTTATCCACAATTGAGCCAAGAAATCATGACGAAGCTCTGAAGGATGCTGACTGGATAATAGCCATGCAAGATGAACTAAATGAGTTTGAAAGGAACAAGGTCTGGCATCTTGAAGAGAAACCAGAACACAAAAAGGTTATAGGGCTCAAGTGGGTATTCAGGAACAAGCTGGATGAATATGGAACAATTGTGAGAAACAAGGCCAGACTTGTTGTGAAGGGCTACAATCAGCAAGAAGGTATTGATTTCGAAGAAACTTTTGCTCCTGTTGCTAGATTGGAAGCTATTAGAATATTAATTGCTTTTGCTTCTTTCATGGGTTTCAAACTGTATCAAATGGATGTTAAATGTGCTTTCCTAAATGGTTTTCTTGAAGAGGAGGTGTACGTAGAACAACCTCCTGGTTTCGAAAATCCCCAATTTCCTAATCATGTCTTTAAGCTTGATAAATCTCTTTATGGGCTGAAACAAGCTCCTAGAGCTTGGTATGAAAGGCTCTCTAAGTTCCTTCTTCAAAATGATTTTAAAAGAGGAAAAGTAGATAAAACTTTGTTTTTAAAATCTGAAGGAACTGATTTACTAGTTGTTCAAATATATGTTGATGATATTATTTTTGGAGCAACTAACGAAAACTTGTGCAAGTACTTTGCTGAGCTAATGAGTGGTGAATTCGAGATGAGCATGATGGGGGAACTCAACTTCTTCCTTGGACTACAAATCAAACAAACAGAAAGAGGTATTGCAATTCACCAACAAAAGTATGTCAAGGAACTACTGAAGAAATATAATCTTGACCAAGCAAAGACCTACCATACACCTATGGGAACAGGCACAAGGTTAGATGAAGATCTACAAGGAACTAGTGTAGATCAAACTGGATACAGAGGTATGATTGGATCTCTTCTATACTTAACTGCTAGTAGACCTGATATAGCATTTAGTGTTGGCTTATGTGCAAGGTTTCAATCTATTCCTAAAGAATCACATCTTACAGCAGTGAAAAGGATCCTACGGTACCTCAAAGGAACTGACAATCTTTGTCTCTTCTATCCTAGAAGTGATACTTTTGATTTAAAAGGTTTTGCAGATGCTGACTATGCAGCAGATCTGGTGAACAGAAAAAGTACTTCAGGGATGATTCAGTTTCTTGGGCCATGTCTAGTTTCTTGGGGATCCAAGAAACAGAACACAGTGGCCTTGTCAACTGCTGAAGCTGAATATGTGGCAGCTGCTGCTTGTTGTTCCCAAGTACTCTGGATAAAACAACAACTAAGAGACTATGGTATGAAGTATAATTGCATTCCTATTTACTGTGACAATACTAGTGCCATATGCATTTCAAAGGATCCAGTTCATCATTCTCGTGTGAAGCATATTCATATAAGGCATCATTTTCTTAAGGATAATGTGGAAAAAGGCTTAATTAAATTAGATTTTTGTGAGATTGAAAATCAAATTGCTGACATTCTTACTAAGCCTTTGAGCAGGGACAAATTTGAAAAGATGCGCATGGAACTTGGTATGATACAATTGAGTTAGAAGACCTCAAGTTTCCCCAAGGTATAAGTCAATTGTGCATGCATTATATGTGTCTTACACAATCTGTATATGTGAAAACATAGTCCTGAGCATTAGAATGTATGGCAATACATATGGGATTGTGGCTGTATGTGAAGAAATCAAATTGCACTTGCTTATCTATATTACTAACAAGCTATGTTGATTTGTTCCAAGTTTCTCCTAATATTTTCATAAGATTTCGTTCTATCTCTTCTTGAATTAATTAGCTAGTCAGTTAATTAATTTTTATCTTCTGAAAAAAAATCTTATCCTTTTATTTTTGAATTAATCTCTCAAGTTTATCTCTTTAAATTCAAATCTATCTTCAATTAAATACCCTAGTCTTTTCGAATTCAATTCAAGTTTCTGATCAAAAACTTCTCTATTTAATCAAGACTCTTGATGTCAAATCACATTAAATGAATCTTCCGTCTTTAATCTGACCAAGTGAAAAGTAATTTCTCTATCCTTCTTCAAACGACACATACCCCATTCAATTCACCTTCTACACTATTCCACCGACCTAATTCACCTCTCAGAATTCACCCACTATAAAATGAAACCAAACCCTAACCACTGTTCCTCACCACCCTACTCCGTAAAATACACACTTGTCTTCAGTGATTCTTCTCCAGTTCCCATGGAAATCTCACCAAAAATACCTCAAAAAGCATCACCCATGGAAGTTGAGACTGAAACCTCAACTCAAGCTATCGCTGAAACCCCACAAAACAAGCCCATGGCTCGCAGTGATTCAAAGAAGAGGAAGATAGAGGTTGAAGAGGAATTGGACTACGAGGAACTCGGTGAACCAATTCAGGGGGAAAAATCAAAGTCACCTGCTGTCAAGAGGCTTGAAGCAAGCTCTGATCGATTCATCGTTGGTCTCTCCATTAATCTCAAGTGGTGTGAGATAAGTAAGTATACTGAACTTCTTGATATTCTTGAGGCTCAAAATTGGGTTAAGTTGTTTAGTGAATGTTATGACAATGTGATTGCTCATGCTCCGTTAAAAGAATTTTGTGCAAATTTTAAGAATGTGAATGGTGTGTGCACTAGCCGAGTTAAAAATAAGAAAATTAGTTTTGATGCTGATGATTTGGCTGCTGTGTTTGGAACTCCTAATGAGGGGTTTGATGAATATTTTAAAGGAGAAACTGAATTAAGTGTTGATGATGTTTCTATTGAGAAAATTGTTGAGTCAATTGGGGGTAAAGCTTCCAAAGTGAAAACCAACCATAACCTGTTCTCACCTATCCAAAAATTGTTGTTTATCTTTGTTCATATGGCCATAATACCAAGAACTCAGCACAGGAACGAGGCTAATCACCTTGATGCTGTGCTCATGTACTGCCTTGAAAACAAAATACAAATAAACTTCCCTTCCCTAATGATCCAGCACCTCTCTCACTGCATCGCCAACCATTTGAAGGTTGGATATGCTAACTTGTTGATCACTCTTCTAGAAAGCTGTGGTGTCTCCATGACAAATTATGAAAGCCTCAAACTAAAAACAAACCATTATGTGCAACCAAGAACCCTTGAGGCCAGAAACCTAACTGTTGTAAATGGAGTAACCCAATTCCTCTCCAAATCTCTCCCAAAAACCAAGCAGGATGAAGGGAGTGTGAAGAAAATGGAGGAAGAGGAGTTGGATAGATGGCTGGAGGAGGAGGACAGTGAGGGTGAGGGAGAAAAGAAGACTAAGGAAGTGCTCATAATGTCTGAAAAGAGTGCCCCTAGTGTTGGAAAGAGGAAGAGTACAAGGTTGGCTTTAGGCCAAAAGGAAAAGATAAGGCTGAATCTACTGCTGTAGTAGATTTATGTGATGAAAAGGGAGAAGAGAGAACTTTGGTTCAGGGGGAACAGGGCACCGTTGTGCAAGAAACTGGAAGAAGTCAGTCTGTTCCGGCAGGAGAAGGTCTAGAGTTTGCAGGATTTAACTCTGTCAGTGCTGCTTTGGAATTAAAGAATCTCAAGCGTACAGTGCAAAAGCTGATGGATGCACAACCTGCTCTGGTTCAGAGAATTGAGGCTCTAGAGAAGATGGTGTCAGACTTGGCAAAGGCTTCTACTGAGCTCACAACAGCAGTGCAGCAGAGCACCTCCACTATATCTCAAGGGCAGTCAGATCTTTTGAAGAAGCTGGAAGAGCTGGTCATTGAAGAAGTTCCAGCAGAAGATGCAGGAGAAGAGCATCTATCCTCTGCCCCTGAAGCCTAATTCTGTTTCTCTTATGTTTTAGCTATCCAACTTTTTGTTTTTTGAACTTGGTCTGGATTGAACTTTGTTTTATTTAGCTTATTTTGGTCTGTAAACACTTAAAACAGGGTATTTTGCTTTTTGGATGTTCTGGAGGAACATCAGTTTGTTTATATGGATGTTGCATGCTTGCTTTATGATTATTTGCATACTATTTCTGCCTATATGTGCTTTGTTCTATGCTTTGGACACAAACCATCATCATGGTGCTGTGTTTCGATATATATATTTGTGTGCATTAATTTTGATGAACGCCAAAAGGGGGAAAAGAAGGCAAACTCAATTGTTGACAAGCTCCATCCATCTAAAACTAGAAGGTATAATTTTCATTTCATTCAGTTCCTTGTTAATTTTTAAAGCTAGTTCATTTTTATTTTAAAGTAGTTTTTCCTTTTCTGATTGTCTTTCAATTTTATTCATGAGTTTGCTTAGGTTTGTCATTCATCAAAAAGGGGGAATATTGTTGATCTTAAGTTTTGATGATGACTCAAGGAACCTAAGCAAACCCATAAGGGCTTTAACATTTGTCTATTAGCTTTGATGTGTTGACAGGTTTTATATGCAACGATATTCTAGAGTCAGAGTGGAGCATGGAACAAGGTCAAAGGAAGAGCTTTGGATGAGCATAGAAGACAATCAGAAGCCAAGTTTCTTGAGTGAGGAACTGAAGCTCCAGAGTCGAAGCTTCACTGAGTTTCAAGAAGTCTATTGTAACTTTATTATTTATTTTAGACTTCTTGTATATATGTTAAGTACTTTGATTATTGATAGGATTTTAAGTGGATTTAATTTCTGTTTATAAAGATTTTATTTTCCTTGTTTAAAAAGATTCTATTTTATTTTCGGAAAATTATCTTTTAAACTATTCTATTTTCTTAAAGATTTTCTGTTTTAATTATCCTAATATTTTGGAAAATCTGACTTGGTAAAATCTCCTTTGAAAACTCTTTTTAAACGGATCTTTTACTTGGTCAAGGAGGTTGAGAAATTTAAGGAAGCGGTAAACCACTTCCTCAAGTATACTTCAGCTTGTTGCCCAAGCCTCCACGAACTGCACTTCCTAGTTTCATGGGAGTTGTGGTGAAGTGGAAGTCAAGGCAGACGTGGGAGTTTTTTCAACTGATTTCCTCTAGTATAAATAGAATTGGTTTTCTATTTTGAAGAGTACACTTGAGCATTACAATCTTCTAAGCTTTTCGAAAAGAGTCAAAATCCACTTAAGTTCTTGAGTGTCTTTGTACTTAGCATCTTAGAGTTTTAATTCGAGTTGTATTGGGAAGAGTTTGGGTAAACTCTAGAGTGTGTAGATTGCTTTGAGTGAAGCAAGGAGAAAGAGAGAGATTTGAGAGCTTAACTGATTGAGGGATCAGTTGAGGGGGAACTTAAGTTCGTAGAGGAACTTGAGTTTAGAGTCTTAATTTGTAATAGGTTGTTTGCCCTATTATTATTAAGAATTGAGTTTAAAATCCCTTGTGGTCGTGGTTTTTCTTCTTGATTAGGGCCAAGAAGTTTTTCACGTAAAATCTCTCTTGCACTTTAAAGTTTTTTGTTTGAGTTTCTTTTAGAATCACGCAAAAATTACCCCAGTTCCTCCACAATACAATTCACCCCCCCTCTTGTATTGTTCATTCGAGTCAACACCGTGGACTAAGTATAGGAGCAATGCTTAGGGCTCTATGCTCTCCATGATTTGCCGATCGAATAGCTATGTGGAGATCACGCTTTAAAGGTATAATAATGTGTCTTGTGTGTTATGCATGTGATCTTGGTTTAGGTGCTTATGAGTATGATTTATGAAATTTTGCTTATAGTACCTATAAATTCCTACAGCCAAGGCTATCCTTACCGCCGGTATCGAAAGGAATTCCGTTAATTGTTTCCCAATGGTAAAGGTGAAGTTTAGGGTAGGGTTTTCTTCCTCAATTAAAGGTTAAGGGGAGGCGGTTGTTCTTGCGTTGGCCTAGATGATTTATCTTTGGGTTCTTTTTGACATTTACTGGTGAGGTCTGGTCGGGTTCTTTTTGTGTCTTCCGGTGATTCATTCCATCTTGTGAGGTCTGGTCGGGTTCCTTACTTTGTTTAGTTAGGTTTTTTGTTGCTTTTATTTTTCCTTTTAATATGTTTTTAATGTTAAGTTTCCTTAGCTTGTTATGTTGCTTGGGTGTTTGCTTTTTAATATTTTAGTTGTTGTTCATGAGTTGGAGCTCTATCGGTAACTCTAGTTTGGTGGTTGTTTGTCAAATAATACTCTTTCTCTGCTTGTTCATGAGTTAGACTTGCATAGAGTAGTTCTAGTGATGGAGGGTTATGAAGTGTTATCGTTTTCTTGGAGCCTTATTGGTCGATTTTAGGGATTGTAAGGTTAATCAATCCCTTTTTAGTTGCTTATTCGGGGTGGGAGCGTGTTAAGGGGGGTTGTCTTGTTGCATGTATGGCTTCCCTCTTTGATAGTGGGTGATGTCCTCTGTGTTTGTGTTGTTTTCTAGAGGCTAGCGGTATTTATGCAAGCAAAGAGCATTCCTTGTATTGGAATTTATAGAGAGAAGGTAAGTTTGAGGGGAGAGGTTTGTTCGCTTGTTGATGTGTTCATTTTATATATATATTTATCCCCGTCCCTTGGTCGTAATTAGTAGTGTTTTTGGCTCCTACGAGCCACTTTTATTACTAATTTGTGTTTTCCAGTGCTTTGCTAGTTTTGCTTGAGTTTTGTAGGAATTTGCGTACTTGGAGCATTTTCCCGGGTTTTTCGAGGAGCATCCACAAGTATTGGAAGACCGCGACCCAGTTCGATAGCCCAAGACCGATTGGAGGGATCAAATCGGTGATTAAGGGCTCGAGTATGAAGATCCAAGGAGGAAACTCGGATTGGGCCAAGGAAAAGAGGCCCAATCGAGGTTTTGGTAGCCCAAGAGAAGCGGCCCGGACCAGTTTCTCCGCCCGGAGGCGCGCCCGGCCGGGCGGGGCGAGGCAGCAGTTCGCCCGGAGACGCGCCCAGACGGGCGCGAGAAAGCCTCAGAGGAAGAAAAAGGCGGGCCCGGTCGGGCGGCCCCTTGCCCGACCGGGCGCGTGTAGTTTTAGGTGTTTAGTGTTTTCCGTTCAGTTTTGTTTTAGCGAATAATTCTTGCTTAGTATTAATGTAATTTTATTAGGCAAGATTAGCACTTCTTCATTATTACTTACTCTAGTTTTTATTCTCTTCCCTCTCTCTACTCAACTTTCTCTCTCTAGACTTTTATTTTCTTTCTTGTTCCTCAACTCTATTGTAATTCCGCCGTCTTGGTACGATTTCTCTCTTAATTAATCTCAGTATTTTATTCATTCTATTTTCCTTCATGTCTTGTTTAATTATTATGTTTTGCTTAGTTTTAATTATGTCTGAGTAGTTTAATTCTAGGGTTTGTGGGGATCCATAATTAATGTGAAGGGATAATTTGTTATTGTTGATTATTAACTTTGCATGATAATTTCTTATTGAATTGTTTTAATTCTTTGCAATTGGATTATGAATCGAGCAGATGTAATTTGATTGTGAATGTTTAGCAATATTGAATTGATGAATCGAGCAGATGTTAATTTGATATTAAAGGCTATTTTCAATAGGAACTTAGATTTAGTAAATTGCGAGAGCCTGTTAGATCTATGTTGGTTAATAAATTGCGAGAGCCTGTTAATCATGTTATTTATGCAATGTTGATTGATTGATTGTTATGTTTTATCCCGGAACATTAATTATTGGTGAACCTATGACCCTAGGCCTTCTTATTATTGATTTTCTCCCTGAACTTGATCTCCGTAGAATAGTTTCACATTACAACAAATTGGTTACTCTAATAATTTAGACTATATTAGTTAATTAGGAGTAAAATGACCAGTTTTCCTGTGGATTTGACCCTACTTCCCTATCTACTTTAGTTAGAGGATTTAGGTAGTACTTTTGATTAGGTGATACGACTTTAGCCTGTCAAAATTTGGCGTCGTTGCCGGGGAAACGGTTTTATTTTTATTTCTAATTGTTTTTGTAGTTTAGATTATTTTTCCCTTTTGCCTGAAAGGAAATTAGTTATTTGAGGTAGTTCTAATATCTGTCTTCTTAGTTCTTTGTTTATGCCCAGGTGTTCCAGATCAGGTTACATTCCATTCGATCCTGAGATCGAACGCTCGTTTCATAGACAGAAGAATTTTTACAGGCAGATCCTAGCAGGTTCTGGGAGTAATAATATTCCTAGAAATCCATTACCTACTTCTAGTGATTCGGAGCATTCTTCTGATTCAGAACTAGAGATGGGTACACCACCACCACCTCCACCTCGCAAGCTTAGCGATTATTCGCAACCATCGCTAATGGATTTTCCACATCTTTCTCCTACGCCCGATCTTGAGGGAGTCCAGTTCGAGATCAAGCCCCAGTTCATAACGAAGATAGAAAGAAAGCAATTCAGTGGAGCAAAGGGTGAAGATCCTAATCTTCACATTGCAGATTTCTGTCAATACTGCAATACTATTAGGCAGAATGGGGTAACGCAGGATCAAATCAGGGAGATTCTTTTTCCCTTTTCTTTATGTGGAAAAGCTAAATTATGGTTTAATGGTTTGAATAGAGCTGCACTTGGTATTACTAACTGGGAGACTCTTGCGTTGAATTTTTATAATAAATATTACCCTGCAGAGAAAACAGCTTTATTGAGAAGCGCTATCCAGAATTTTGCCCAAGAGACAGATGAAGCATTATATGAAGCTTGGGAAAGATTCAAGGATCTGCAGAGGGAGTGTCCCCACCACAATTTGGCGAAGTGGCAGTTGATTCAAGCTTTTTACAATGGTTTAGGAAATGCATCTAGGACAATTTTAGATTCCGCAGCTAGCGGTAGATTTATGAATTTAAATGTTGATGATGCAGGTCAGGTTATTGAAGATATGGCAATCCATAATTCCCAATATGGGAATGCTAGAGGTTATGCTAACAAGGGCAAGCATCATGTTGATTCAGTCACTTTATTGCAAGCCCAGCTTACTTCTATTTGTCAGAAACTAGATAATCTTACTACTAACAATCCTAATTCTGTTGCTAATGTTTCTGCTGTTTCTAATAATGCTAATGATGCTTTTTGTGAAAATTGTGGAAGTGTAGGTCATTATGAACAAGATTGCAGGAGTTCAATGGAGCAAGTTAATGCTTTTCAAACCTACAAGCAAAATAACCCATACTCCAATTCCTACAATCCTGGCTACCGGAACCATCCCTACCTATCTTACCGTAGCACCAATGTTCAAAATCCTCCACCCCCACAACAACCACAACAAGCACCCCCTCCACAGCAGAAATATTACCATCCTCATGTTAACTAGAAACCCCCATCACAACCCTCTACTACATCTTCTGACCCTGCTTTATCAGAAATTAGGGCAATGCTGACCAGTATGCAAAAACATATGGAGAGTAGAGACCAACAGATTGACTCTATTATAGCCCATAATAAAGTCATGGACACCCAAATTGCCTAATTGTCCTCTACCCTTCAATCTCGTCAGCAGGGAGCTTTACCAGCGCAGGGAATTCAACCTACGGATCATGCCAATGCAATCACCCTAAGGAGTGGTTCACACTACGATGGGCCCCAAATGCCCAAAGAGGATGAACCTGATTTAATTAATATTGCTAATCCTGATTCCGTTGTACCAATTTCCCCTGCAGGGCTGCAGGGTAAAATTCCTGATACTAATATTTCTGATGTTTCATTGCAGGGTACAACCTCAGGGAAGGATGCACCCCAGGAGAAGAGTTGGGAAGCACCACCAGTTATCAAGCTACCTTTTCCTGACCGTCACTTGAAGACTAAGTTGGATAAGCAGTTTGGTAAGTTTTTGGAGGTAGTAAAAAATTTGCAGGTAACAGTTCCTTTCACAGAACTTATTGCTCAGGTTCCTGCATATGCTAAATTCATGAAAGACATATTGACTAGGAAAAGGGCCTTTAATGAGGTAGAAACTGTAGCATTCACTGAGGAATGTAGTGCACTTTTACAAAATAAATCCCCTCCTAAATTAAAGGATCCCGGTAGTTTTTCTATCCCTTGTCATATTGGAAATGTTTTCATTGATAAAGCATTATGTGATCTAGGTGCTTCTGTTAGTGTAATGCCATCGCCTGTTTGTGCTAAATTAAATATGGGAGATTTAAAAGTTACTAATATAACATTGCAAATGGCAGACCGTTCTGTTAAATACCCCTTAGGTATTTTAGAGGATGTACCTGTTAGAGTTGGTAAATTTTTTATCCCTGTTGATTTTGTTGTTTTAGACATGGCTGAGGACACACAAATTCCCATTATATTAGGTAGACCTTTTCTCCATAATGCAGGAGCCATTATTGATGTAAAGAATGGTAAACTAACCCTTTCTGTTGGCGATGATAATATCACTTTTAATTTAGGGAAAGTTTTGAAAGGTCCAATGCTTGAAGAAAATTGTTATTTAATTGATGTGCTTGATGTAATGGATGATATTTGTGAGGAAAGCTTACCACAGGTTCTTGCAAGGGACCCCTTGGAGGAAATTCTTTGTGGAAATTTGTCTGCAGGTGACATGAGCGTATGGAGCAAGGAGGTGGATGATATAGAAAGAGCTCTTACCACCGAGGAATTTAATCCTAATGATTGTGTGAAGGTAGTAAATTTGGTTCAGGAATCAAAACTTGCAGAGGTGAAGAAACCTGAACTAAAACCTCTCCCTTCTCATTTAAAATATGTTTTCCTTGATGAGCAGGAACTGTACCCTGTGATCATTAGTACTACACTTGATGACCCACAAACTTCCCAACTTCTAGAGGTTCTAAGAACCCACAAAAGGGCAATAGGGTACAGTATTGATGATCTCAAGGGTATAAGCCCTGATTTTTGTATGCACAGGATACACTTAGAGGACAACTACAAATCATGTATTCAACCCCAGAGGAGGTTGAATCCAAATATGCAAGAGGTAGTCAAGAAAGAGGTTATGAAATTACTTGATGCAGGTATTATCTATCCTATTTCTGACTCCAAATGGGTAAGTCCTGTACAGGTGGTTCCTAAGAAGGGTGGGATGACTGTGATTAAAAATGATAAAAATGAATTAATTCCCACTAGGACTGTTACAGGGTGGCGTATGTGCATTGATTATCGTAGATTAAATATCGTCACTAAAAAGGACCATTTCCCTCTCCCCTTTATTGATCAAATGCTTGAGAGGTTAGCAAATCATAAGTTCTTTTGCTATTTGGATGGGTATTCGGGATTTTTCCAAATCCCGATCCACCCTGACGATCAGGAAAAGACTACATTTACATGCCCTTATGGCACTTTTGCATATCGTAGAATGCCTTTTGGTTTATGTAATGCACCTGCTACCTTTCAACGTTGCATGATGAGCATTTTTTCTGATTTCATAGAGTCTATCATGGAAGTCTTTATGGATGATTTTAGTGTCTATGGTTCTTCATTTGATTCATGTCTAATTAATTTAGCTAAAATCCTGAAAAGATGTGAAGAATGCAACTTGGTTTTAAATTGGGAGAAATGTCACTTTATGGTGACAGAGGGAGTAGTCCTGGGTCACATTGTATCTGATAAGGGCATACAGGTAGACAAAGCTAAAATTTCAGTGATTGAGCAATTACCTCCCCCAGTTAATGTTAAGGGAGTTAGGAGTTTATTGGGTCATGCGGGGTTTTATCGCCGTTTTATCAAAGATTTTTCTAAAATTGCTAAACCACTAACTCAGCTTTTGCTTAAGGATGCCCCTTTTGTTTTTACTGACGAGTGTCTTGAGGCTTTTGACAGGATTAAGCAGGCTTTGATATCGGCACCCATCATATGTGCTCCCGATTGGAACCTTCCATTCGAGATTATGTGTGATGCAAGTGACTATGCTCTAGGAGCCGTGCTTGGACAAAGGAAGGATAAAGTTTTGCACGCTATTTATTATGCAAGCAAAACTGTAGATGAGGCCCAAGTCAATTATGCCACCACGGAAAAGGAGTTTCTTGCTGTTATATATGCTTTAGAAAAATTTAGATCATATCTTGTTGGTTCTAAAGTCATTGTTTTTACTGACCATGCAGCTTTGAAATATCTAATAGCTAAGGCGGAATCCAAGCCAAGGCTACTCCGATGGGTTCTCTTGCTCCAAGACTTCAATATAGAGATAAGAGATAAAAAGGGAGCAGAGAACGTAGTGGCAGATCACTTGTCACGTATCAGGTATGATGAGGGTAAGGATTTTCTTCCTATAGATGATTTGTTCCCCGATGATAACCTGTATGCAGTAGTAGAGAATCACCCTTGGTATGCGGATTTTGCTAATTATTTGGTGGGTGGTACTCTACCTCCTGACTTGTCCTACCAACAGAAAAAGAAATTCCTTTATGATGTTAAACATTATTTTTGGGATGATCCTTTTTTGTTTCGTGAGTGTGCAGATGGATTATTTCGCAGGTGTGTTCCCGAATGGGAAGTTCACGGCGTTCTTACAAGTTGCCACACTTCACCCTATGGTGGACATCACGGCCCCTCTAAAACGGTGGCTAAGATTAACGAGTCAGGCTTCTTTTGGCCTACCATGTTTAAAGATGTTAATACTTTTGTGCAGGCTTGTGACCCTTGCCAGAGGACTGGCAACATTTCGCGGAGGCATGAGATGCCCCAAACTGGGATTCTTGAAGTCGAAATATTTGACGTTTGGGGTATCGATTATATGGGGTCGTTCCCATCTTCCAATGGGAATTGTTACATACTTGTAGCCGTAGACTATGTGTCCAAATGGGTTGAAGCCATAGCCTCACCAACAAATGACTCTAAGGTAGTCATCAAACTATTCAAGAAGATCATATTTCTCAGGTTTGGTGTTCCACGAGCCATTATTAGTGATGGGGGTACCCACTTCCACGAGAGACAACTGGACAACTTACTTAGGAAATACGGTGTGTATCATAGAACCGGGCTTAGTTACCATCCCCAAACTAGCGGTCAAGTTGAGGTCTCTAATAGGGAAATCAAGGCGATCTTAGAGAAGGTAGTAGCCAAGTCTAGGAAGGATTGGAGTATGAAGCTAGATGACACACTTTGGGCATACCGAACAGCATTTAAGACACCGATTGGTACTTCACCTTATAGACTAGTTTATGGTAAGGCATGCCATCTTCCCGTAGAGTTGGAGTACAAAGCTTTTTGGGCAATCAAGGAGCTTAATATGGATTCTAAAGCCGCGGGTAAGAAGAGACTTCTCCAACTCAATGAATTGGATGAGTTTAGGATGTCAGCATATGATAGTGCGAGGATGTACAAGGAGAAGACCAAGAAGTGGCATGACAAGAGGATCCTACCAAAAGAGTTTGCACCGGGTGACAAGGTTCTTCTCTTTAACTCTAGATTGAAGATTTTTCCAGGAAAGTTGAAATCTAGGTGGTCCGGTCCCTTCACTGTCACAAAGGTGAACAAATTCGGTTCGGTGGAGTTGGTGAATGACAAAGGTGAGGAGTTCAAGGTAAATGGCCAAAGGTTGAAGGTGTATCATGAAGATGCTACCATTAGAGATGTGGAGGAGACTCTCCTAACCCCACTTCCAAAATGAGGTCAAAGATGGTAAGAAGGTCGTGCGGGACTTAGATAAACCAGCGCTTTGCGGGAGGCAACCCGTATTTTACTTGTTTTTATTTTTGTTTTTTTCTTCTTTTTCTTATGAGAGGAGAGAGAAGGGAATTTAATGAGTTTCATGAGTTTTTGGTACAGATTACAGGAAAAGAGTTAGTGAAAATTTGAAGAAAGTTAGGTCGACTAACTTTGCTCTCGGGCCCGGCAGGGCGAAGCTTCGCCCGACCGGGCGCGAGAGTAAGGGTAGGAAAAGCTCGAAATTGGCCCGACCGGGCAAAGGAACGCCCGACCGGGCGCGAGAGTTGACATATACGGACCTTTAAATGGCCCGGCCGGGCGGGATGACGCCCGACCGGGCGCGAGAAGAAGCAAATTTGAGAAGAGGAAATTCGCCCGATCGGGCGAAGGCACGCCCGATCGGGCGCGAGAGGATGCTAGGGGTGACAGTAAAGATCGCCCGATCGGGCGGTATGAGGCCCGACCGGGCGCGAGCGCATCTAATGATATACATTTAGATCGCCCGACCGGGCCAGGCAGCGCCCGGCCGGGCGCGTCAAAGCCCCCCCGTCTTCCCTTTCTTTTTCTTTCTTCTTCCTCCTTTCTTCTTTCTTTCTTCATTTCTTTCTCACTTTCCTCCATACTTTATCTCTCTAAAACTCAAATTTTCTCTAACTTCTCTCTAAGATTTCTCCTCCAATTCTCATCCAAATTCAGAAATTTTTACATATTCTTACTCCTCTCTTCATCCTCTACATTCCTATATCAAAAATTTCCATTTTCCACAAATTAAATTTTTGACCACACTCCCAATGGCGGCTAAAAGGGCGAGAAACTTTCTCGGGGGTAGCTCAAGCGAGTCATCCCAACAATATGACCCGGCTCTTCAACTCCCTCAATGGCCGACGATCAAGATCGCGACGGCGGAGCAACGGGAGAAGTTGGAGGTGCTCTACGGACGAGAGGTAATTCCCTCACGGTGGTTACACCATCCCACTTTAGAAGCTTTAGGTATTTATGGTTTTGTTAGGAGATTTTTAAACGATATTGGTATGCGTAAATTTGTAGATATGCATTATTCGACATACCGTGAATTAACTTGTGAATTTTTATCTTCTCTTGTTATTCAAAACCATAAAAGTGGTCCAAAACTAATTTTTAGGCTTAATAATAAAAACATCACTCTCTCTTTTGTGGAATTTTGTAAATTGTTTGAACTGGAACCGGAATTAAATAGACAATGGAATGCTGAGTTTAAAATGGAGGATGTGTATTTAGCTTTGACTGGCATTTCTCATGTTTCTGCACAACACGCTAGTGCTAGGCCTATTCACCACCCCGTCCCTAAAATGTGGCAAAGATTTGCCGGTGTATGTTTCCTAGGTAGGAATGAACCCCATAACTGTCAGACCAATGAACTAGCTGTAATTGGCCATTACATGTTTGGGTATGAGAAATTGAACATAGCCCGGTATATCATCCACCACCTAGGTAGGCATGCTACGGCCAGCAACCACCACACTACCCCCATCCGTCTTGGTGGCCTTATCACTAGGATAACCATCAAGAAGGCCGGTTTTGTAGAGAGTGGACCCCACCGGATGACTAACATGGGACCCGACACCTACATGACCTCTAGGTACCTTGAGGAGCTTGGGTGGTTGCGGGTAGGCGAGAACCAGGTCACCCATTGGTGCATTAGGACAGGGACTTAACAACCCTTGCCCATTTTTCCTTTGCCCAACCCAGACCTGACCGCCTTTCCCCCAGGGCAAGAGTCCTACACTTATGCCCTGTTAGTTGCCCATGCTAGGGGTGAGGATCCACAGCGGGCCCAGCCACCGCCTGTAGTTCAGCCCATTCCACAGCCACCATCACCACCCCGACAGTCCTATTCCGTCCCTCACGGTGACTCTGACCCAGTTTGGGGCTTGCAGAGTATTGGCCAGGCCATAGGCCGCATAGAGCAGACCCAGACCGAGTTCAGACAGATGATTGGCTCTGTCGACCATAGGCTAGGCTACCTGGAGAGGAACCAGGGTAGGGGGCTCTACCCTATTTATGATGATTACGCTCGTCGGGGCAACATTCCCGACGATGCTGTTTACCCAGACTGGTTCCAGCCCCCACCTCAGGGATACGATAGGGATCCCACTGCCCATGGTATTTACACAGACTATTCCTCGTTCCATGGGTACGGCTAGGACATACCTTTTGGGGGACCGCCGGGGGGGACTTTTCACGCTAACTATTTTGGTGGTAGCTCCTTTGGTACAGATGGTGCAGGTTCCAGTGGTGGAGCTGGTGGGTCCTCTCGGATGGACCAGGATGAGGATGAGTAGCCAGCTGGGCTACTTTCGAGCCAATGAGGACATTGTCCGATCTTGGCTTGGGGAGATTTTTGGATTTGGTATATACTTTTCTTCTTCCTTTTTCTTTATTTTTGTTTATTTTTTTGGTGTGTTTTGTTAGTTTAGATTTATTGCTTTTTTAGATTAGTTTATTGCTTTCCTTATTTGAAAATACAAAAAAATTAAAAAATCAAAAAAATAAAAAAATACGAACCAATGAACTGTAAATCATGCTTCCCTGTGCCCCATACTTGAGAAAAATTGTTTTTATTCTTGGTATTTGATTTTGAGCATTGTGGATTAGTTGATCATGATTTGAAGTTTAGTTACTTGGATTCCTAAACATGCGTCAATTTTGCCCAACTGCTTGTGAATATAGTGCTTGACTAGTTGATTTGGTTAGGAATGTGTGATTAGTTCTTGGTATGTCAATGAATTTGAGTATTGATTTGCAACTATGAGTAGTGTTTCATGACTCAATATTATGCACATGTGGAGGACGAAGGCATTTGTTCTTTAGGTAGCCTTCAGATTTATTTAGATACATTTGTTCCCTTCTTGCTACCCATGTTGTTGCCTTGACTTTTTATTGTTTTTAGCCACATTACAAGCCACTTTTGCCCCATTGGTTACTAGTCCCAAGCTTGGCTTGGGGGAGCTATTAGTGAGTGAGGTGAGGGAGTTTGTAGTGTGTACATTATTTGCACAATTTGGGTGGGTTTGAGAAGTTATTTGTTCTTGATCATATTTTTGTTTTGATGAGTTTTATAGTGTATATACTTGAGAAAAAAAATAAAAGTGTGATGAAAAAAAAAGAGAAGTTCAAGAAAAAAAAAAGTGAAAAAAAAGAAAGTGAACTTCTACAAAAAAAAAAAAGAAAAAAATGAAAAAAAGAGCAAAAAGAAAAAAGTTTCATGTTCAAATTATCTGAGTGAAGGTTTATCAAAAGAAAGAAAAAAATTGAGTTTCATTGTAAATATTTGAGTTTGAGTTCAAAGTTTGTTTATTCACTCTTGTTCCATATTATCATATTTTTATGAGTGAATTTTGTAAGTTTTGGGATTGATTTTTATGATTGGAGTATATTTGGTGGATTTGTGTTGGAGTTAGTTTTGTTGGAGATGATTATGATCATTATTTTTGGTCATGGGTTTATTAGGATATGGCTCCCTTTTAGCAAGGCTTTTCTCTCACATATTCCCAAATTTATCCTACCCTTTACCCTAGCCTTACATTACAAGCTTTAAAAGACCTTTTGACCTTGTGCATAGAGTTGTGTAAATGTGAAAGTGTTGTTTATCAATGCAAGTTATGACTTGACATATTCCGAGTCGACTATTAGGTTGAGTGTATGTCTTTTTAAACACACGAGTGTTGTGAGTTTGGGAGGGCATTGTTCACATTAAAGGGGTTGGGATGGAGAGCGATCGAGTACATCTTTTACTCGCCACATAAATGAGAGTTGAGTGTGTGAGCACTAGTCTTGAATTCTATATGCTCTTGTGGTTTGCTCTACTTGACAATTGTTGGGGAGGAAGGGTGATTAGATGGATAGGATTGGTTGATTTTGAAGCATGTTCACTTGATTTGCCTTGAATCGTTTGTGCTTGATTTTTATATTGGGGTGAGGCATGTTTTTATTGTTCATTGAGGAGCTCTTTGCTTAGGGACAAGCAAAGGTTTGGCTTGGGGGAGTTTGATGTGTTCATTTTATATATATATTTATCCCCGTCCCTTGGTCGTAATTAGTAGTGTTTTTGGCTCCTACGAGCCACTTTTATTACTAATTTGTGTTTTCCAGTGCTTTGGTAGTTTTGCTTGAGTTTTGTAGGAATTTGCGTACTTGGAGCATTTTCCCAGGTTTTTCGAGGAGCATCCACAAGTATTGGAAGACCGCGACCCAATTCGATAGCCCAAGACCGATTGGAGGGATCAAATCGGTGATTAAGGGCTCGAGTATGAAGATCCAAGGAGGAAACTCGGATTGGGCCAAGGAAAAGAGGCCCAATCGAGGTTTTGGTGGCCCAAGAGAAGCGGCCCGGACCAGGTTCTCCACCCGGAGGCGCGCCCGGCCTGGCGGGGCGAGGCAGCAGTTCGCCCGGAGATGCGCCCGGACGGGCGCGAGAAAGCCTCAGAGGAAGAAAAAGGCGGGCCCGGTCGGGCGGCCCCTTGCCCGACCGGGCGCGTGTAGTTTTAGGTGTTTAGTGTTTTCCGTTCAGTTTTGTTTTAGCGAATAATTCTTGCTTAGTATTAATGTAATTTTATTAGGCAAGATTAGCACTTCTTCATTATTACTTACTCTAGTTTTTATTCTCTTCCCTCTCTCTACTCAACTTTCTCTCTCTAGACTTTTATTTTCTTTCTTGTTCCTCAACTCTATTGTAATTCCGCCGTCTTGGTACGATTTCTCTCTTAATTAATCTCAGTATTTTATTCATTCTATTTTCCTTCATGTCTTGTTTAATTATTATGTTTTGCTTAGTTTTAATTATGTCTGAGTAGTTTAATTCTAGGGTTTGTAGGGATCCATAATTAATATGAAGGGATAATTTGTTATTGTTGATTATTAACTTTTCATGATAATTTCTTATTGAATTGTTTTAATTCTTTGCAATTGGATTATGAATCGAGCAGATGTAATTTGATTGTGAATGTTTACCAATATTGAATTGATGAATCGAGCAGATGTTAATTTGATATTAAAGGCTATTTTCAATAGGAACTTAGATCTAGTAAATTGCGAGAGCGTGTTAGATCTATGTTGGTTAATAAATTACGAGAGCCTGTTAATCATGTTATTTATGCAATGTTGATTGATTGATTGTTATGTTTTATCCCGGAACATTAATTATTGGTGAACCTATGACCCTAGGCCTTCTTATTATTGATTTTCTCCCTGAACTTGATCTCCGTAGAATAGTTTCACATTATATACAACAAATTGGTTACTCTAATAATTTAGACTATATTAGTTAATTAGGAGTAAAAAGACCAGTTTCCCTGTGGATTCGACCTTACTTCCCTATCTACTTTAGTTAGAGGATTTAGGTAGTACTTTTGATTAGGTGATACGACTTTAGCCTGTCACTTGTCCTGTTGCTTCTTGGTTGCGGGATGATTTAGGTCTTCATTCACTGACTATCATCCTAGTGTCGGTGTTGGTGTTCATGATGGCAAAGACAGTCATCATTAAAATTTCAATCTTGAAGGAGGCTCCGGATGATCCTCATCTTTAATGTTTGGGGTAAGCTAAGTCCTCCATTTCCTTGCATTCTATATAGGTAGAATTGCAAGAAAGAAACCCGCATTTTGGTGTAAGGTTTCTATGGGCAGAGTAGTGGAAATATTCAACTCTTGTGGGTTGGCTCCCAGACTCTTAGGAGGTGGCTATGCTTTTCAATCCCTAAGAGTAGAGTCATGTGATGGGTCTTTTAGTTGGCAATAAGGTACTTTCGACTTTCGAGCGTATTGTTACTACACTACTTCCACCGGGATTTCGCATGGTATTCTGGAAAGTTTCGGTTCCCTTCTTTAGTGTTCGCTTGCATTATCTATCCTTCTCTAAGGTTTTGGTTTGTTTAGCAACTTTTGGTCCAACAAAAGGTTTTAGTAAGAACCTTTTGGTTATTCGGGCTACGAGGTATTTGATATGATGCACAAGGGTGTAATCATTTACTTCGTTTTCCCTCTTTTGGTTTGGCTAGGTGGGTTTTGTTGTTTTTAGTTTCTTGTTTTAGGTCTGTTAGGTTGTAATTTGCCTTTTATTTATGAAGTTCTCATTGTAAAATTAAAAAAAATAAAAAAAAAGTAAATAATTAAAAAAAATAAAAAATAAAAAAACCTAAAAAATTTAACTTGTATTTTCTCATAACCAAACATAGTGAACACATGACATCATATGTGATCAATACCCTACACAAGCAGAGGACTTACAACAATTATTAAGTCCCCTACACAAACAGAGGACTTACATCACTTGTTCAGGGATTACTTTATAGCAAGAACAACTTGGAGGTGTGGAAGCCTTGGCATCTACTATTATATACGACTTTTTATTAGTCAGGATATTGGTTTTTCTAGTTACCGCACCAGTGCATTTATTGTTACTATTTGGAGTCTCTAGTTATTTAGGAATAATATGATTTTCAATGCTACATCCATGACACGATTACTCCGATTGGGTTGTAGGTCTCACGAATTCTCAAAACACATGCAATTTTTATTAACTCGAACAACTCTAAAATTTACTGGTTCTGGTGATCTTCGCCACCTAGGTTTTATGCTGCTCAATTAGGGACAGTTAAACATAGTACTATTCTATTCACTCTACAAATTGACGGATCTTGGTTTCAGGACAATCAAAGAGCTGGAATGAGTTAGTGCCTCGATAACACTGACCCCTTGATGATAGGATCATTTGCAGCAGAAATTAAGGGTTCGTAACTTCGGCTTTACATACTAACGCGAATGATTGTACGTATGGACTACAATGAGCTCTGGCTTCAAATTATCAATCGATCAAAGTCTTTACAGATTCCTATACTTTGATTTCTTTTCTTCGAGGTGATGGTTAAACACAATATTTTTTTTTTACGGGATAAAGTCACTTAAATAAGCATTAGCAGTTTCAAGAACAATAATAGTGTTTAAATCACTAGGGACTTCTTCAATCCAAACACGCAAATCAACATAATTTTTGCTAATGTGAGCAAGCTTGTAAGCAGCTTCGTTCCCCTTTCTTCCAATGTGAGCAGCCTCAAAGAAAGAGCAGGCCTTTACGAGGTGGATAACATCAGCTACAATGCGCCCAAAGTAGGAGTGCTCCTGTTTCCTAGCTAATCAAGAGCTGAATTAGTTTCAAGCTGTCAGACTCAAGTATGATCTTGGTGAGGCCTGCTTTGATAACGATCCTAAGGCTGTGTCTAGCAGCCATGGCCTCTACTATATCAACCCTAGGGCAGCCTCTAATCTTGTGGCAGGTGGCTAGCATCACAACCCCACAACAATCTCGAACAACTCCACCCATACCAATGTCTGATTCACCAAATATCGCAGCATCCGTATTTGACTTGTAGAAACCAGCAGCAAGGGTTGACAAGCTCTGAGGAACCACTCTTCTGCTAATCAACTCAAAACGGAGAGTAGAGTTGGCCTTGTCATACTCACTAATGATACCAATAGCCTTTCTCAAAATTTCAGGCAATTGAACCTCTTTGTTCTTAAATAACCACAGATTTGTTCTCAGCCAAATACCCCAAAGTAAAATCCAAAACTTGTCCCACCACAATTTGTCTTTAATTACCTCCCCTTTTGTCTTCACCCAAGACATAAAAGGTTGGGAATTATCCTCATGCATAACCAGTCTCAAAGGAGACAAATACCACAAAACTTTGGCAGCATTGCACTAGAGCAAAGCATAGGTAGTCGTCTCAAGCGCTTCACCACACATAGGACAAACATCATCCACATACACACATACCCCTTTTTCAGATTACATCTCACAGGGATGGAATTTTGGATAGCTTTCCAACCAAAATGCTTGATTTTAGGGGGGCAGTCTAGCAGCCCACAAAGAAGACCATGTGGCATTGTGAGGAGGAGCAGACAAAGATGGGGAAGAGATTTTGGTGGCTGCAAGAACCGCATGACAAGCACTACGAACAAAAAAACTTACCATTTTTGGTATAATGCCATTTCCATGAGTCAGCACCTCCAAAGTGGGCAATAGGAATTTTGATAATTTCATTAAACTACCATTCAAAGAAGTGAGAAGAAAGTGTGTTGGTATCCCACTTCCCATCACTAATCAAATCAGCCACATACCTAGGAGCATCATTTGCAAGTTGCTTCCTGCTAAGAATGCTAAACTTTGGTAGAAAAGGAACCCAAGGGTCCTTCCATACATCAATAGTCGAGCCCGAGCCAATTAGCTTCCTAGCACCCTTCGAAACCAACTCTCTTGCAAACATAAGCAATCTCCACGTGAAGCTAGCACTGGCAAAACTTTAGCATCTATAAGATTAGAATTTGGGGAAATACTTTTGCTTGAGCGTTTTTGTCATCAAGGATTGAGAGTTAGTTAACAAACGCCACACTTGTTAAGCAAACATAGCTCTGTTAAAGATATGTAAATCCCGCATTCCCATTCCACCTTCAGCTTTTGAAAATCATCTTATCCTACACAACCTAAGCCGCTTTGCGCTCATTTTTCTTTTGGCCCCAAAAGAAACTACGGCATATCTTTTCAATTTCATTGAGGATGCTAGACAGAATGCAAAAGACTTGCATAGCATAAGTCGGAATGGCTTAAGTAATGGACTCAATAAGGATCTTCTGCCCCGCTTGAGAAAGAAAACCCTCCTTCCACCCCTTAAGCTTCTTCCAAATCTAGTCTTGAATAATTGAAAAAATCCTTATCTAAGAGCTACCAAGGTAATTAGGTAGTCCGAGGTATTTGTCATGTCGTCCATCAACGACCTTAAAAGATAACTTCGTCTGAAGCAAATGTATCATTTCTAGATCAATATTTCGGCTAAAAGACACTTCGGATTTCTCAATATTCAACTTTTGGCCCGATACAGCTTCATAGGTGGCAGGAATATCAAGCATATTCTCAACTTCATCTTCATTAGCCCTAACAAATAAAAGGCTATTATCCGAAAAAATAGATGTGAAATAGGGTCACTTTCTTCCCAATTTTCACACCATGAATAAGCTTCTTACTTTTGGCATCGCGAAGGAGGGAAAAGAGGCCTTCCGAACAAATGATAAGAGATACGGAGACAGTGGATCACCTTGACAGAGCCCACTAGACGGAAGAAAACCCCTCGACAGTTGTCCGTTCACAAGAATCTTGAAGGAAGCACTCTCAACACATTTCATAATCGACATCACAAAGGAGCTCGGGAAGCTCAATTTCCTCTTCACTTCTCTAAGAAAGACCATTCAACTCCATCATAGGCTTTACTCATATCAAGTTTAAGCCCGAGATGCCCCACCTTCCCTTTCTTCTTTTTCCGCAGATAATGAAAACACTCATAGGTCACAAGAATATTATCAGTGATCAGTCTACTAGGAACAAACCCACTCTGAGACTCATGAATAATGTCAGGGAGGACAAGCTTCAATCTGTTGGCAAGAACTTTTGTAACAATTTTGTATTAAAAACATTACATAAACTGATTGGTCTACAATCCGTAGGAGACTCACATTCTTTCTTTTTAGGAATTAAAACAATCTAAGTCTGACTAATAGAAAAAATATCTCCCCCATTATTCAAGATATATAATACTTTTTCAATCACATCACTACCAAAAATACTCCAAAATTTCTGGTAAAAAAGAGCGCACATACCATCGGGCCCAGGAGCTTTCGTGGGATGCATATGTTTTAGAACATTATGGACTTCATCACCTTTAAAAGGTTCAGACAGCATGGTAGCCATGGAATCCGTGACACTGGGGCTCACTTTGTTGATGACACTCTCTGGCTCAACATGAATAGAGGCGCCAAAAAGGTCTTTAAAATGCTCAACAAACACCTCATCAGCAATATGGTCCTCCTCGTCATAAATGTTCCCAGCTTCATCAAGAATTTCCGCAATTATTTGGTTTCTTTTACGACATTGCTTTGCCTTTGTGTGAAAGAAACCGAAATTTTTTTTTCTCCACTTTTGAGTCATTCTTGTCTACTCTTTTGTTTCCAATACAACTCCTCTCTTCTCTTCAATCTTGTTCATCCTCTCATCAATGGCTTGCATTTGAGAAATATTTTCCGGGGTCAGGTTTTTCTCCATCAGCATTGTCATAGTAGCTTTACACTCACCCATCTCCTTTGCAAAATCCCCAAAATACGCTTTTCTCCAACCACCTAAATTTGCACCAGTATGATTGATGATTTGAGCGATATCACCTCTCCCTTCCTAAGCTTGCCGTATGATGTCTCCACAAGAGTCCTCTCGAAGCCACATCTCTTCGAAATGAAAGATATTCACTCTTTTTTTTTCTTTGTTAGAGCTTGAATGCGACCTTTAATGCACAGAAGGATTGGAAGATGGTCTGATTTCCTTCTCTCCAGGTGAGTCACGAAGTTGGCAGGGAACATCTCACGCCAACCATCAGTTGCAACAAATCTGTCGAGCCTCTCTTGAACATTCCCCTCTCCTTCTTTGTTGTTTGACCAGGTAAATTGGTATCCAACATAGCCGAGATCCCCAAGCTTGCAGCTACCAAGAGTGTCAAGCAAAATTGAGGCCTCATTGAGATCGAAAACAACCCCCCCTTTTTTTCTTCATAGACCAAAGCATCAAATTGTAATCTCCACCAACAAGCAAAGGAATACCATCCCCATTGTCGAGATTTTTCAAAATATTACCCGTTTTTTCCTTATTTTCCATCTCAGGGAAGCCATAAACTCCTATAAATCTCCAAGTAGCCACTCCCTCCCATTTAACACGCACATCAATGTGATTGAGAGAAAAACTTTGTAAGTCAACATCCCAATCTTCTCTCCAAAGCAAAGCTATCCCTCATTTTCGTTTCTTTCCCCTCTACCTACTACTATCATACTACTATACTTCAACTTATTTTTTATTCTCTCCATCTTATACGAACTAAGTTTTGTTTCTTGTAGAAAAACTAAGCCTGGGTTTTCAGTAATGACAATGCGTTTCAACGCATTAACCTTTTGAGAGCTTCCCACCCCCCTACAATTCCAAGAGAGGGTGTGCTTCATTGGTCACCAAGAGCCCAAGGTGTGAGGCCTGCCACATTTTCAGCCATGATCAAGTCAAATTCATCCCCTTGCTTCTCACCTACTTTCGGTTTTTTCAAGTTATTGATCTTATAAATATCATTCTCCTCCTTTCCACCATCATCTTATCTTCTTTTCCTGATTGTTCCAGCAAATTGAGGAGTTAGTGAGTTTGTTTCTGTTTTTTCTATCCGTTTCTTCACACAATGATTTTTCTCCCTTGAGAGTTAGCTTTATTTGGCAAAGTGCTCCTGTCAGGGTCATTGTAAGAGCACAGACTAAGGTTAGAGGGGTCAGCAGAGTTCAAGAGTTGATTTTGATAATTGTCAGGGCTGCTATTACTGCTACCGCTCAGACTTCTTATTTCCTCAGACTTGTCATTCTCCCTAACCTTCAACTGTTGCATCTCCCCATTTAATTTGCCATCAACAACCTCCTTCTCTTTTTTTTCCGGCCTGGTAGTGAACATAGCTTTAGCACACAAGTTATCTTTCTGTACTCCCACATTGCTATCATCCCCCTTTGAAATTAAACCTTCCATAGCAAGGCTTTCAACCAACCCCCAAAAGGTAAGATAGGATTGTCATCATCATTGTACACTTCACAATTCTTAAATCCATGCCCGAGTTTGCCACAAAAGAAGCAAAATAATGGTGGCTTTTCATACTTCACATCAAAATATTCTTCAATTTCCCCTCTCATTTTAACCTTCACTTTTTAAAGCAAAGGTTTATTCGCATCAATGAGAATTCTTAATCGGACAGATTTATCAATCAATACCCATAAAACCCAAGGAACGACCTTGATAAACTTCCCAATTTTGTTGCCAATGGCTTCAACATTAGCAATGTTCAGTCTACCTTTAAAGGGAAAATTATATACCCTAATCCACATTGGTAATTCAAACAAATTCACATCCAAGGGTTTGACATTATCATCTATATCACCAAGAATAAGCTCATGACGATCGAAGTGCCATGGCTGTCCTTCTACTACATTCAACTTATCTTTCCAATGGAAAAAGTGAAAAAACAAAAGTGCTTTTGCCAATGTTACTAACCTCCATACCATGTTTAGGTTGCCAAACGGTCTTCATAGTGGAGATGAAAGCGTTTACATTCACATTTCGGTGTGTCCATAATTATCCTACAGGCCCTAATTCCACCCTAGCATCCTCATCTTCTTCAGCATCCTCTATCCATTCGATTGCTTCGTCTGTCTCGTTACCTTCTACGTTATCAATAACTGTCTGTCATTCTCTTTATCAATGGATTCAATGGTTTGTGCTGTTGTTAATTGAGCCTTCTCAATAACATCTAAGGGAGTAGATGCCATTATCGAATCGAAATTAAGAACAAAGAGCAAGAAAAAAAAAACGAAAAAACCTTTAGAAAAAAGGAAACCCTAGTAGAAACTAGACAAACCCTCCCAATGAAAACCTAGAAGGAACTTGATGGTTAAAGACAATATTGACTACCTTTAACTAATTCAGAAGGCCAACCCATTAGGATTATCCTTTCAATACTGTTGTGTTCACAAGCATATCCTCAGCGAGCAAGTTGAGCCGATCATTTTGCCGAGGAAGCAACTCTTCATTCGATAGTGGTATAGCGTTTACTATTAGTTTGTAATTTGTTTATCCATTGTAGAGGTGATCAAAAAGTCGAGCTGGGTTGGGCCTTGACATGATACCTAGTGCCCAAACCTGCAAAAAGTAGTGGGCTTGTCGGGTCAAAGCGGGCTTTTTGGGTCGAGTTTGGGTATTTAACTTTTATTTTTTTTAAAAGAAAAAAAGAATGCGTATTTAGGCTTGTTCAAACCCGCCCTATTTTCGGGCCGGGCTAACGGGGGCGTTGTTAACACCTCTAAGGCTCTAATACATTGTAAAAAAAAAAAAAAGTGAGAAGTGATGATGTTGAAATGTTGGCGGTTATTACAAACTTGTCCTCAGCATCAATAACAGCATTTTCCTTGTTTAGCAAATCCAATTTCACCACCAGTCAACCCAGATATCACGTGAGGTCACGTGCCTCATTCTCCGACGAGTCAACCATGGCCGCTAACTCAGCCCGACAGATCACTTCCATCAACGATCTCTCCGCCAATTTTGCCACCTGTTCTCGTCTTGTAAAGGTACAATTTTTTTATTCCTGATTTTCTTAACAATTGGCAAAATTGCTATGTAAATTGTTTAATTGGTTAATTTCAATAATCATTGGGAAAATTACATTAATTTAATCAAATATGTGATAAATTTAGGCAAATCGAGTTTGAGGTGATGAGTTTATATAATATACTTCTAATTTTCTTTTAGTCAATTTAATTTGATTGTATTCTGCTGTTTAAGAAATGGGCACCATTCTGCTGTAATTTGAACCTTCGGTTCTTAAATATTTTATTTGAACGAAATTCTTCTAAACCCTCCGTTTCCTTTAAGAACATAATTTAAATTATTTCATGATGATAAACTATTATTTTAGCATAGAAAAGTGTAATTTAAAGAGTTATGTAAAGTAGCAATCAGTTTGTTTGAGGGCCTTAATCCCATAAGTGGGATCGACATAAACATTTTCGAGAGGTAACCCATCCTAGTACTACTCTCGATCATTGAGGCTCGTGTCATGTGATGCGACAAAGTTTTACACTGGCTGTCATTAGCCTATGGTAACCATCCTTCTTTTTCCAGGCTTACCAGAAAATTACCTGTGGTGTAAAGGTTAGGAGCTTACCAATCAAAAGTCTTGTCAATTCTGTTTTAGCACTATATAGGGCTTTTAGTTGGTGTAGGTCAATGCATGGTTAATTGGTTATTCAATTGTCTATTAGGAATTTAGAACCTTATGATAATTACTACTTTGATATATTGAATTTAGGGCTTGACTCTAGCATCTTCTTGGTCTAATTTTGTATTTTTCTGTTTTCTCCCAAATTCTGTTATATGTTTGAGTTTATAATCTTACTAATGCTAAATGGAGCTCAAATTTCTATCACAGGAAGCAGCAGCTGCTGGGGCCAAATTGCTTTGCTTTCCAGAGAGTTTCTCCTATGTAGGTGCTAATCTTGGGGACAGCGTTAAGATTGCGGAACCATTGGATGGACCAATAATGCAAGGATACTGCAGTCTTGCCAGGTGAGGTACTATCTTGCACGGTATTTCGAGTTTATTAGTTTTAAGCCTATCTATCATTGATTAGATTAATAATGCTTTTAGCAATTTCGCTTGTATAAACATATCTTCCTTCCCTTTGGTCTATAACTTTAGCCTTGTGATACTTTCACCAAATAATTTTTTCCCTATGCTTTATTTTCAAATCAATTTTTGGGTTCTTGGAAAGTGTTAAAGTTCAAGTCATGTGCATCTATGGATATTTTTTGAGTCAAGTCATTTTCTCAAGGTGATGACGTTTCCGGCTTCTTGCTTCCTTTGACTGTTTTCCTTGGCTATGGGTTGCAGAGAGTCTCAGATATGGTTGTCTCTCGGAGGTTTTCAGGAAAAGGCATCTGACGATTCTCATTTGCGTAATACACATGTGATAGTTGATGATACTGGAAAAATCAGAAGCAAATATTCCAAAATACACTTGTATGTTTTACTGCTTCCTTTCAACTGGTTAATTTTTTTTCTTTTTTTATCAAGCATTACTGTAACATTTCCGACTAGAAAGAACATTCTGAGAGTGAGGGAGTGTCATCCTGCTGTGTTTAAGATCTTAACTTGCAAATTTCACTCATGAGTGGGTACTTCTGTAAAAAGGACTTTTTGAGGTGAATGTATGTGTGTGCATAACTTACTTTTATACTAGATGAGCTTACAAAGTTGTCAGACATTCAAAAGCTGGCTTTTTATACCTTTTTTATGTCTCCCTTTAGCTTATTATTTCTCTAATTAGGATCCTGAATCCTGATTAATGTGATAGCATGCCCTCAAAAGGTCAAAATAGCCAATGAAGTTTGGGGAGGAGGTTGAGCAGTTAAAAGGTAACTAATTGAGATCCTTGTCTTATTTTCTGTTTTGAAGGTTTGATGTGGATGTCCCTGGCGGAATGGCTTATAAGGAAAGCAGCTTTACTGAAGCAGGTTAGCAACTTGTATTCTAGGCAGTCGGATTGAGACAAAAGCCATCTGTGCCATCAAGTTTTGGCATTTTTCCTGGAAATGCCATTTAACTTATTAATGTTTTCATTAATCCCAATTTTGTTTTCCAAAATGATGTTAAATTGCCACTCTAAATCATATAAAATTTGCAGTTACAGGTAATACCTATTGCTATTCTTGTGCTATTTTGTAAATAATAGTGTTATTTGGCTGTTTTATCAGCAATGGTTTAATAAGAAAAACACTTGACATTAGTCTAGTGGATTTTTTAGGATTAGTGACTACACACCACTTGTACAAATAGATTATGCTCTTGTTTGGTCTTATAACGTTGCCCTTTTCTTTTATTTTTTGTAAATTGAATTGGCAGTTTCCTTTCTTCATCTCAAAGGATATCTACAGAATACAGATTATGCTCTTTTGGTGATGTACTCAATTTTCAGGCAAGGATGTTGTGGCAGTTGATAGTCCCTGTGGACGCTTGGGCCTCACTGTTTGCTATGATTTACGATTTCCAGAAATATACGAGTGCTTACGGTTTCAGCATCAAGCTCAAGTAGGAGCAATATTGCACCTATGTTGCTGTGAGTTTCAAGTTGGTACAACTGCTATGCTACCTACTTACTTCTTGTTTAATATTTAGGTTCTATTGGTACCTTCAGCGTTTACAAAGATAACTGGTCAAGCCCATTGGGAGATACTTCTGCGTGCTCGTGCCATTGAAAGTCAATGCTATGTAAGGGCTTGAATTCCCCCTCCCCCCCTCTCTCTCACCTCCTCTCTTCACCAAGACACACAGAAGTACATCACCCACTCTTTCTGGCTGATTCCTCTCTTCGGGGCAGCATTAATAGTTTGATGCTGTGCAATATTATAGGACTGTGTAAACCATGTTTTAAGCTCTATTCTCAAATCTCATGCAATGACCATTGTCCTGTCTCATTTCAATCAATATATTTTGGTCCTGGACTCCGAGTTTAGCAAATACTAGTTGATATGAAGTGAAAAACTAAGTAAATCTCAACTAGAGAGCATCAAGGAGTGAAAGGGACCTATTATCATGAATATGAGTGTATGACATGTGAATGAAATTTACTGAAAGTGCCTAATTACTGTTTCATACTTGAAGCATAATTTTTGGTTCTGTTTTTGCAATTACTAGCTGGCATGAAGCTAAGAATAGGTGGACCACAACACAACATATGAATGAAGTTACTTACACTATAAGTCCATGTACACTTCTAGCAGTTTAACACCCTCCATCTTGATATAACCATCCTTATGTTTAATATACCTAATTCCTGCAATATCAACCTTGTATCAACTCAAGCTTGTGCTTCTGTGACTTCTGTCTATGTTTAACATTGGTTCTTTGATTGTGTGGGTCATGAAAGTTTCAAGAACGAACTCAAGGCTAGATTTTTGAGGAGGGGAGGGGTTTGGTTATATTGTGGTCTTTGTTGGTTTTGGTCTCTTTTGTAAGGATGACGATATGGAGCTTGTTGATTTTGAGGAGGGGGTTGATTGTACTGATGTTGGGGTTGGTTTTGGTTTTTTTTTTGGTACTCCCTTCGCGGCTCCGCCCACTATTATCTGCAACAGAGGGGGTTTTTGCGGACTCCTAGGCAAAACTTTTATTGGAGTTTAATTAAGTTTGTTCAAGAGTTGAATTCATGCCCTCCTATTGTAATTGAACTCTTGAAGAAGCGGCAACGGTTGGGTAAAGAAATGATTAATATTCTCAACCCTACAACCAAGGTTGGAAACAATAAAATACGGGATGGAAACTACGCAACCAAGGCCCTCCACAAAACAACTACAATAGAAACCAAAACCAACCTCAACATCACTACAATCAACCCCCTCTTCAAAATCAAAAAGCTCCATATCGCCATCCTAACCAAAGAAATCAGGAGCATGCTAGCTGCCTTTGTTCATGTTGGGGATGGTTTTGGGTGGTATTTCCTAGGAAATGCATTCGGCATGATGGACTATTAGGTTGGTTTGGTGACATTTCTATTGCTGATAGGTTGTGATGGTTTATAATATCTAAAGGGTTTTTCTATACAGTGCCTCTGAGGTATTGACTTTTCTGCCACCCATTTTCAAAATTTTACGCTGTACCCCTAAGGTACTTTTAGTGTTTACGCTGTAACCCTATCCTAATTCCTCCGTTAACTTAAGTTAACTTTTCATTAACTTCAAAAATAACAAAAATACCCAACAACACCCAAACACCTCTCTCTCCTCCATCACAAGTACCCACCACCGCACCTCCAGCTGCACCGCCGTACCATAGTGGCTCGCCCCTCTCTCCTCGACCCACCACCGCATCATCCTCCTCCCTCCTTCTCTCTCACTTCTCCTTTTACTGCCAGATTTTCGACCTTTTTTCGAAAAAATTTGGGCGTAATTCGAACAATCTCGACCAATTAAACTATATTCGTGCAGATTTTCATTGGAAAAATCAATTAAAAACAAGTTTTGTGTATTTAATCTTGATCTAATTGAACCAAAATTGATGATTTAACAATTAAAATCAAATTGAGGGAAAAATTAAGGTCTGGTGTCGGTTGATTGTTGCGGTGGTGCGGGACTGCTGCGGTGGTGCGATTGTGGTTGCGCTAATGTAGGGGCTGCTGGTGTTTTGTGATTTTAGGGGCCGAGGTGAGAGGAGAAGCTGGTCGGTGGCGTTTGCTGGTTCGTGCGGCTGGTCTGTTTTGGTGCGGTGGAGTGCAGAGAGAGAGCAGTTGGGAGTAGGGTTGTGGGTTTTCCGCTGCGGGAGGGGATTGGGGTGGCTAGTATTCCAGCGGGCAGTGGGCGGTCGAGGAGAGAGAGGCGAGCCACTGTGGTGCGGCGGTGCAGCTGGATTATCAAAAGTGCGGCGGTGCGGTTGGAGGTGTAGTGGTGGCTGGTGGGTAGTTGTGACTTGTGAGGGAGGAGAGAGAGGTGGTTGGGTTATTTTTTTTGTTTTTTTTAATTATTTATTTTGAAGTTAACGAAAAGTTAACTAAAGATAACGGAGGGATTAGGGTAGGTTTACATCTTAGATACTAAAAGTACCTTAGGGGTACAGTGTAGAATTTTGAAAATGGGTGGGTACAGCTTGGAAAAGTCAATACCTCAGGGGCACTGTATAGAAAAACCCATATCTAAATCTCTTGAATATGGCATGTTTGGTAGTAAACTTTCTTAGGTTGTGAGAGGCAATGGGGTATGCTATGATGTGATAATGCAAAGCACTTGTTGGTTAATTCATAGAATTTATTAGTCTTCTTTTTGTGGGAGAAAAATACTGTGTGCTTTTGTTAGGTATTGCAAACCTTCAGGATAATGGTTGTTCCATGGATCTTTACTTCTATAAGAATCTATAACTAGAATTATCAAGTAGGAATTCCTTCAGGAAGTTACATTGACATTGAATGTGTTTCATAGAAAACATTTTTAATGACCCTTTCTTTTGCAGGTGATTGCTGCAGCACAAGCTGGAAGGCATAATGATAAAAGGGAAAGCTATGGAGACTCTTTGATTATTGATCCTTGGGGAACAATAGTTGGGCGGCTTCCTGGTAAGCTAATTACCTTGTTCAAATTTCACAGGAGAAAACTATTTCATGAGTCTCTCTCAATTTAGCTCCTGATTGTGTCCATCAAGATTTTATGAGTATTTTTTCTTGTTTTTGTTTTTTAAAAAAAAAAAACATTGTGAGATGTACATAAAATGCTTGATATAAAATAAAATATAAAATATGATGTGTACACCTTTCTCTTTGTTTCCGGTAAGGTTCCTTCTTGCATATTAGTAAAGCCAAGCATTGGCTAGCAACTTTTCAAAAGCATTTGACTTTTTCAAAGGCTTAATGACAAACTTCTGAGCTGTTACATGATGTTATTACCTCAAAACAGATGCATTTCCCATTGCCAAAGTCATCAATATGCCAAATACTCCCTCCGTCCCACAATCAGTTGGTTGGTGTGTGTCCCTAATGTAAAGTAGTATAAATAAAAGCTTATCAAAAGTCATGTTGATATGAATGTGGGGTATCCCAAAATTGTAGACTAACTGACTAAGGCCACTGGGATGTAATCCACAACCCAATTGTGTTTTGGAGATGTGTTAAAAGTACTTTATTACTTTATACTAAATTAATTTAGCTTAATTAGGGACCACTATACTAAGTTACTACCTCCGTTTTTTTTAATTGACACGTTTTGACTTTAGCACTATTCACACACTCCCCTTTGACCGTGTTTTGTGCTTTAAACGTAATGCAAAATATAGTCATGTGTGATCTTATTAGATTCTTCACGATATATATTTTCAAAATATCAAATTTTCATAATTTTTGTTTATCGGTAACTAAAGATATGAATGATTGAAGTTGTGCATTGGCAAACGTGACTAGAGAAACGTGTCAACTAAAAAGAAACGGAGGAAGTAGTTATTAGAGATGAAAGTGAAAGAATTTGGAGCCTTGATATGGACCTTACCCTTAGTTTGGAACCAATCCTTTTGAGTCCGAAGGCGAAAAATAGTTTCACTCTGGGAGTCTTGGACAATCATCTTCAAAGGACAAAGTAAACAATCTTTTCTAATACACCTCAGTCTCGTTTACTCACAATGCAATATGTTTCCTTCTCTTTCGCATTGTTTGCTGATTTAAGCTTTTCAAGGTCTTACAAGGTCTTACAGCTAGCTCATGTAGAGGTCATTTCAGATTTTAAGGTTTCGCCATTCTAGAGATTGCATCCTAAGTCCGAGGCTGTCATTTTTCGAGTATCCAATCTATACTCCTCACCTTGGTTTATTATGATATAGGGCCTGTTCTGATTTATTGAGCTGAACTGAACTGATTGGAGCTGAGCTGAACTGAATATTTTATGAGAGAAGGAAATTAGGAACTGATCTAAACTGAACTGAAAATAAGCTGAAGAGAACAGGCCCTTAGTGTAGTCAAGGTACGATCATGGCCATTTGTATGTATCCCATGCTACTTGGGTCATAAAAATAAATTTTAAGCAACAAAAATCTATAACTTCCTAAGTTAATACAAACTGTTTACCAATGTTAAGATAAGGCCCCAAAATAGAAATGTTGGTATAGTTCTAAAGAAGTAAAAGAAACTATAGCATAGTTTGGGACTTTTGGATGTATTGAAATAGTAGACTTTTTAATTTACTCAAGTGTTGGATGCTTTTTATGTCTCATTGCCCCTACTATCTCTGTTGTTACAGATAAGTTGTCAACTGGAATAGCTGTAGCAGATATCGACTTTTCGTATATTGAATCTGTCAGAATGAAGATGCCCATTGATAAGGTACGTATGACTGACACTCTGAAAGAGATGATGAATCTGTGTTTAATGGATGTATTGTTTGAATGTTGATGGTTTTATAGCAAGAAATACATGTAGTGTTTCAATATTAGTATAAGAGTATCAACATATCATGTAGTTACTAATGCAAATTTACTTTTTACAATCTTGTTTCAGCAACGGAAGCCTATTAATTTCTGGAAAGCTTCCTCTATATGATATTTGAGTTTCTGGAAAGCTTTCTCTATATGATATCTGAGTTTCTAAGTAATGTAGATGTAAAGGAGTTGGCGCTTGATTTTGTCTTATGAATCTATGTACCATGTATAGTTTTTTTTTCCTTAATATGATGGGACTATGTACCATGTAGTTTGGTGACAATTACTATTATGGTGACTAATAATGTAATGTTTTCTTCATAAATAATACTGGTATATTAATGTTGGTGGGGAGGAGGTAAATTAGAAAACATGTACTTTTATTACTTGTTGATGTATTTTTTTTATATATTTTAATTTTAATTTTTTTTTTTTTTTTTTTTTTTTTTGGCCACTATTTCTTTGAGATTAAGAGGTTATAAATTCCAAAAAAGTGTTTGTCAGCATTTTGAAACACTCCCTTTTTCCTAGTGACTTTGTTTAAATAGAACAATTAGTGTCTTTGACATGCGACATTATTAGTAAATTTACGAGATCTTTGAAACTCTAACAAGCTTAATGATTTTTTAATTTGAGAATAGGAAGCACTACATAGATTAGAACCCATGCAATACACGATTTATGTAAACCCTATTTTTGTAATTTGTAAATTACTAACAAAAGTAAGCTATAATATGTAAATACTTTTTTCATTTCTTTATCACTTTCTTATTTTGGAAATTGTTAATTAGTTGCAAAACTTTCTATTTTGACTTTTCTTTCTATCTCTCTCGTCTTAAAAAATTGTCTTGGAGACCATGAAAATATAAGTGTTGCCACTAAAAAAAAACGGAGGAAGTATTTGTTATTTTAAAATTTTTAGAATTTCATCAAAATTATGATTTTCACCAATGTCGCCTAATAATAAATTTTTAGGAGCCTTAGGAGGTCAATCAAGTGTGCTACTTCAAATTGTTTCAATTTTCTAAGATACATTGATAAATTGCAATTGTAATGTGGAGACTTTTAATATTTAACTTTTAAAAAAGTTACGTAGTAAATAGGATAGCTCAATTTAGGCCAGAAAAAAAATTCATTAAGAGAGTGACTTGCGGATAGTGATGATGTTTGCATACTCTGTTTTAATAATATTTTCTTTTTTTAAAAAAAAAAAAAAAAAAAAAACTACGGAGGAATTAAACGATGAAATTCTCCTTGAGGCTAAAGGGGGGATTTGAATCAACTCTATCAGGTTGTTTAGATTAACTCCTCGATTGGCTGGCCAGTCCAAAGCTTTGTTCGCTTCTCCGTAAATGTGGTGGACTTCTAATGCTCTTGTTTCAGCCATAAACGCATTACAGATACCCAATTTCAAAGAAAATGCATAGATGAGCTTACCCGTGTAGTCCCTCACCACTCCACCACCAGCAGGTCCAGGAGACCCCTTAGTCGCGCCATCTGTGTTAAGAACTATCCAGCCAAAAGGTGGAGCAATCCACCTAATATTAGCTTCAATACGTTGTTCTCGCTGAGGTTGCTCTTTGAAATCACCAAGAATTCTCCAAGTCTCTTCAAAACGAGGCAATAAAAAAGACCTGATATCCATAGGATTGTCATTTGCTCAATCATAAGCAGCATTGCTTCGCCATCTCCACATCCACCAAATCACAATGACAAAGTAGGTAAGCCATACCTCTGGAGGCATATCATTTCGATCCTGCACCTTAATGTTCTTCACCAGCCATTGTTGAAGAGTTCCCGAGTAGAAATCTCTGGAGTTAGCAGGCCTCTTACCTGTCTCCAAATTTCTCTCGCCATTTTGCAGTCCCTTAGAATGTGCAAGCAAGTCTCATCATAATCGGGGCAAGCTTTACATTTAGGATCATCTGTCAAATTTCGTTTAAAGCGGTTTGAATTTGTCATTAGGCGATCATGAAGAGCTAACCAAAGAAGAACTCTGATTTTTTGTTGTACTCATAATCGCCACACTAAATCCCAACTTCCATCATCCTGACCCTGTAACTCTCCTCTAATAATGCTTAGAGAAGATTTAATGGTAAACTTCCTCCTATCACCTCCCCCCAATAAAGTAAATCACCTACTACAGGGTTAGTGCGCAAGCTATGAGATGTTATTAATTGCAGCATATCCTCGAGAAGCAAATTTGTAAATAGTTCCCATTTCCAACCAGTCATGATATCCCAAAGATCCTCCACCGTAGCCCCATCTAAGTCATTTGGAACTGGGGCTATGGCTTTTCACGAAGGGGGGAATCAGAAACCTACCTATGGTCCCAGAATAGAGTACGGGTTCTATCTCCCACAGTAACTCGAGCACCTTAACATAGAAATTTTGCGTTCTCAGTTATACCTCGCCACACATTCGACATATTGGCCTTGGCTTCAAACATATCAATATCACATCTACCCTTGCAATATTTGGCTCTCAAAACATTCGACCATAATGAATGTGGTTCCGTTAGAACTCTCCATCCCATTTTGGTGAGAAAGGGTGCATTGAGATCTCTTGAAGACCTCATTCCCAACCTTCCTTGCTCTTTCGACAATTGCAAAGTTTCCCATGATAAGAGGTGAACTTTCCTTTTATCTTCATTCCCACCACGCATAAACCTTCTCATTTTCCTGTCAAGGTCATCACAAATGGTCCTAGGGAGTTTTGCCGATCGCGTAGCATAGGAACTTATGGTTGATATCGAGGATTTTGCTAGAGTGATTCTTCCTACCATAGAGAGGTACTTTGTCTTCCACCCCGCAAGTCTTAAATCCACTTTCTCACAAAGATAAGCGAAGGTATCTTTAGTCACTCAGCTCGATAAAGTGGGCATACCCAAATAGCTCCCCAAATCATCAGTCATATCCATGTTCAAGGCTTCACAAGTAACTGCTTTGGCACCATATTCGGAGAAAAGCACATACAGGATTTGGCATTGCTGACTTTAGACCCCAAGGCTCAAAATTTTCCAAGACATTCTTTTATGACATTCGATTGTTCAATGGTTGCCTCACCAACTAAAATTATAACGTCCGCAAAACAAAGGTTGGCAACTTAGAACCATTCCGACTAGCTCTAATCGGCTTCCAGTAGTTTTTAATAATGGCATCCTCATAAATTGATTTAACCTCTCAATACATAAGACAAACAAATAAGGTAAGAGAGGATCACCTTGGCAAATTCCCCTTCCCGGGTTTAAAACTTGAATAGGCTCTCCATTCCAAAGCACTTGCATAGAGGAAGTAGTAAGGCATTACACATGACCTCAATTATAACAGGAGGAAATCGAATTTCAAGGAGGGTATCATGTATAAATTCTCATCTCAACCTATCATAGGCTTTTTCAAAGTCCATTTTGATTGCCATAAATCCGCTTGAACCTTGCTTGTTTCTCATTGTATGAAGAACTTCTTGGACAATGACAATATTGGCAGTGATTTTTCTTCTGGAACAAAACCTGTTTGAGTGTGTCGGGAATATTTCAAGAATCCTAAACTTGACCCACTTAAGCATGGTGCGTCCAAAGGGAAGGAAATTAGAGCAAAAGAGTCGCCAACAAGTTTTAAGAACTTGTAAATCGTTCACAGCGTGAAGGTTACACCCCTTCACGATCATAGAGATCGCTAACTCCATAGTGGTCTGGAATAATGACTGTATATTCGTGGATGAAGGTACAAATCCAACCTAAAAGAGACTGAACCCACCCTAAAAATAAGCATCTACTTTATTCTTCTCATATTCATGTGCGTTTTCTGACTAACATACAATCATTAGGTTAACCCTAAACATGTTTAATATATGTTGGTTGATATTAATGCAAAAATAAATCTATTATTGACGATTACTTGAATTAAAATCATATTAACCTAAATCAAATTATAATTTTCTTATTAGGCGTGATTTCAAGTGCAAAGTCCCTTTAAACCTGCCCAAAAGACGTGATCAGGCAATAACAATAATTATCAAGCAACATAATAATCATGACACAACAATCATCATCACAGTAATCTTAATAAAACATAATAATATTAGCAAGATCCTAGGCATGATTAACATGATTAATAACAAATCCTAGCATGTCACTAAACATAAATATTAAAGCTTTGGCCCTAACATGATACTAATATGATAGAAGAAATAGGAAGCAACCTAAACATTATACTAGATTGCATTAAAAGCATCCTATCATGATACTAGGAATTAATATAATCTAAGCATGCTTTTTAAAGAAATAGAGCAATAGAATTACTCACTTTGTTGCATCGTATCTCTTTCTATTAAGAATACACACGTTAGTAAAATTCAATAAAATATTAAATCAAACAATTAATTTTAATAATTGAAATAGGATTTGTAACCAAACCCTTAGAAATTATAATCTTTCACGTTTAAGGCGAAGGCAAAGCTTGTCTAGGTGTGTTAGTGTCTCGTGATCGACGTAAGATGTTTTGAAAAGGCTAGGGTTAGAAATCAAACTTAACTTATCTAAAATTATTACCCTTGAAATATGTGAAAATAAGGTGAACAGAGCAGACCATAATCTTAAAATCTTTTACAAGCACTATGAGTATTATTATAATGAAAAATTTACACGCAATGTGTGCATAACTTTTAATATAAATAAATATAATATGAAGTATAAATTAAAGGCATATTGTCTTAAAATATTGTCTTAAAATATTTTACTTTATATAAAAATATAAAGTATATGCTTTATTATTAAAATTGAGGGAAAACGGTCGATTTGGAGAAATATGCATCACTTATTCAATTTATTCATTGCTTTTATTTGTGTTTCATTTGCACTGTGCGTATCATAGCTAGGAAGTTCATAATTGGTAATTTAAATTGTGAAGTAAATTTAATCTTCAATTGTTACAATGGCTATATAAATTTGTACCTATTGTAAAATTATCGCTAAATCGTCCGAGTATTATGTACTTTTTAAAAAAATTTGTAACTTGTACTTTATTCTATGTTATTTGTATTTGTAAATACTTTATTAGTAATTGTAAATTTTATTCCATGTTTTTAAAATTTTGTACCTATTGTATAATTGTCACTAAATTCAACGAGTATTATGTAATTTTATTTGTAAATTGTGACTAAAATGTCACAAGCAATTTATAAGCATGCATCATAAAACAATTTGTATAGGTAAATGTTCACTAGGAATGACGAATTTGTCACTTCCATAAAATCGAGTAAGGACAATTGATAATATGGTTTAGTGATTCGCTAAAATTAGCGAAAGTAGACGGAATGACGGGGTGATGAGAGGGATAAATGAAAAGGTAGTTGAAATGAAAATTTGGTCGAAACCAAGTTTATTCAGCACATAAAGGAGTTTGAGAACGGCAGGGAGTATTGCACCGGTAAGGTCCTCATCAGAGGAGAGAACCTCATAACTAAAAAAAATTGAGATTTTTATGGTACAAGCGGGTGTACTAAGCGTATGGTACACTTTGAAGAACATTAACTATAAATAAAAGGTGGTACACTTGTAAGGTACACCTGCTTGTAACAATCAAATATTGCATGATTACTCTGTACTAACTAGGTTGGAAAAACATTAAAATAGTATGTTTAATTGTTATTGGAAAAAACTTAGGGTTTGTTTGGCATTGCTGTACTTTTCTGTTTTTGGTTTTTTGTTTTTTTAAAAGTATATTATATATGTCACATAATGAATCAAAAATTGTTAAGACTTATTAAAATCATGATAATTTTGAAAACTGACAACGAAAAAGTGGAAACACCTTTTCCTTGTTTTCTGTTTTTGGTTTTTAGTTTTCAAAAAAACAGGAAACTAAAAACCAAAATTGATGTCAAACAAGCCCTTAGTTTATGCGTTTAGATCTGTTTTTGATATATTATTGCTCATCTTGTGGTTCGGAATTAGGTATTAATGCATTTAATTTCTATATAAAAAAAATAATAATAAATAAAAAAAAACTTAAGCGTCTTATATCTATTTTTCTCTGTATGGTTCTTCGAATAAAGTGTTTCATAGGTCGAAAATAGTCAAATTTTTCCGAAAATTTGGCTATTTCGGACTCTTTTTTTTAGTTTCTTTATGTTTTTGTTATTAAATCTACACTCTGGGCGGGCTTTGTTCTAGTTTTTTTTAGTTTAGTATGGTATATAAGTTGTTTCATGGGTAAAGATTTGTGCGGGAATAAGAAAGAGGTTAATCTTTCCATTATAATGAGTAAAAATAGACGAAAATTTTCTTCACAACTACAATAAATTGATAGATCCCTCATCGAAGAAGACTGTAAATCATAGCGCTAAGAAAGAGGGTATGAATAATGTACGATTTGCAATAACGATCGTAGCTCTGCTGATAAGATTTTTTTTTTTTTTATTCAATTGTCATGTATTTATTAGATTTAAAATCTCTTTGTAGATGTTGTATAACTTTTTATTTACAAATCATTCTTCTTTTTAAAAAAAAATTGGAATTAGCTTATATGAAGTATTCTTGGTAGATCTTGATTTACAATATCAAAGTGGATTACATCACTATAGATGTTTTTTTTTCATGTTTAGGGTCTATTCACTTCAGCTTAATTTCAGTTCAGTCCACTTTATTCAGCTCCATTCAGTTCAATTCACTACGTTCAGTTCTGCTCAATTTTATAAATTTGAACAGCCCCTTAGGTTCATGAATATGAATTTATCATGAATATTAGGATAATAATGCTAGGGTAAAAATTATTAACAAATGTAATTTCATCCCTTTTTTTTTTTTTTTTTTTTGAAGAAGAAGAATGGCCTAATTAATAAAATACGAGTATTGATTTACTCTTTGTATTTAATACTTCCCCCGGTATTTTATTGTTTTTAATTTGACATGTTTTCACTAATTGCAAAAGCTATGCAAACTAGAGTTTGTGAAAAGTAAGGAGGAAGTAATCGGTCGAATCAATATAGAGCCCTGTTGAACCAAATTGCCCATAATTAAAAACAGCCACACACACATCATTTAATCAGCAACTCGATCAGCTTAAGCAACTTAGCCACCCTCAACAATTTATTACTCAGACCAAGCTAAGCATGAAATAGCTACTGGAAAATCATCCAAACGAAGATAATATACAAGCTGTACGTATGCTAGCTGCTGCCGAAGATGAAGCATCTTGCTTTTGACTGTCATTTTGTTCATGAAAATGTAAGATAAGGGTTACATTGCATCTATTTTTACGTCGCTCTACCTCTACGTCTTTGATACACAAACTAGGTCTCAAGATTCAAAATTTGTGTACTTTTTGTAAAATTGTCGTTCAATCTAAATAGTTTGTACTCATAGATATTGTTTAGGATATTCGGGTCAGGTTTGTATAATTTGATCTTCTTAGTAAACTTTGAGATTTCGTACTTCTGTATTACTGTACCATTTACATAGTGATTAAGTATAAAAACAAGGGATTAAACTTTGCCCAATGTTGCAAATAAGTGACTGAACTATCAAATTTTGCAAATAGGGGACTATAACTGGTCGGAGAGATATTTTTCCGGCTTGAAACTGGCTGTTGAAGGTAAATTTGTGTATAAAAAAAAAATAATCTCTCAACTTAATCTTTTTTCTTACCTCTCATACACTAGTTAATGGTGGTGTGGGAACATTCAATTGATCCTAGAAATGGCTACTGGCCTATTGTTCTGCCACTAAAACAAGGTAGACTCCTAACATGAAATTCAAATCCCTAATTTCCACTTCTCAATACCCACATTGTCCTTGTCTAAAAAGCTAGCACATTCCACACATAGACCTGGAAACCTATCCAGCAAATTCACCCTTAAAAATGCATAAACATCAGCGAAATATTAAATATATTAAGGTATACATATTACATACAGCAAATAGTTGAGTAGGAGTAGACAGGCAAGCACTGGCACTGTTTATCGGCAACTCGGCCAACTTAAGCCAATTAGCCACACATGCAGCAAAGTAATCAGCAACTCAATCAACTTAAGCCAATTAGACACACACAAAGCAAATACACCCTAACCATGAAAATACATCAAACAACATATTTGTTTACTATATTAGGATGATATCCAAAAGTATGTTGCTAGTAATCAGATATCTCCTTGTACATAAATGAAACCCTACAAAGGCAAAAAAGAAAACAAATGATAGATATATATTTAAGGATCAAGCTGAAAGTTAAAAACATAAACCAAGATTAAGTGGGACAGGGAAGAGGGGGGTTAAATGAGGTATATTTCTATACACTGACCTGCAGCGTTATTGGAGGCAGCTCTGTGAAGAGCGTTTTCCGGCCCTGCTCATTCAAAATCATTTCCAATGTAATTTCTTGCAGGCAACTAAGGTAGTCTCTAGCATGTCGAGCCCTGTTTTATTTGCAAGTGAGAAATCTGGCAATGCGTGTGTAATTTCAAAGGAGAGAATATGTTCACAGGTTGTATATTGTTTGAAGGGTTGAATGCCCCAAGTGTTAATAACAGCACAATGCCACTCAAATTAACAGTAAGAGTTGCTTCTTTTTGATGTATTGACTATTGAGTATCACTTTGAACACTCATACATACAGGAATAATAACACACTCAAAAATGAGCATGATTGGTTGTTATGCAAAATGATACCTTCAAAGAGTAGGACAAATGGCGCAGAATGGCTCCAAAGAGATTTGAGAATGGATTCCCCTCTCTCTTACCGGGTTTACGCAACTCTACTCCTAGATAGAACCCGTCAATGTAGATGAACTATAATCAGTTACTTGTTGAAGATTTGCATATCACAATTCACAAGCTATGTAATCAGATTCAGGTAGTTTGATTTTAACAAAAAATGAAAAAATCCTGTAGCTTTGACAAATGTCTAGGCTACAAGAGTTCCAGGAGATGAAGGTGAACCATTAAGAGAACCAAAACGAGAAGGGGAGAGCACAAATGCTACACTATGAACAGAGGATATTATACTCCTAACATATCGTCATGCTCATGCCATAGAAGCAACACTCTCCTGAAGTTGAATCTCCAAAGCAAACTGAAAAGCTACAGTCATCACAATTTCCCACTTACAGACCTTCTATTATAAGCAAGTGATTTATTTCCTGCAGCGCCAACCTCGAGGGCAGATGTAAGGTCAAGAATGCATTTTGGACTTGAAACATCCTGCCATATCATCAACAATATTAAGTCAAGGTCTCGAGGATAGAACAAGGAAGCTAAAACAAAATAAAAATCATTAAAAATGAGTAGCCCAAGTTCAAGAAAACAATCACCTTGGAAGAGTCGGTCGGAATCATTCGGAAACCAGATGGAAGGAGTGGAGCATCATCAGAGAAAGATGCATCTATTGGAGCGAATAAGAGTTCTGCACATGCCCCAAAAGCATTTTCATCTACTCCACTACATAGCTGGGAAATCAAACAAATGCAGAAATTGAGATTGTTCTCAACCATTATCCATATCCATCAATGCAACTAAGTACAGAATTAAGAGTATACTTACTCGCATCATAGCATATGTATGTCTGCTGGCATAAACATGTCTTCATGAATATGACCAAGATTTTCAAGCCGAACAACCCCCATGAACTGTTGAAAACATACAAATTATACTGTCAATATCAGATGTACAGTATCAATAAAATCAATCAAGACTAAAGAAAAATGATACGAGGTTTTTTTTGCCTCTTCATTTTCAATTGTGTGTACAAGAGGAAGAACGACTTGACCCACAACACATACAGTACGAGCAACTGGTATGGTACAAAGAGTAGCTTTGACATCAAATTCAATTTATATGGCTAAAGCTAATATCAAATTCATGATTATCCTATAAGACAATTAGAGTTCAGGGTCAATATTATCAAACCAAGACAGCTAGTTATCATGAAAATGAATTTTAACCTACAATGCCAGACCTTCACAAAATCACAATCATGTACTTGAGCTTGTAATCAAGTGAATAGGTTGTCATGCTTTCATTAGTTTCTATGTATATTTCTGTTACAGAGATATTGCCTGAACCACAAAATTAGTACAAAGACATTGCAGAAGTATAATCACCCTCAGGTAAAATGGTACCACTGTATGAGCATTTTGAAAGATCGAGAGCAGCCACAATTTTAATGAACATCACCTAAAGCTCCCACACAGTTAAGGTCTTAAAAATAAGTAAACCTATAAAGCACACCATTCCAAAACAATGATAATTCCCACACATACCTTTTAAAAGCCATAATTTAGGTATAGTGTCATATAAACAGCTTTCATATAAGGCTAACAACAAATTCAACCCAAGTTACATTACATAGCAATATAGCAATCTGAGAAAAGGATCATCAATCATACTCAGGAGAGTTTCAAAAGAACAAAGCATTAACAATTAAACATAGACAAAACTTAAATGAATCTAACGAAGGAAATACAGTTACAAGACATGTATCCAAATCAATTCAAAATTAAGGGGAAAAATTCTACAACATACGAAAGATTGAAAACTAATCATAACCTGCAAAGAACACCATAAACTTGAAATTCATCATCAAGCTTGTGTTTGGAGACTTTAGATCTAGATTGCAGACATACGCTCGAGCCATAATTCCTGAAACTTGATACCTAACAAAATCGACAAGAATTCAATCAAACACAATTTTGAAGAACTATGATTCTATGAATGATACAAAGCCAGGGTAATTCAGTAATAGTTTTACAGACCTTGTCTGCATTTTACATACACTTAATAGAACAAATTCGGCTTTAAATCACCCTATTATTTCCTGTACTAATCCCAGAGTCAAGAAAGTTCCTAAATTTGCAAAAATAACCAAATTTACAGTACAATAACAATCAGCACTTCAACAGAACGTAATAATATCAAAATCATTATAAGAAATTGTATAAAAACTCCAACTTTCCAAAAAAATGATTCAAAAGTCGAAGATAAAGCAAAGTAATCAACATCATCCTAGCAAACAGAACACGAACTACAAAAGTCCTTTAAAAATGAATCACAAATAAGATTAAGCAAATAAATAATACTTATTCCAGTACAAAATTTACAATACAACAAGACAGAATCTAATTAAATTTTTAAAAAGACATGATTTAAGCATAAATTATGCAATTTTAAGTTAACTGCTAAGGATTCAAAACCAAGGATCAAGTAAGTCTGATTAGATCATTTAAATAGAATTCATGAAAAAAAATATAAATAAAAAAAATCAAAGTAATTAGGAGTGAAATTAGGAGAATCAAAGTAAAAAAAAAAAAAAAAAACAAAAAAACAAAACAAAAAACAAAAAACAAAAAACAAAAAAACAAAACAAAACAAAACAAAACAAAAAAAAAACAAAACAAAAATTGACGTTATCAGCAAAGTGGATGTACTCTTGAGATTGAGGGTTCGTAG